>JAPMOR010094144.1:144770-156112 GCA_026543865.1 Argiope aurantia | reverse complement strand
TATGGAAAATGATGAGGATTGGCTATCTCCTATCGATGATGGGACGTGCTTCCAGCGGGAAGGGTTGTAGTGGCTGGTGATGGGCCCTAGAACTTCACCATAGTTCCCGTTAATGTTTCTATAGCAGCGATCCAGTCAACAGATTCATCTGTGCGCCTTAGTGGCGAATCTGAGTAGCCGGTTAAGTTTCTATCTAAAAGAGTTTTTTTGAGTCATATAGACAGATAGAACTAATGTCAAATATGAGTTTATTGTACGACTCGGGGGTATCAGGAACATGGAGAACCGTCAAAATATCGAGTTGGAATTTTTAACGAATACAGTAGTTTTTTATTGTATGTTTCGTATATGAGAATGTAAAAGGAACAATAAATCAGCAAAACTGTCATTTATATTTAAAATTCAATAAAGAAAAGATCGATCTGGAAGGAAGTTGCTTTCTTGGCAAGTATTTGATTTTAATAGACAAGTTTAAGAGATATTTGCTATTGATCAGCATCAGGTATCTTTTAAAACCAGAATTCCCATTAACTCCGAGAATTAATACTTGGAAATTAACCAAAGTATATGGAATTGGGAAAGATAGTAGAAAAGAACTATGCAGGAAAAGTGGACACAGATTTCCCGGTTTGACTTTTTATCACATTTGAAAGTTTTTCGTTTTCTATGAAAGCATTAGAAATGTTTGTATCATCAATAAACTGCTTGCCTTGCTTTAAAATTAGACATAAAACAGCACAGTTAGGTTAAAAAAAATTTCAATGTTAGTTTAAAAGAAAATGCATATGATGGAATTACATAATTAAGAAATATTTTGGGAATTATTAAAAAGAATGAGGTGGAATTTACCAAGATAACAGTTTCTACTTATTTCAAAGAGTACATCTGACCAGTGTCCAATCACCATTGTGAAATGTTTATCGTAATCATGATGAAGCGTAGCCTTAAGAAAGTGATTTATTTTTGCTATATCGGATGATATTGCTTCTGCGCCGCCCCCTACCATAAAATGCATTATTTTTATTTATTTTTTTAAACTTTGGATGTTATTTTTATTTATTCAATTTCCAGTTTTAGCAAGTTCATAATCTGGTAGGCTTATTTAAAAAAAGAACCATCTCTTAAATAACATTTTGAAGTAAAACTTCCAATTAAATAAAATAGAAACATATTGTATGTAGTTTTTAAGTATTAATTATTCGGTTCTAAATAGTTCATTTAAGGTTTTGATTAAAGAGGAATTATTAAGGGCACCGTTAGGATAAAGACGTTATTTTTGATTAAAATTCCTATATTACTTCTCAAGTTATTGGTATCTTGTGCTTAAAATACGATCAATTGATATAATAATATTCTCCATTAGTTTACCGTTAATATTCGTCATATTATTTAAAATTTTCAAGTCGTTGAGTGTGTTTTGGAAAGATCAAAATGTTTCTGGTTCATATTCAGTTCGCGCAAGTTTTAATTCATACTAGAATTCCCAAACTGTTTTGATTACATGTTTACAATGTTGGAGCGTCTAGATATATTTATATTTTCCAATTATATATTTTTTAATGTTTAAGTGCCCATTACACCTAACATGCTATATTTTATCTGATTTGGAATAAAATAAGACATTTTATGTAGGCAGTTCTTTAAAAACCTCCACTGAGACAATGTAATTTAAAGTTTCTTTTGAAAGTTATTACGGCATCATCTGAAATCTTAATATATCCGACTATAATGAGTTCTTTTGCATTAATTTAATATTTTATTTTTGTATCTTGATTGAATGCTAGGTCCTCAGGCATCATTAATTTTGCACCGTATCCACTATTGACCGAAGAATTCTTTTACATTTCTAAGAAAGACCATACAACAACAAAGACTGATGGATTTTAAAAAATTCGAAATAGAAATATTTCAGGGGAAAAACCTATTGCTTTACATTAAAAGTTCAAATTGATTTAAGGTTCTTTTAAGTAACTAACACCTAAAGAGAATAAAAGATTAAAACAAAAATCGTCTATCAACATAAAAAAAAATACAATCAAAGAAAAACACCACTGGGTGTAATCTCCCCTAAGCATCATCGCATACTTCTTACTGAAGATATTATATCCTTATATCTTTTCTATCTAAAAATAGTGGTTCTTATGTAAGGTCGTGAACACAATGAGTTCTCAGATCTTTATTTCCAGAGACCTGCATATGAATATCTTGTACTTTGCAGTACAACAAGAATAAACCGAACATGCATGTCAGATATCTCTTTGAGACTAACTGAAACGGAAATCCACACATAATTACAATTTTATTGGCTAGATCGCATACATTAATCGAAAAATTGCATTTGGGAGATATGGTATTTACATGCATATGAATACACAAACGGACAGATGTTCAACCCGCTGGAGGATTTAGTTTAAAATTTAATACAGATTTACACAGTAAATGATGAAACTATGAAACAATTTTGATGCTTGTCAATATTGTGCTGCACTTGGGACACAAGCAAACTAGTTTCATATGAATGTATCGAAATTTAATAGAAATACACAAATTTGTATTCAGACAATAAAATGAAATATATTCTTCTAATTCAAAACGTTTTTGCGTTAACGTGTTCAAATACAAAGACACATAATACCAAAAATATTTTTTTTTTCAAATGCAATTAGTTATGCTAGGAAAAAAATTCCTCAGCATTTCAAGTTAAAATTTTTTAATAGTTAGAATATTTTCTCATTGTATAATTCGAATGCTAGAAAATAAAAACAGGTTCAAAATATCGAGTCAAATTTTTTTTGACGAAGACAACACTCTCTCCTTTCTTACTTCGTATAGCAGAAAGCAAAATCTTCAAATCAAGAGAGATATTTTTATTTTAAATTAAGAAAACAAAAGACCGATCTAGGAGAAACTTGCAATCATGACAAATATTGTACTTGCTCTCCATCCTCTATTTTACATAATCAATAAAGCTTTATTGAAAATCGCTGCAATCTCATGAGCGATATCATTGTTTTGAGATCTCTTATTGTGTCTTACGATTGATTCTTTAAAGGAGGAACTAAAGATTTAATATCGAACGAAAAATCATTTTTGCTGCACGTTTAAATGTTATTTGATTTAAACTTCTGAAATAATGCTTTTCCGATACAAAGATTTATGTCCCAATGTGCGTCAGCTCATTTTAAAATTTTCGTTAATGCCAATGATACAAATAATTCTCAGAATTCCCGATCAATTTCGAGTAAGTGGTTCAAATGGCACAAATAGGTCACCCGATGTTGAAGCAATAAATGTGGAGGGTTAAGTTTGAATCTATGTTTTTTAAACTTCTCGAGAAAGCTACGTTTCCTGTTACATTATTTCATCTGTTGTTGTCTATAAAACAGAAAGGATTTAAAATTTCTTCAAAATTCAATAATATAATTTTGGAATGATGACAGAATACGTTTCAACCAGAGATAATTATAAAAAAACTCACTATTTGTTGAAGTTTTCTATTATTATATGCTGTCTAGTGCTTTCAGGTTTTAATAATTTTTAGAAAAAATGTTTTTTTATTACTAGATATTTTTTTATTTCTATATTAAGATAAAAATCTATGATTTTTTTTATATTTCCAATATTTTTGTGATAAATGAAATAAAATATGAAACTATTACAGCAATATGATTTCAAGCACACTGCATGGTTCTGAAAGATTTTATTTTCATTTAAAAATACTTTATATTACAGCATGAAGTGTTTTTTAGATTTGATAAATATATTTTCTAGATAGCATAGAGATATTCTATATAATTTGCAGATAATCAGACATTCCGAAATTTAAAAAAATTAAATATATGATGGGTAGGTCAAGTTCCTAAGCACTTATTTCTTCGTCGTTAACAACTATTGTATTATCGAGATAATTTTCGAGATTTGTCAAATTACCAGTAATTATTACATGCCTAGATGTATGTGGCTTGTCAATGCTCAAATGAAATGTTTATAAGTAATTGAATTATTTGTGTGCCTAAAATATTAAATTTAAGCAATATAGTATTCAAAGTTCCTTTTATAATTATAGCATAATCTGTCTTCGAATTATTTTGATAAAGAATAATTTCAAATTCTTGGAAGCGTTCTACTTACTAAATTGTTTGACTGGAGACTCTATTTCATTAATTATTTCATGCACTAGCGAAGAAGAAACATTTAAATGAAAGTTAACCCTGAAGTACTATGACATTAATATAATTTCGAAAAATCGTGTTCATGATCCTTATAAATCTTCCTGTCCATTTTTAAGACATCAAAAAAATTAAATATAACTAATCATATCGCTTTAATATTTAAATTACCATAGCCTTATGTTCTGCATATATTTAATTATAGAATATTTAAATTTGAGAATTGAAAAGTTGTAATTTTGAAGCACTTTTATAAAATATTATAAAACTTCCAAAATATCTGGAATTTTCGGTTCCTACTTAGTTAAATCGCAAAGAAAAGTTATTTTCTAAATAGTAGGTGTGCTTATATGTTGTAATAAGCAAAAAGGCAAGGGAAATAAAAAAAAATAATTAGTTTTCACATTATGTAATAGTTGTAATCTGAATGACCATATATTAAAACAAAAAGAAAATAATGTGGGAATAAAACTTTTCATTTATTAATAGAGTAAATTTGAAAACTATGTATGGCAAATATTTATATGATTTCAGAACCCTTTTATTTGAGTGGCATTACATATCTAAAAGCCCGATGTTCATTATTTCGACTCCACAAAGCAATCCTTTAAGGATCGCAAATGTTTGCTGAAAAAAATATTTGCAAAATAGCCACAAAAAGCCTTATTGCTGGTATGATGTGGCGACACCATATAACTCAAACGCATACGTGCCGTTATGTCAAAGATATTGTTTAAATCATCCTCTTTTCCAGTTCGTGCAATTCACTCCGAAATTCACCAACTCCTATCTGAATGCTGAGATTATGGCTGAAACGCTCGGCGAATGTTAAAATATGTGTTGGTTTAAGAGTAAAGAGAACGAATTCACGCTCATAACAGCAAATGAATGATTCTAATCCTTTCCGGGAGTATATGAATATTTAAGTAATCTTTGTCATTCTCTTAATCCAACTTCTTTGTGAACTTTTGATAAATCGAAAATGAGCTTTCTTGTCTTTCAAGTTAAACACGAATACAGTAAAATCTGACATGAGTTTGTGATTCTTATGACATTCTGACATAAGGGTCTTCCTTCATCTAGGAAGGTGCGTGGGTGCTAGATCTAGTCTTGCGTGGGTGTTTGAATTCAGCTTCTCTTGGGAGACATCAGAGAAATATATTGATTCAGTATGAATTCTTTAAGTGGATATGAAAAAATTACTCCATTTCGTTGTGTTATGTTGTTTACCCTAAATGCATGTTATTGTATAGTAAATCTCGTAACATTAATAAAGAAATTACCTTTTCCTGAGTTTAAAGTAATGATAATATGATTAATTATTGCAATAAAATTTGGGCATTTATTTATAGAAACTAACAAACATTTTATTTATTGAAGCATATTTACAGAAGCAAACATTTTATTTCATTTATTAATAATTTATTTTATTATCATTATTTTAAAACAAGCACTTTTTAAAAGAAATTTGAAGCAAACAAACATTCTGTAATTTGTTTTTAAAAAGCTTACTCCAGAAAAATTTATAAATTTGTAGTTTTAATTATTTAAGTTTTAGAAAAATTATAGTTGTATTTTTTAGTACACTTTAAAATGACGTATCTGGAAGGAAAAGAAAAATTACAGGAATTGGAGACAGTTTAGATTAATTACAGGATTAAATTGGAATTTTTTTATCGACGATAATTTTAAAATTATAGAAATAAATGCCTCACTTTTAAGAAGCACATTATACAAGCAGATATTTGCGAAAAATCATTTTCGACTTTCATTAACAATATGATAACCAAGGGAAAATAATGAAAAAGGAAGTTTTGCTATTGTGAAATAAAATAAATTATTGTTGTTTGGAGTGAGAAAGAAACAGTTGTAGAAGAACGACGAAAAGGGGTTGAGCGAATTAGAAACGCCTAACAATAATTCACAAACTGTGTGTTTATGAATAGTAAGCTACTTTATTGAATGATAATGTTTATTTTGTTAACTTAGAGCTCAAGAAAGTCGATACAAAATTAGAATTTTCAATGTATGTGGAAAAAAAAAAAAAACTCCCACATACATTTTATGAAATTAAAAACAGAATTTTTCTCATTAAATTCTCTCATTGTATATGGGGTATTTTATAAAATCAGGCATCTACTTTTTTTCTTAATGATAGACATTTAAAATTAATTTAAGAAGAAAATATTTTCGTTAGAAAGGCTTTCAAATTTCTAGGCAAATTTTTTCCAGCGAATTTAATAACCACTAAATACAGTAAAATGGAAAGGAAATACCTTTGCATTTTCAAAAAAGCAGAAGCTTAAATTAAATCATATTCTTGTGATTTAATTTATACGCATAATATTTTATATACATACAAATCACAAATAATTCAAATAAAAAATGTTGCTGAAATATGAAATTACAATACAATAAAATTGAACAAAATTGAGTCGGCAAACATAATTTCTTCAATTAAGTAAATACTGGTAATATTTGATAAATATTTGATGTCTGAGATATTTGTTTTATCTATCTATATCTATACTTATAATAAAGCTCAATGTGTGTGTGTGTGTGTGTGTATGTTGGCGCTCTACAGACCAGACCATTCAACCTACAGCTACCACATTTGGCACGTGTATACCTTGGAGGCCGGGAATGTGTAACTGGGGGTTATTTTTTCGAATTTTTAACTAGAATGTTATTTATTTAAAAATTAAGCGAAATTTTGACGTGTTTCCGCTATAACATCCGAAAATATTACCGCACAAAAAAATTTTTACATGAAGTTAAAGATTAAAAATTTATCTTTTAAATGATAGTAATGTTTTAATCTTAAAATTAAATTTCTATTTTTAATGAATTTTTAAATAAATATTTTAACTATGTTTTTCAATAATTTTTTTCGTAAAAAATAAAAATTAAGATTAAGCACGTTTCGCATTCATTGGAAAAAATTAGCTTTTTTCAAAGTGTTGCCATCACATTGATTAAAGCTCCAATTAAAAATAAATTAAATCTTTTTGGAAATGAAATCTTCAAAAATATAATTTTCGGCACGTGTCTGTAGGAAATGAAACAAATATGAAATATTATTTTTTCAAAAAAAATAAATTCAAGAAAAATTATTTATGATCTTTTACACTCTCTATACAGGGTGTTTATTTAGTCCCGGACCAATTTTGATATTTAATGACTCATAAAATAATGAAGATATAAACAAATTTATGGCATTTATTGATGGAATAACTCATATATTTTCCTTTTCAGGTTTGAATATTTTTACTTTTGTAAATATCGTCTGCGCGTGTGGTTAATTTCAGATAATTTCATTTTTCAGTCTAAATATCTGTACTTTTCTAAATATCGTCTGCTTATTAATTGCAGTTTCCTCTCTTTTGTTTTTGGCAACTATTGAAATGTTATGTTTACTTTTGATGTGTTTGTTCTATATATTACTTTTGTATGTGATGTTTTATTCGAGCGAATATTAAGGAGAATGCATACACCACAAGAGAAAGCACAAATTTATGGTGGTCATAGAGTTAATTTCCAATCAACTAAATCACTGACTTTTAAGAGTTAATTTCCAATCACTTAAACTGACTGATTTATGAAAATTTGAATATCACTATTCAATAAAAAAAGGATAATTTTAGATTTTCCATCGATCGCTTCAAAGAAAATACGCCAATCAGCGCTCAGGTTTCTCAAGATTAATTGGCCTAAGATTATGAAAATGTTGTGTTTTTCTAAATTTTTAACATTTAAAACTTCATAAATAAGTCTTAGTTGATCGTGGAAAATAGAAATATTCATTCATTTATTTAAAATTTGGTGTGTCCAGAATATTTCTCAGAATATGATACCTTACAGCATGAAATTTAGACTTCATAATTTTTGAAATATATTTATAGGCCGGAACAAAATATTATTATTGATTTCATTTCAATCCTTTTGAAAGCGAGACTAAAAACTGAATTTTATACTGAATCTGAGAAATATTTGTTGAATTATTGTTTGAGATATTACATTAATTATGAAAAATATTTTGTAGTTCACATAAGACTTAAATACCGAGCGATTCTGTTTGCAATACTCATATCCAATAATAAGAATAATAAATAAATAACAATAAAGATGATAAATAAAATAAAATGCTTGGTTTTATTAAAAAATGTCTTTATATTAATTGCAGTTTCATCATTTCCACTTTAAATTAAAGTTGAAGTTTTACCGTAAATGACAACAAATTCTCAAAATATATATAGTAAATTGAATGAAACAATCTAAACAACAGTATAAGTTTGTTATGACTATAAAAATTTGAAGATTAAAAATGTTTTGTTTGAGAATCTATTAAGAGACCGGTTACTTAAAATATTTAATTGAAAATTGTAGCGAGCGGTAATACTGGCGAACAGGCTGATCGCCAAAGGCGTCTAGTATGAGTATAAAACAGTTTTAAATGTTATTTACTAATTTATCTTGTAGAATTTAAATTGAAGGAGTTGTTTGTACAGAAACATTTGGAAAAATTTAAACATTTAATCAGAGACTTTTCAGTTAAAATGATATAAACGAATTTTCGTTCAGTAAACTGAAAGTTTTAAAAAATTAATGTCTGGTATAATACTAAAACAGCCAGGGTTTCTGATTATTTTATTTTTTAAAGTTTTAATATCATTTTTTTAAGTGCAATTTTAAGGATTTAGTAAAATATTATTACTATTTAATACTTACGTACCAATAATTTTATTTTCATTCCTGTATTGCATTTTCGCTCGTATTTAAAATAAGCTTCTATTGATTAAAAATTCCTTTCTAGGGATATAAAAATATAAATTTGGCTAAAAATGTGAAAGGAAAGATTATCATTCCAAAAGTATTAGAATATTTATGATTGAGATATTACCTCGAGAAGAAAAATTGCAAATAAGAAATATTTAAATGCTTCTTTTGAATTTAGGTAAAAGCATTATTTTGAAAATCCTTGTAACTTTGAATAATGGTTACATAATGAAGATAATATCCCACTACCCCATGAACCTCAGGGCTCATATAAATAAAGTTATTCTCTAGTATAATATCTTTTTAATAGCGTGAAAAAATTAATAACGGTATAATTTGATTCTTTTATATCAGGTTAAATGCGCTACTTCATTTATGAACGTCTCCTTTAAAACAGTTGATAAATGTGGTGAGAGCAGTATCGTTTAGATTTTCTTCAAAAATAATACTACAATGTTATCCTATTTTCATTTCTCCAAATTTTGGCAATTTCATTTGAAACTATTATAGTAAAAATTCTACTTTATTGGAAAATATAGTGAATTTTATAAAAGCTTGAATTTGGATTCTTCAATTAAAACTGTTCATCTTCACTTATATTTTAGAGCTCATCCAGTCAAAATAATTCATTCTTACAGCAGATCATGAGAAGATTATAAAATGCGTCAAACTAACAAGAAGCAGAATTCTAAGTGATCCTTGTAGCTTGTTTACAGCTAGATTTTACACAGTGGTTATCCCAATAGGATCTCTGTAGTTATAGGTTTACACAATATTTCACTTTCCTTAGTCTAAAAAGATAAAATTCTTATCTTAACATGAATATATTAGGCTTAAAAATTTTCACTTCACATAGCACCGAAGTTTACATTCACAAAGAATATAAATTATTCAAAAGGGAGAAACATTATTATTCAAATGAGTTCACAAAATGAAGTTGTTACTCTGAAGTATCAAGTATCTCTTAAAAATGTCTTTTAAAAACCATTTTGAAACGTGAATTTCCATAAGATGTGAGATCTATTGTAGAAACTACTCCGAAGTAACGGAAATGGATTGATGAGGAAGGTAAGATGAAGAAGAAGAGGAAAGCCCTATCAGGTATTTTTTTTCCTTAAACCTTTGGAGACATTTGAACCATCAACAGACTGCTTATTTTGCTTTTTAATTAGAGATTAGATAGTAAAACTGTTTAATTAGAGAAAAGATAGAAAATACATTTAACAAATGTATATAAATAAGAAGTAGATCATGTTTTGGAGTTTTTTAAAAAAGCTTTTCATCTACAGTATGAAAAGCTTTTCACTATATTCAAAGAGAAATTCTGCCAATCTTCAATCACCGTTACGAAATATCTGTATTAATCGTCAGGATGCTTATCTTTAATTTGGTGATTTTCTTTCGATATATAAGATGGCACAATTTCCCTTTCTCTTTGATGCCATTTTTTAAATTTTAGCAAATTCATAATTTAATGCACTTATTTTAGCCATTTGAAATAAAATTCTTCATTAATGAAACTCATAACATTTTTAAATTTTATGCTTTCAGAATTCATTATTGAATTATAATTAGTTCAGTAACAATGCGAATCGTAGCCGGAAATATTATGGATATAATTAATATATTGACCCACTCACACGCACACACACGTATTTATAGGTACAAGAAGTATATATATATATATATATATATATATATATTGTTACGAAATTTTCACCGGGGTTCGTTTGGATAGTGGAAGTGATATGGTGTGTAGAACGCTGAATCAGCAGGCAGAGGTAGAATAAAAACAACGACGTTTATTTACACGAAGACACACAGGACAGCACAAAAGCGTCAACTATATACAGCACAGAAGACGATTATCTTCACCCGAGACGTGTAGCATACAACAGCATACACAGCAGCATACAACCAGAATCTATTGCAGACAGTAGCGCACAGCTCAGTTCAGCACGAGCTTGACTCAGTCACTTCTACTTCTCCGACTCTGGCTCGGAGTACTGACTTTACTCCGTCGATTCCGCTTACTCTTCTTCGACCACTCCGTCCACTCTGCCTTCGGACTTTTCCGCTCCGTCTTCGGACTACTCCGTCGTCTCGACTACTGGCTTCGTCGTCTCTCCGTCCGACTTGACTCTCTAGCAGCCGCAGCCCCTTTTATAGGTCTCAGGAGGCGGGGCTAGGAGCATCTCGACCAATCAGGAACGTTCGAGGCGTATCTCGGTTCCTACTGGACAGATCGGGAAAATTCTCGAAGTTTCGGGTATTATCTATTTTGGCGCCAAAGTCGCCAAATTCGTCGCCAAGTCGCCAAATGGTCGCCAAGCTCTGGAACCTCCGACGCGCTAGTCCCATTCAGATGACTGTAAAACTTTCTTTCCAATGATGGAA
>JAPMOR010094144.1:97918-144370 GCA_026543865.1 Argiope aurantia | reverse complement strand
ACATTAACAAAAGAAATGAACATTAAATAGATTTCGTCGAATACGTCACAGGATTAATTCACATGTTACGTCGCGTCTTTCGTTCAGAGACCCGTCTCGTCTCACACGTCTTGACTTTCATTCAGACCCATCTCGTCTGCACTCCGTCTAACAAGCATCAACACCTGTTGACCAGCAGATGGCGCTCGTCATCAGGCGTTCGTCACTACATATATAATATAATTCGCTAGTAATTTATGCTAATCAAATTTTACAGATCGCAGTTCTGAAGTAGAGATGCTCCAACTTTCTAATTAAAAATGACTTTGTTTCATAATTTTATTTTTATTGAAAAGGTCAGAGAGAAACTTAGCTTAGATTTATAATTCTTTCAATTAGAATTACATATTTTTTATTTTATGAAATAATTTATTGAAATTTTTTTTGAGTTTGTTTTGGCGTGAAAATGCTACAAGAAAAGTCTTTTCTAATTGAAAGTTTCTGTTCTGCATTAAAGAACTAAAATCTGTGTGAAGCTGTTTGAAATAAATAATATTTACAACATAAAAAAGCTTTACAAATATGTCTATCAATATAAAAATTAATACTATCTAAAAGAAAAACAAAGTGATTGATCTCCTTAAAACCATCACTTTCGAAAAAAAAAAAAAGATGTTATATCTCCCTCGCCATCTTACATAAACCCAATGGATCTTGTGCCAGGGCTTGGACTTAAAAATTCCTTCTGAATTTTTATTTCTAGAGTGCTGTACATGAGAATCTAGTTCATCAAGGAAAGTTCGAGCATGTATTTTGGATAATTTTCTGATCGACTGGTAAAGAAATACACGCATAACTACAATTTTAGTAACAAAACCATAATAAATCAAAGGAAAAACTTTGCATTTTTGAGGTATAATATTTACATACAGGTAAAATATAGAAATGGATAGACTATTTACCCATTGACGAATTTAGTTGAAAATTTGTTATGAACCTACATATTCGATAATAAAATTATATTCCATTTTTTCTAGTTTTGTTTTTAACATTTGACATCATTTTGTTTACTTTCATGCTTGGCGGATAGATGAACAAACTCGTTATGTATATATTCAAAATTAATAGAAATCCCCAAATTTGGCATTATTTGGGGATGGCACGCCAAAATTAATTTTTATTCTTCTATCTCAAATCATTTTTGTGTATCGCCCTCTTAGAGAAAGAGATAATAACCAAAAATGTGCTTTTCAGATTCAGGGAATTATTAAACATTTTGATTCATCAAAATATCGAATACAAATTTTTTAATGGATATGGTACTTTCTTTCTGTGTTTTTCGTACAAGATAAAGTATAAAATTTCAACTACTAGACAGTTATTTGTATTTAAAATTAAGTAAGCAAAAGATGGCTCTGGGGGAAACTTGCAGTATTGACAAATATTGTAACTGCTTTCCGCCCTATTTTACATAATCAATAATGCTTAATTGGAAATCGCTGCAATCTCTTGTGCGATACGATTGAGCCTACTTCTCTCATTGTATATTGTGATTGATTTTTTAAAAGAACAACTAAAGATTTAATATTGAATGAAAAATCCGTTTTACTGCTTGTTTAAATGTTATTTGATTTAAACTTTCTCGAGTAATTCTTTTCCAATACAATGATTTATGTCCCAATGTGTGTCAAGCGAAACTAATATTTTCGTTAATGACAATGATACAAATAAGTCTTACAGTACCAAATCAATTTTAAAATAAATAGTTGACAAAGACTTTGATGTCTTAAGCAATAAACGTGTATATTATGTTTAAATAAATTGTTTTAAACTTCTCGAAGAAGAATGGACGTCTTTATGATTATTTTAGCTTCTGATGTTTCTAAAACCGAATTGTTTCTAAATTCAATAATACATTTTTTTTGTAGTGGACAGAATATTACTTTAGTCAATCATACATTTAAAATAATCGTTAAGGAAGTATTCATTGTTATTTTCTGAACTATTGTCATATGTTGGCTAATTTTTTCTTCAATTTTTATTTAATTTTCTAAGAAACCTATTCTTCTTGTTAATAAATGAATTCCTTTCTTTTTTATGATAAGACAATCTAAAATTTTATAAATTTTTGATCTTTTTAATATTTTTAAGGTAAATAAAATAAAATATGAAACTATTATTGCAATGAAATTTTAAAAACATCTTTCTGCTTGATTTTGAATGCCTGCTATATCATTTAACGAATGTTTTACGTTGTAATATATATTATAAATCCTGTGGAATATATTTGATATATTGTATAAATAATGTTTTAATATTCATGGATAATCTTGAATAAGGACATGATATAAATAATGGATATATGACGAAATACTCATATTTTCACTATTAACAATTCCTATTTTATCATCATTTCATTATTTATATATCTGAAAGGACGAATGAAATTTCCAATCATTAATATAATTCTTGATGGACAATACAAATAAGAAACATTTACGAGTAACTGGAGATCCACCATTTCTGAAATAATAATAAACATATTCAATACAATAATCAAAACAAAATCCTATGTTCCAGTTTTGTTAATAAAGAGATTATGTTTATTATAATAAAGAGAATATGTTATTGGGAAGAATAATATTTCATAGGTTTTCTAATTTGAAATTCGATTTCATTGACTATTTTATGATCTTGAGATTTAAGTACTTTCGAATTTGAAACACATTACGAGAAATCCTTTCATATTACTAATATTTCGAAGGTTCGACAAAAGAGAACTAAATTGGGATAGTTGATAATCAATCCGTAATACTCGATTCTATTTAAAATTATATAATTTCAAAGACATCGCAAATCTGTTTTTTTCCAGTTTAATCACTAATAAAACATATTCCCTAAAGAGAAGATGAACTTTAATTAAATAGAAGAGATCATAATATAAAATATGGCACAAAACATTTTGAAAATAATTGATAATACAATGTTTACAATCTGAATGATATTTCGATATGTTCAATCATATTTTTTCAAATATATATAATAAAATTCGGTATAATCAAAATGTAGTGATAAAAAGGTTAATTATTCATAATTTTATTTATGAATAATTTAACTATCAAAGACATAGAATACAAATTTTTATAGTTTTAGTGAACCTTTACATATAAATTTATATATCTGAAATTTTATTCAGGATTACTTTGCATTCTCCGAAACTAGAACTTTGCTAAAAACTTTAAAAAATATTTGCCTTTATATTAAAATTTTCACTTTAATTATTAATACACATTTTTAATAATAGTAATTAAATATAGAAATTGAAATTGTTTTGTTGTACATTTTTTCCTCACCAAATTATGATTTAGAAGCATCAACATCAATCAAATTGTATTTAATAAAATATTAATATCATAATTAATATCACATTGAAAAGACTGCTTATGTCTTTAAAAGTACAAAATTTTTCTTTTCATGATGAAAATTCTACACGTTGAACCTCATATTTATACATTTCAATTAAATGGGATTTGTACTAGTATGATATATTTTAGAATAATAACTGCATTGAAAAATTGTTGAATAACCCTAGAAAAATTAGAAATTCGGAACTAATGTATATTAATTCTTTTTTTAAATTTTTCCATGCTTTTCCTCATATTATCTATGAAAGATTTGATTCTCCGTAATAATCATTTTAATTTATTTTTTCCTTCTTTTATGTCAAATATCCAATGGATATTTCCCCCTAAAAACTAGATACAGTAGAAAAGTAATTATCATTCAGCTCAAATGGTCGTGATATTGTATAGTAGATTATTATGCCTTTTTACAAACTAATCCTGGTGCTCAACTGAATAATTAATGATTCTGAATATTTACTTATCTTTCATGAGCTATAAACCATTCCGACTTCATACGGAATCACCCCTATGAACATAACATTCGCTCTTAATGTTAGTCACTTCATTAACAACTTAATAATAAACTTTCAAGAAACGTCCGGTTTCATTACCCGATATCTAATGAGGATTAGAATATCCTGGTACCAGCACTGCTCACAGAGTGTAGGGTGAGTCTTACTGATCGATTACTATTTAAAATAATTAAAGAATTCGAACGTATATGATGATCCGAAGCGGGCTCTTTAATAGCTGCCTTGTAAAATAAACAGACGTGCAAACAGAACGCTATGCGATTTGATTTAAGATTCGTAAGGTATCCAGCAAATAAACATTACACTTGCAGTTTCTCACCGAATTTAAACTGCTAGATTCATTAGGCAAGCTCAATGAATATTTCCAATCATAATTTTTAACCAAATACTTTATACCCGTTTCTCAGTATTTACACAGAAGATTCGAAAGAATTTAAGCAATTTAGAACGTGTCCCTAGATTCATTCGTTCTGTTTAACGAAGATCTTGAAACCTATCTTTCAGGCGATCTCTGACACGCCTTGTTATATTATTGATGCGACTCGTTAAACAAATTTCCATAGAAAAGGAGATCTTTCAAAATGAAATGAAGCAGTTTCTTTTGTGTTTCTCTTTCGAAACTAAATTAAACCTTTTGAAAGGGTTTCTAATTAAGTTTGATAATGTTGCTTAGTATAGATTTCGTCCGATGTAGCAATGCAAGCTGAAATTATTGGTGCCATTGGGATTTCCACTGTTATTCGACAATCAATTAACTGATGCAATGTACATACATTTTTACTCTTTGCTGAAATTAGCTGCCTTTGGCGACCAATTAATTCGTACAGTTCATTGATTAATTTTAATTTCCATTGTTGTTGTTGCTTATGGAACTCCTAACTGACATGCCCGCTCACGAAGTTAGTGATTTTAAACAGAGTCTTTTTCAGGGTCTCTTGTTTCAGTAGATCCATATAGTTCCAAGGGTACGTCTTAGAGATACTCATGCATTACGGCAATTTTTACAGGTCGGGCGTCATTCATACAATTCCTTCACTCATCCACAGATCGTAATTTTAGACCTGAATCAGAGAACGATAACGTCTGATCCAGTACCCCCCCAGTGGTATTGTTTTGTCTTGGAGAGCTTTGTCGCCGTCACAGATTTATACGTGCACCAGCCACTATGTACAAGGAGAGTCTTAATCGGTGGAATTCGGACACAACCCAACGGATGCGCATCCAACGTCCTACCAACCAGGCTATCCCGACCTTTAATTTCCGTTAAGCATCATAAGCATTCGTTTTGCTCATGACACCCATAAAAGTATATTTTTAAATATCAAATTATAATAGGGGCATTTTAATTTTATAGCATTTATACTTATTATATTTAATTTTAATATGTATAAAACTTTTCATAATGAAGTAAAGTCAGAATTATAGTACAATATTACTGATTATCTTCTGATTGCACTTTCTATTTTTGTGGTAGTATAATTTCACTTTTTTATTCCTCGTATAAAATGAGAAAATAATATAAATATATTATTACTTTAACTTTAAATTACCGATTAGTCCCACGGGGGCATCTCGTAATTGAGGATGAGAAGCTTCCGGTATGGTAGTTGGTTCTCGCCACCCTAGTGGGTGCACGAAAAGGAGGGAGTTTGGCTCCTTTCATCAATGGCGGGACGTACCTCCTTAGGGAAGGGTTGTACTGTGGCCGGTGATAGCCTTTAGTACTCAAACACAGTTCCCGATAGTGTTGCTGTTGCGGCGGTCTGGTCATTCAAGTTTTCCCTTGTGCATTCAGGCGGGTTGGAGTAGCCAGTTTGTTGTTAAATTACAGATTAAGTGTTTGAGAAATTGGTTTTAGTTTCTATGAGACAGTGCAAATTATTACTTTAATTTATGCAAGAAGATCTTATAAAGAATAGTCAAAATTCAGCTCTATATTTTTACATTATGTGCTAAAATAATATAATTTAAATTACATTTTCATAGCATATATTTCAACTGAGTCAATCGCTCTAAACACCTTTGTGAAAATTCAACCTTTCTTTTAAAACGCTGCAACTATTGCAACGATTATTATATTAAAATATCCATGATTTATTTTTATGCCTTTTTAAATAATATAATTATGAAGCGTCCGGGTAGAGGGCGGAATCCAATAAACAGCATCAGTCCAGGTATTGAGAAAATGCGAACCACCCACTTTCTTTTAAGCCAATTTTAAGGATTTCAAAGAAATTCTTGAAATCTTGATTCATGAAATGTAACAATTCCTTATTTTTATTCTATCTTGTTAACAGATATTAATATACATGTGCAATGGGAAATATTTATATTCGAAAATAAGAAAGCGTTTTCACTTTTCGTTTTATTTCGCATTTGTTGCTTTATTTTGCATTATGATTGAAATATTTCCTTCCAAGTACTCTTAAGCAAAGTTCTAGCTGTAACTTAAACTTATCTTTAGACCTTAATAACACCGAGAAAACGCAATTTCTGATTTATTTCAATAGATTTACTCCCCCCACTATACCGAACTGAATTCGAAAAGATTTGTTTCTCTCTTACTGCAGTTTTATTGCAGAATGTTTATCAAGCACGAATGCGAATATTAAACTCTCTAGTAGGGAGTTTCTTCAGTTGTATCTGAAACAAAATTTCTGAATTCATATTGAATTCAAATATCTTCTTTTCACTTATTCTATTTTATAAGTATGGAATTTAAACGAAATATTACTTCCTCAGTTTTGAAGATATGTAAGATTTTCATGATTTTTTAAAGGACAGATTTGAAGATATAAGATTTTGATTATTTTTTAAAGGACATAGCAGTATTGTATCAGATTCAAAGGAATATGATCTCAATGATTAAATAACCGCATAAAATCATTTATATTAAATTATTTTAATTCTTCCATATTGAGTTGTGCATCATTTGCTTTCATAACTGATTTTATTGAACTACTTTTCTAATTACATCAATAATTTGTTTGAAAAAAAAACAGTTTATTGATGATTGTAATTTTTTTTTTCTTTACCAAATTTATATCATGATTCAATCTATTGACATGTTTAATCTTGCGTGTTAATTATGAAGGAAATTATAGCTAAAACGAAACTTGTTTCTGATTACTATCTGTAACCCCCACCTCCCATAGATGAATAACATGTACAACCATTCAAAGGTGCTAGGGTAGAATTTCTCTGGGCAGATTCTGAAAAGTGACTTCGCTACGAAAAATGCTGTGATTTTGAAGGGTTTTAAGATAATTGTGGTGGAGAGAAAATTTGCAGAAGGCATTTTGAATGTGATTACTCATCATCAAACAAAACTAATGATCATCTAAAGATTAGCAATAGCTTTTTTTGTCGATTTCACATCGTGTTTGATTTTTCCGTATCCCAAGAGCAAATGAACATTGAACATTGGTCACAATGAACTTTGAATTAAAGCAAGACAACGACGATCTTTTAAATTGCGCACATGGCAGTTGAGATGATATTTCCAACTGAAATAGTGCACTGGTCATAGAATTCGCTTTCAGTCCAGGCCAAACATCTCCGGATGTTTATCAGTTTGAATGTCTGAATTTTTATTTTCATGCTAAAAAGTCACAAGATGATGAATGTATGTATATAAATGGAGAATCACGACTAATCTCTAATTCATAGTTTTGTAAATTAGGATGACATTTGTGCCGTAAAGGAAATGAATTGTACGGAATGGCTATTCGTTCAAGTCTAGTATTTCTATACACAACATTTCATTTCTTAGTAGCGCCTTCTTTATTGAGCTATGATGGACCGTACATAATCTTTTGACCGACATATGCTTTTAGATGCTTGAGTTTTTAAATTTTTTAATGATTTAAATGCTTGAAAAATATTTTGATAATATACTGAATATTCTAATGTTGTCCAAAAGAAAATAACTCTTGGTTCAATATGTTATTTTTGATAAATGATAATTTAATTTTTCAGTATGATAACTTGAATTTCTATATCCGTTTCATGTTTTCTTTTACTTTATTTCAGAGAAAGCAACTCCACAAATCTTGGAGCAATAAAAACATTTATGAATGCTGTAAATTAATTAATTTCACTTAGGAATGATCATTTGCAATCACATCACAAATTTTCTTTCTCAGCATATATTTCATTACAAATTGAAAAGTAGAAGCAATAATATGCCAAATAATTAAAAAAGATTATTTAATTTCAGTTAAAAACTCGATATTTACATACTGCTATTTTATGTCTTTAAAACGTGCAATTCTGAGTATGATTTTAATTTCTTAATCTAATATAATAATACAAATATAGGAAAAGCATTATGATTTAGAAAATGTGATTACATTAGAAGTTTGTCCTAAGAATTATTCTTTCGTGCTTGAATCCTCCTTACGTCATATCCGAGAAATCTATTCAAATTTCTCTTCTCATACCAACATTTCTGTCTAGGAGAAAAGAAACTTTCTTCTCTACATCAGTATTTTTCGATCACCAGTTTTATCTTTCTCTTTCAAACACCAAACTGAGAAATAAAGAAATTTCGCAATTTTCCTCATTTATAAATTACTTTTAGTTAAAGATGTTCAGATATAATTTTATTTAAAGATATTTATTATATAGTCAGACTGAAATTGTTTCTGAGGTTAAAGTAATTTGAATAGAAAATGTAAAACATACATACACAATTAACTTAACAAGCAAATATGTTTATAATTTAATGAAACCATTTTCTTAACTTCCATGGATAAGTGCATATAAACAGGATTTTTGGGAAGAATGTATATTTTGAAAACATTAAAATTGGTGCTTTAAAATCATATATTTTCTTAATGCATGTATAAAACCTGCATATATAAAATTGAATTTTTTTTAAAAGACTTTCTACCACTCTATCTTCTCTGACGTCGTAAACTAAAAAAGATGATGAAAGAAAGTTTAACACGTAATAAGAATAGTTTAACTCATGATAATTGCTTACAGTTTTTAGGGGAGTATTTTATAAGTTTTAGAATACAAAAAGTTTAAGCATAACTGTAACTATAAGTATTTGTACACTTGTATGAAAGATGAGTGTATTGTTAGATGAGTGTATAGGGAGAAAATTTCAATAAGCTGGATAGTGGAAAAAGGATTTTTTTAGTTTAAATATTCCTGAAAATATGAAGGTCAGGTAAAAAAACTCAGTCTAATTGTATACAAGCAAAAACATTTGAAGACACTAACCACATAAAAAGATGCTACATTAACAACAATAATAGTGCTTCGTGTCTCCAGTTAACCAGCTTGCTCCTCGCATACAATTCAAGAGAGATATTAATTTGTTTGAGTTCCTCCTCGGGTTCATATGTCATCTTGAAATGATGCTATGCCTCATGAAACTCTCAAGACGAATTTATAGGTCTCAATTTAATAAAGATATGATTGTAATCTATGCATTTTATAGAACATTCCTTTTGCCACCAAATTCATTAAATTTGTTGCCAAATTTTAAATTTGTATCAAAATTTCCTAAGAATCTTAGAAAATCTCTCTTTCCTTCATGAAGAAAGAAATGGTACGGTAAATAAATAAATTGCCAGATTGAACTTTTAATCTAGTATCCATTTTCAGTATTCAATTTTATTACTTTTTAAGAATATGATTGAAAACAACCTAATTATTTAAATCTTTATTCACGCTTGTGACAATATCAGGGAAACAAGAAAAGAAAAAGAAATATATAAGAATACTATAAAAAGAAAAAAAATTATTATATCATAAAAAGAAGAAAAAAATTATTATATTATTTCTCAACAAGAACGCCACCTCTTGCAAATGTCAGAATTTTACAAAGAGAAAGAAAAATGATTTTCCTAACATCCAATAACGAATATTTCTGATTTTTTTGCACCTTATATAAATTAAACATTTAATTTTCATACTAGATGTAAAAATAATAGCAAATATTCCTAACGAATAACGTAGCTAAGTTTTTCTTCCTTTTCTGAAAGTGGGAAAAACGAGATTGATGAAGTTTATTTGTCAGGCAGTGACAAGATATATGACTATTTAACATTATGTAATTGTGGATATAACTGTCTGTTGCCAAGATTCTAAATATAAACCACAATTGTCAGCTTTCCAGAAGGAAAAATAAAAACATTTTGGAGAATTCTAATGATATCTCATTTTGATATAATTTGAATATAATATTTGAAATGAATGTATAATATGAATATAAGATTTGAATAGAAATATAAACTTGTAGCTAGACTTTTAAATTCTAAAGAAAATATCGTTAGAGCCCGCATGATAAAATATTTTTAGCAATCTCTAATACACTCTCTCAGCCATGTTAATTTTCTGGTATTAATAAAAGATTTGCAAATATTCATTACGGATGCTAATTCAATGACCTCCAACCTTGGCGAGAAAAAGTTCCGGAAAATGCAAGATTTATGGCCTTATCCATTAGGAACAGAAATATTAAGATTCGTCTTTGAAATATGCTGCAGGAAATCTCTAAGCATCCGAGGGCTTTGAAAGAGCCAGTAGCTCTCTCTGGAGTTGTATTCGTAATTAGAGTTGCCGAATCGTCTTTGAATGTGCTGTCGCTGTTATTCAATTTGCGCTTGCGCCTTTATTTTGTTTTAGCTGTGCTTTTGAATTCTGTAATATTCACGAAATAACTTAACAGGTTCCTTTATCCGGATTGTCGGAGTATATTCCACTAATCTGGATGAAAGTATTTTTCCCACCGATGAGTTTTGTTAAAGTACTACAAATTTATGCATTTTATATCCGTTTTGTTTTCCACGAAACAGATTTAAGTTTTTTTAATCACATTTTTAACCTTGTACATATAGTCTTACGGTAAATGAATACATACACAGACACACAATACAAAAGTAGCCTGCTCTCTTCCACTTCTCCCGTTAAATCTAAACTCCCATTGAAGACATTTGAATCAAATCCCAGAATTTTGTTGCATATTGTAAACATTATTCTCCTCTGGAGAATAAGAGTCTGAAAGATAAGTTAATTCTATAGAGTCTGAAAGGAACAGAGAAAATTCTGATTGAATCGTCATTGATTTTCATGCAAATCGAGAAATAACTAAGGTGGAAGCGATAAACGAATAAGCTTTATTAGATTGTCTGAAATGATGATGATTTAGTGATAAAGGAAGGAATATAAATAAAGAGATATGAAGCATTTAATTTTTTCATCCAATGTGAGGATAGAATTTTTCCTTATTAGTTTTTTTAACGATAATAATAAAGAGTTCCTACCAATATTGCAAAATAGCGCCTTTTGTATTGATAAAACGAGGGGGGGTGGGATATGAAAATGCAGTTTTGTATTTTTAAGATATAAAAAAAATGGGAAAATTCACTTTTCTGTCACTGTAAATTCGTATCTACAGTGTAGGCTGATATAAAATAAAATATTTATTTCAGTTGGGACAGGTAGTATAGTGTTAATAGCTTCACCGCAGAAAAAGGCTATCTGGACATTGCAATAAAATCCTACCTGCACAAAAGCAAAAGCGCATCAGGTAGAAAGTTGGCGGAAACCCTGCATTCACTCTTCTTTCTAAATTCTTTGAAAGAACGCTTCGTCCAGGATCGTAATCCGCAGAAGTAATGACCAACAAATTGAAATATCTGTCCCGATTAATATAAAGATAGGTTAAAAAAAAGAAATGCACACACGCGCAAACGCACACGTACACGTGCACACACGCACACGCACACACACACGCGCGCGCGCTTCAAAATAATTAACTTTTTATAAGAAAAATATAGATTTTTTTTTTTAATTTCAGAGTTATATTATGTTAGAAAATTCTTCAGCTGTTACATGTCAACACCTTTCATTAAACAAATGTTGTTTGATGTACAAAGTTCTTTTTTTTCTTGTGCATAGCCGACCATCCCGACACCACTGAACAAAGTATCGACAATATTTGCTGTGGCCGACTGCTGTCTTTAGCATAATCCATGATGTACAAAGTATCTATAGAATGAAGAAAAAATGGTTAAAGCATAAAAATGAAATAAATATAAATAACGAAACTGAAAAAAATAAAAATAAAACATATCCGTATTTAAAAAATTCTAAAAATATCTTCGAAATTTCTTGCTTTTTATATTAATCAAGAAAAAAATCAATAATCTTTTTCCTTTTAAGAATGAAAGGACTACAGCCGTATAAAATATTTTTCTAGCTAAGGAAATTACCATCCACTTTATAAACTTCTTTCCAAGTTTCTTTTATTAAGAAAAGAAAATTATCATCTAAAGATATTCGGTCCAAGATTTGCGGTAAAAGATTTCGGTCCAAGATTTTTAATTGGTAAAAGAGGGAGAACAAAAAATGAAAAATTTGAAGCATTTTTTTTGGGTACATTAAATACTTCGAAATGTTTTAGCTATGAAGGTTTCTTTAATTTTTTTTCTATTATAACTTAGTATGATCATAATATTTGTATTTTATTGATGATTAAAAATAATGATGCCTGATGTCACTTAAACTTCGTTGAAAATTTGAGCAAATAATAAAACCTTGAAATTTTTTTTTATCATATGTTGTAGAGATGAATATATGAAAAGTACATTTAAATTAAAATTTCTTTTCATGCTTAATGCATTTGTAGCACCGAAAAAATCACTCTGGGAATAAAAAAAAATATGTATGATTATTTTTACCAGCACAGAATGCACTATAACTAAAAACAATTAACTGATGATAATACACGTTTTAAGCATGATGATTTAGGACTTTATCAACTCTTCGTCACTATACGATTCCGATATAGTTTTGATCATATCCCATTCTCGTGTTAGTGAAATGTCTTATAGTGGAAAAATATCCAAAATAAATATAACGATAATTCCAGAAAATATTTAATAATTTCAAAAATGTAACTAGTTTTTAAATCTTAACTGCATGAAAATACAGCATAAAATAAAAATATTTACTATTTACTTCGTATAAAATTGAAATTCAAAAGTTGGTAGTTGGTACAAGAATTTGAACTAGACAATAGTAAAGAAGAAGAATGCAAATTTTTCGAATATAATTTGTCATTAAACTTTAAATTTCATTTCACGAAATGCATCATAAACAAATAATCAATCCTACTCTAATTTTCTGATAGTAAGAAAAAAGTTATCCAATACGTTTTTCTAAAGGATTGAATCATTGTAAATTATTTCGTAATGCAATGTTCAATAAATATTCTTTTCATGTATAAGATTTCTGGTATTCTGATTTCTGGTACATTTAGCCTGACACAAAGATACTATTTCATTAAAAATTTATCTGTTCCATTTTTAAATTAACTCTCTTAGTTACAAACCAATCTTTCTCTAAAAATTCATCTTTTCTCTCATAAAAATATTATCTTTCAAATCCATTTAAAAAATATTTTAATAAATAAATTTACTCTTCCTTTATTTATACATTAAAAATATATGTGTACATGTGTAATGAAATAAAACTTTTTCAAGCACCAGTGGAAAATTTAACAACTAAAGATCAAAAATAAATAATATTGCTGCAATAAAATTGAAAGAATAACGAATTATAGAAAATAAAATATCATAAAATAAAAGGTAGATTATTAGAAAATTGAAGGATACTTAACGGGCTATTAGGAAAAGAAGTTCTTTCACAACGATAAACATTTTTTTAAATCCAAACCTCATTCTGTAGATTTTTCTCTATCGTTGGCTGACCATTAAAGATGAAAAAGGAAAGTACTCAGTTATTAATATAAGGAAAAAAAAGGGATTAAAGGGGTAGGTTTAGTACAATTTCTCAAATAAAATTCGGAAGAAAATTAATGAAAACTGAAGCAGAAGTATAAATTTCATTTAAGAAGGGACTCAAGAGTATATAATTACGGTCTTTACTATAGCTATTTTCAAGAAACTATTTATGACACATTTAGAATCTGAGTCTACAATTTAGGAAAATATTAATCAAGGATTTGTAACAAATCAAAGAAAATGAGCATCAATGACTGACATATATCATTTGCTCTTTAACTAAAGAAATAACCGGTTAACAAATGTATTGATTGATTTACAAGAATTGTTCTTCAGCTTTTGTTTATACTGGATAGAAGATTACAAAAACAAATTAAATTTTTCAAAATAAAGTAGGTGTTGTCTTTTAAAAATTAAAAGTTACGTCAGATTCAACCAGAAATTATTAGTGAATCTTCAATTATTTGTAAAGTAATTTAAAGTCCAATAATTGGAAAATATTCCTAGTTTTAATTGGAAGGAAAGAATTCGCAAAAACCACTTCTTTAATCAAGCCAGGAATGCTAAAACATGGTAAAGTTCCGCGGATGAATATTGGCATCATCATTTTATTTTTAATTGATTGGAGGGTGGAAAAGTAATTACGGTCTTGTTCATGTCCACTAACTGGGCATGCAAGTCTTGGTCTAAGGATATTGAGTTGACTTAACTTTCTTATTTTGGTAATGAGATTTTTAATTAAAGATTGGTTTTGTTAAGATAAGCATTTTACTCTCAGACAAGAATGAAAATACATTATAATGCATCACAAGAACGTACAATACACGATGAGGCGAATGAAACGTCAGATCAAATTTTGTGGCAAATGATTCAACAATTGCAGAGATAAATATTTCTGCATATAATATGATAAGACGAATGCTTAGTTCATTTCAATTTTATCCAACATTTGAAGCTTTTAAATGGAAAAGTTGATGGCTGAGAAATTTAAGGTTTTTGTTATCTCAATGGTTGTATGATCTTACTTCATTTTGGTAATTCTCAGAACGACTATTTGTCCCATTAAATGCTTTAGAAGGGCTTATGACTTGTAATCGTGTCTAAAAATGAATGGTTTGCGAATGTTTGAATTTTTTTGTAACTTGGCTCTAAAAGACAGATAGCCACTGGAATATCTTCCAAACAGAATACTTGACACACTACCTTAAGACTTCATAATTTCAATCCCACTAAACAATATCATTAACCAACTCGTGGATAATGCTAGAAGCTTTTAGTAGCAGCTATGGTTCATATATATATATATATGATTTGGAATGCTAGTATAATTTAACGAGTAACGATCTTTTACATGTTCACCACTATTTTGGAATTTAAAATATTATATAAATGATTATATATCCTTTCTGAATTTGTACTCATCCAGACCCCTTTCTTCCATTGCAAGTTCGGATAATAGGTGATCGAATAATATTTTTTATCCATCTTAAAGCATTACTGAAAATTAGACCTTAAACTTAGTTAAATTTCTCCCACAAAAAGCACATGAAAAGTACACCACCATTTTATAACTAATTTTAACTGTTTCTCAAGGAACACTTATCATTAAAATATAGAATTGACAGCAGTTAGGCTAGTAACAGTATAAGACTTAAAATGGGAATTGAA
Source organism: Argiope aurantia (assembly GCA_026543865.1). Lineage (NCBI taxonomy): Eukaryota > Metazoa > Arthropoda > Arachnida > Araneae > Araneidae > Argiope > Argiope aurantia. The sequence continues at coordinate 129,022 of JAPMOR010094144.1, read as the reverse complement.
GCAGAATACAAATAGAACTTGAATTTTCTGTAGACAATAATTCCATAACACTTTCAATCAAAATTTAATCAAAAATTAATTTCAGTCAAAATCACTTTAAATCGTATAAAATAACCAGTGGGAGTTATTATCAAATCCCCGAAATTTAACAATGCCAAACAATGCCTTGCATGGCATTGGCGCACAACAGTTACGAAATATTAACTTTTGGTTTGAATTTAGAAATTTTATTGAATCAATCTTGTCATCCTCGACGAGGTTTTGGTTATTAATCCTTTATATGTAGTTACAAATATCTGAAAATCGAACCTGAAGTTTATACTCGTCCTTCTTAACTGATTGGAACAAGTATTTGATACGAAACTGCGTTAAAAGTAGTCACGAAATATCATTACAAATTTGATATATATAAGACATTCCGTTTTTGAATGATTTGTTTTAAATTTGGGTAGATGCCTAAAATATAAATGCTGAGTCTATATACTGAATCTTTTGAATCTATCTTTCTTCGTTTTGCAGTTATCATGTTTACTTATATTTCAGCTGCCGAATAGACGAACTTCCTCCGAACAGATTTTACTCAAAACATAATATATATCTTCAAATTTGGTTTAAAATTCGTATAGCAAATTCCAACCGTCTATCTTGAAATGTTTTTGAGATATTTTTGTCAAAGGCAGACAGATATTTTCCAATAAGGATATTTTAATTTTCAGGGTGGTTTAAAATGTAAAGATTCGTCAAAATATCGAATCTCGAATTTTTCGACGATTACTGTACTTTCTCTATACTACCTGCATGAGAAAGTAATAAGTTATAATACCTTAATATCCGAACATTGTAGAAGACTGCTTATAAAATAAAAAACTATAAATTATCAAGGAAATATTATTTGCACATTGCTGCGTTTTATTTCATTAACCATAATATCATAAATTTAAACACAGCATTAGAAATTTATGAAATTTTTTAACACGAAATGATTATGGCGGATTTTAAAGGAGTGAAATTCAGCAAATCGATATTTCATATTAATTATCTCATGCTTACTATCATAGTAAAATAAAAGCAATAACATCTTAAATTATGTATATTTTGTGACTTAAGAACTCAAAAGTATAAAAAAATATATAAAGACAATTTATTTATAATCTAACGCTTTATCGAAAACTGAACAATTCTGGCTATATTGCTTTCAAAAATGTGATACAAATTCTGCTTTCTGAAAGGAGAAAAGAATATTTCATGCCTCAGTAAATTCATTCTTACATATACAATAACTGAAGCGGAAATGCATTGAATTTATTCCAAATATAGAAGTAAAAAGTAAAGGAGAAAGATATTCTGGAAGAAAGCCTAAAACCTACATTAATTTTTGACACGAACATTTCATTGAAATTACATTAAGAGATGAATAAATCTATTGAAATTCGATCCAGCAATTGTATTCATTTCGTGACTATAAAATTCAGGAATAAACTAAAGTTTCAAATAATATTTTCTCAAAAATTTTCCTGGGAAAGAAAATTTCATTAACAATGTAAAAGAGTTCAAGTTTATAAATGAGAACGAAAACTGGAAGAATGAATGTTGAAGATAATATAATTTTCACCATGCATGCTGCCTCCTAATATCATTGTCAACAAGGACAAAATAAAACTAGTAAATCATTATCCTGTGAGAATGTGAGATGAATTATGCTGCAATATTTATGGCAATAGGGTAAATATTTGATAGAAAAAAAGGCTGTTTGCCCTTCTTCATAAATAGTCTCGTAACAAGTTAAAGCATTTTTTAATGCCTGAAGCAGAACGTGTTTTTGTACCCCACTTAAAAAAATACATACTTAACATTCTTAGGAATATTTCTATCCTTCTGATTCCTATTCATTTTTCGTTAAAGTCGTAAATATTTGAATCCATGTTTGATTTAATACATATTTAAATTAAGCAAACTGCAAAGTATTTTCTTCTCACATAATGTATAAAGCATATTTTCATAGATTTAAAACAAATACTTGAGTATAGTATGCGCTAAATTTGTAATCTCAGGAATATTTTTGAAGATGAAGTAATATTAGGAATGTACTGGAATGAAGTCTAATTTGTCATATATATAATTTTTTGTATGATTCGAGGGAGAATCCTACTTGATTAGTATTCCATCAACTTATCCACAGAGGAATGCTGAAGAATTATGTGCAATTTATTCTGTTAACTAATGTGTTTTGAAGTAAAAAAATAGTTTTAAATTATATTTTCTGAGTTTTAATTGTTTGTACTTTTTATTCAAATGTTTTTTGAATAAAGCAAAGATAATTTTCTTTAAATTGTTAAATTCTGACAATTTTATGAATTTTTTAAAGAATCTTAAATAATTCTTAGGTACTTGTGCTGAGAATTCACTACTTTGCATTATCATGTACTTTTAATGCAAATCCGTTCAAATTACCGCATAATGATCTCATCTATATACTTCCTCCTGATAAAAAAAAAGAGGTTAAAACTTTTCCTGTATTTTATGTCTGTTCAAGATGAAAATTTCTTAAAACCCTTGAATTTAAAAACAAATAGATAAAGGCAAGATTAATTAAAGATAAGTAAGTAGTTATTTAAAAAATTGCATTTTATAATTAATGAAATAAAGTGCTTTTTATAATCGAAGTAATAAAAGCTGGATACACAATGTGAGGTCAGTGTTCTCGTAATCTGTATGGCTTCCTCAACAACCAACTATCTTTAATTTAAGAGTCGGAACTGTTTCTATAGGACCTTTATTTTTTGGATTCCTTTTAGCATATCCAACGATCTTAAATATTTTCTTGCATACTCTTCAATAAACATGCTTGTGTACTATTAACGGTATGCTTTTGGCGAACAATAGTTTCGAAAGGGCGATTTTTGGCGATTTTTTTTGATAATTTATAGCTAGAATACGGTTATTACACAAGGGATATTTTTTCTGACTAATTAAAACAAAAGTTTGACACAGAATTAAAATTTTATTCGCAAAATCACATACAAAATGCCATTTTTATAGTCATTGCATTTACATGATGCGAAAGCACAAATCCGCACAGTCATAATCTTCATGGATTTGATAGGCATATCCACTTAAGATGTTTAATTTATGTATCTAGCTCTTTTCATTTTGTAGTTATTGCATTTATTTATACTTGGGCAACTGTACATACAGACAGACTTGCTCTGAATGACCAACATTTTAAAAAAATCTCCAAATTTGACCTACATTCTATACATGAATTTTATCCAGTCAGTTTAAAACGCTTTTCGGTTGTTGTGTTACGAAATATATAAGCAGGCTGGAATAATTCCAAAATTCGTTTTCCGAGCTCGAGGAGTTCTGAAATGTGGATATTTGTCAAAATCTCATTGTTCAAATTTTATACGGTTACAATAATTTCTCTTTCTGTACTTCTTATCCTAGAAAATCAAAATAGAATTTAAAAACTTTTTCAGCAAACTAAGTCTTTTCAGAAGGAATATTTCTCACAAACTCCAAATTTAAATATGCATACAGAATTATAAAAACAATCATTGTGAAATAAATAATTAATTGAAAGGACTATATTATAACTAATAAACTGTAATCCTTTATTAAAATCCAAATTATTCTTCAATAAACTATGTTTCTGAACGTAGTTGTTTTTATGTGTTTTTTGTGCTATTTTATTCTGTAATATCAATGGAGTTTAGTTTCATTGTTTCAGGAGAAATGATTTATAATAAATCATATATGACTCAATGTAACATAACTCTTTAGAGGAAGTCAATAGCAACTCACATTTTAAATCATTACATTAAACTTGTACATATGTATAATACAATAAGTTAATTTTTTTAAAAAATTTCCGTGATCAGAGTTTGAACCTTACTTTTCAAAATCATAATATATTTTCTGTTATGTGGTTTGTATCCAGGCAGGTTATTTCCTTTGTAATAATTTCATTGTATAAAATATCTCTCAAAAATTGCATTAACATCCAAATGAAAACTATTTAAAATATAATTTTTCATTAAACCAAGATGGATTAATTTTATTTTTAAATCTTTCTTAATTAAACAAACAAGAATAAATTAATGTAACAAAAATAACATAATTATGCTTATTTTTTATTTTTAATATTTTATTTTTGTATACAGATAATTTTCCACATTTGAATTTATTTTAACATTATTTTTAACTATCTTTCTATTGTTCATCTAAATTTCTGTATCATTAAAAAATTGGCCAAGAATTATAAGAAAATGTAATTTGTTAACTACTTAAAATCTACTTACTTGTCAAATATAAATATAATAAATAAGTTATTTTATTCCCTTTTTATCTGTTTAAGAATTTATTTGAGGTTTTAGCTTAAAAAAAAATCAAGTATGTAAATGGCATAACGAAGCATCGTTGTTCAGTATATGATTTAAAATGCAGACTCTTCCCTTTTCTAAAAATTCTAAATCGGTGGGTAATAAACTAAATAAATAAGAGCATACAAAGGATGTTATTCAAAATAGAGTAACAGCATTTTATGCATTTTATTCTTTAATCACTATATTTTGTCCGAAAAAGTACATGCTAAATATTCCCGTATCCAAAGACTATATCGAGAATAAATTTTAATTGTATCAACCATCTATTGTTATTTCAATGAAAATATCCAATTATTGTGCTATGTTGTGTTTTGATGAATGTACAAGGAAAATATCCTTAAAAGGGAATTAATGATAACATTGCTCTATCAAAAGTGATTTCTTTAGACTTGAATGGCAAAATGTATTAATTTTCTTATTAGTTTATATTTATAATATTATAAATTTAGAAAATATAAAATTACCTTTAGTGCCATTGCCGTACAAAATTGAAAGATGATATTCAAACTATTTCTTAATTTTATTTAGAAATTACAGATTTGAAAATCAGTTATTGTATTTCCAAGGAAATTATCCACTTTGTGTATTTTCTTATATGCAAAGAAAAATATCATACAGATTAATTATCGAGAATTCTATTCTAAAAGGATTATATTTCATTACAATAAGGATCTTGTAGTTTAAAAGGAATGAAAGTATTATTTGAATTACATGGACTTACAACACTGAAAAACGTATTCTAATAGTATATTCATACAATACATAGGCGTCAAGAGTGTAAAATTACTATAAATCTATTATCTGAACTATGCTATTTGAACTAGAGGTTCCGCAAACAGAATTATTCCAACAGCTACATAATTAGATATGGTTTAATAATGCATGAGTTTAGTGTTTAGCTAACCAGGGTATTAGGACACCTACTTCATTAAACATATATTAATGAGAAGATTATAATTATCAATCAGCAATATGATATCACTATTAGATATTGTGACAGATGGTAAAATTATAATGACAAATCCTGATGTATATTTGAGGTATATTCATCTATTAATTAATAGAATTCATCTATTAATTAATTAGAATATACATATCTACATGATTTCAAAGAATTGTTTAATAAGCTACATTACTGATGAAATATTAAGAAGATGGCAATAATGTATCTAGAAAATACATGTGGAAATTGTAATAGATATTTATTAAAAAAATACATTTGCTAGACAAAAAAAATGACAGGAATTTTAAATATTCATTTATAACTCATAACTGATTGCGGAATGAAAATCATACAAATATACTCATAGAAAATAAGTATTATATTAAGATTGTTACAATTAAGATTAATTAAAATTAACATCAATTAAGATAGTTAAGATTAATAAGTAATATAAATCAAACGATTTGTTATTAGGAAAAAGAAGTTATGTGAGAGATTAGGAAACAAGAGTAATCGATTTGGGGGAGGGGAATATAACCATCTACTTGAGTGAGAACTTCATGATGTTAATATTCGAAAAAATATTCATTGGTGACTTTGCAAAAATAGTTCTTTAGTAAAAAAAGTGGAAATTATACTGTTATGAATCTGCATTACCGTTTCCTGCCATGTTAGTCTTATAGCAGGAAGGAGAATTTATAAGGAAACACTTAATTCTTAGAAAATTATATCTCATACTTATTTTTCTCTTACTATTGAATGAAAGGGAAAGAGAAATGGAAATGTTAGAAAATACAATATTTTACATTTGTGTAATTTTATTCGAGATAATTCCAGACTAATTGATACTTGAGAACAAGTTAATGATTTTCATCTTTTTTTGTGATACTGTTACAAATTTTATTATGGTAATCTTTGGAAATTGGCTTACTTTCAATAAACTGCTTGATTGGATGTTGCATAAAATACTCAAGATTTCTATACTGTAAATATTTGAGTTCAGAGTTTCCAAATTCTATATGTAATTACTTCATATTTAATAAATACTGTCTATGAGTTTTTCAAAGTTTCCATTGTAGTAGTTTCCAAAAATTAAGAGACTGAATAATCACAAAAAAATCGACTAAAAGTGGTTTGAAATTTAAATATATTACAAATAAAAAAAAACTTCATCGACTAAAAAAATGTAAAAGAGTTGTTTTGCCAACAGTAGTAAGGTACAACTTACAATCAGCTGTACAGGAAAGAAACACTTTTCAATGATGGATAGCTGAAGTGTAAAAATGAGTTGGAGATGGCATTGCATTATAGATCCATAAGCCGATTACTAGTAAAATAAAAAAAATCTGATTTTGAAAAATGGTTTAATATCACCCGTTCAATCAGTTCGATCTGTCAAAGAATCAGTTTCTAACTATTCAGCGTCTAACTATTCAGGTATATTAAGAATTGGAACTTCCATGAAATGATCTACTGATTTTACACATAAACTTTTAAACCCCGCTAATTTCTTAAACATGGAGGCCAAATCAGTTTTATTTCATTTTATAGAAAGTTGTATGAAAGTACTTTGGTCTATGTTGTGTGACCAGTATTGTGTAAATGTGCATTCTGATTAATTCTTGAGAAATGAAGGGACATTGAATTCGGCATGTACCTTTGTAAGCTTGATTGAATATCAGGAGAAATCTGATATTTTGACTGATTAATCTGATATGCTTTACAAAATGATTTCCTACATATATTTCATCTAATTCTTGGGAAAGAGACACTTATGGAAATAAAGTTCTATGGGATGGATATATTTATATGATCGCATAGACTTGATCTATTGTTCCCTGGAGCATTCAGTGCTTAAAAGTACAGAAAGGTCCTACAAAATCCCATTTTAGCCCATATAAACAGCAAATAAACGGTTTGCTGTAAAAAGGAGGAAGCTACGCTTATTCAAGCTTGCAGAAATTCGTAAAGAATGTTTGAAAATTCCAAATTCTAAATTATGTGAAGAGTTTACTTTTGATCAATCTTCTTAATTTTTCCTATATATTATGATACTATTTTCACTCAAAAATATATTTTCCAGATGATGCGGCACATGTTGGAATGTTGGGACTATTACTTTCTTGCAACAAAATAGATAGAAAGTCTACCTATATGAAAAATATTTCACAATAAAAGTGCAACTTACTATAATATTATTTTATTTAAAGTAAACTAACTAAATATAAACAAAATGTGCATACAACTTGACTTTAAAAGCAAAAAATTATATCATTATTAATCATCATTCTCCTACTCTAGGTTGGAGTTGCATCCTTTTTGCAGAAAAACCTTCAATTGACTATATCTTTACATTTTTAAGAAGATCGCCACCTTCACACTGTACATACACATACACATTCATACACATATACACATTCATACACATATGTGTACTCATTCACACATCAATTTTTCAAGAGGAAATTATAATCCAAATAAGATGGCAACTAATACTTTTCTTAGAACATGATTCCATTAAACATTTGCGAAATTCTCTAAAGAAATGTCTTATTGTCATCAGGTTTCTTATTTCAACGGTAATGAGCGTAGAAAGATTTACGTAAGTAATGGAAATTGTTACACATGAATAATCTGATATTGCTATTCAGTCTATTTTGATACTTGGAGTGATCACACACCATTAAGAAATTTCTTAATATCTTCAAGTTTAAGCCCATTTATTTTCCTTTTAATATAACAAAATATAAATTATATACAGAACATTTTCTTATGTTTTAAGTCACAAATGGTAGATGAATATTGCTACCACGTTTCGTCTAGTTTGCTAGTATAATTTTGAAATACCATGTGTTTTTAGATTAGTTCTTATCTTTTTGAAACTGGCATAAATGTTTAAATAATTAAAAATGAATTGAAATTTGAACGAATTTCCTAATAACATAGGAGCGTATTATGCATTAAAATAATTGTTACACCACTTTAAAATTCAAATAATCAGACATCTATTTTTCACTAAGTATTTCTTTAACAAAGATTTATTTTTATTTTATCCTTCTTTATCATTTTAATATTTTTATTTTAGTAACTTTTAATTAATTTCATTCTTTTTAAGCTGTTATAAAATATATTATACGACGAATGCTGGTACAGATATTTTCCTTCATTCGCGGTTAACATTTACTATATTAATAATGTATTAAATTTAACTGGCTCTGTAATTTAAATTAGCTTATTTAAATTATAAAGCCATTATTATTTCTAAAAAATAATAACCCATTAGTGTATTTAATATAAAAAATAAGTGAACTTGCAGTTCAATATTCCATTTTCAAGCATTCTGGCTCTTGGTTTAAATTTAATGCCCTGTCTTTCAATTATTTTGATTAATATTATGAATTTGTTAACTCGATTTGGAAATCCCGACAAAATAGTATAATACTAATTTGTCGTGTCGTTGTCGTTATATCAACAGAAAGGATACAGATACAGATACCAGCACATACTCGCATAATCGCGATTGATGCTATTGTAGTGAATGCCAATCAAGATTCGAATGCGCATCAGAAATTGTTAATTATAAGCTATGTCGCGGTTGAGTGTGACTTCATAAGGATGCGCTGTCATCCCTTTGTAAATTAAAAATTCGTAATGTGTTCCCACAATTTCTTTCCCGTTTTCTCTCGTAACCACAATTTATTTTCAAACTTGTCTAGATGAAACCTGAAGTTTTGTTATTTATTAACCTGGTTTTTTGATTAGAGTAGGAAACAGCCTTTGCCATCGAAGATATTGTGATTCCGTTTAGAACCCTATGAAGCTAGACAGATGATTAAAGCCGAAAATAATATGTTACAATGTTTCAGACTAAAACTTCAGGTTTCTCTCTTCTTTTCTTCATTGTGAAGGAAATAAAATTAGCTTTGAAAAAAAAGGAGGTAGATTAAACAATAATATAAATTCTACTACATAATCTGGGATTACTGGAAATTGATATTCTAAATGTTTATGCATTTAAACAATTAGATTTTAACTTAATCTTAAATTAGGGTTTTGAAGAATAATGATTAGATTTTTATTTTATCTCTGCTACTTGCTAATGTTTATCTTAGAAGTACAAATGTTTATCTTAGAAGGAAGAATTGAAAGTGTTTAAGAATTTTCATTGGCATAATTTTCATAAGCATTTTATTTCAAAGGTAAGCAAAGGAATTCAAAAATTGGTTTGTGCTCTTAATTAATATTGCATTACTGATCAATAGAGCTCCCAAAGGCAGAATTGAATTACGGACACAAAGCTACTTTGCAATTAAGCTAATTCTAGCAAAGGGAAACTTGATCACAATCGTTTTGAATAGATGCAATTCAATTTAAGATGAAAGACACAGCGGACTTCTTCTGTATCACAAAACAAATGACTTCTTTGACTTTTAAACAGACTAGTTTCTTTTAAAGTTTGTTTAACAAATGATATAAAAAATGCATTTTCTCATATCGATGATCAATTACACGAATATTGCTAAAATATCCTTTAAACATAGGAATATAAACATGATGATAAGTTACTTATATTCTTTTGAAATTTCCCTTGTAAACAGTGAAAAAGATTACTGGATATTTGGATGAAAATTATAATTGAAAATGTTCCCGAAAACTTATCCATTGTAATGATCCGATGCTTAAGTTTTGTGAAAAATTGGAGATTAAAGTTTATTTGATGTGTTTCTCCCATTGCTAAACAACCTCTGAACACATTTCACTAAGATTTCTATTTATTTAATGCTGTATCAATTAAAGATTCGGCTTCTGATTACCATGTCTATTTAAATTTTTAATTATTTCAGATAGCCATCAATAAATAAAATTCATCGGGCACTCAGGAATCAAGGAAATCTAACAACAAATGATATCTGCAAATGAAACAGTTACACTTATAAAAAGTCGAAGTCAAGGTCATTGCTGATGTGGCTACATTAAAAATAAATGAGAAATTGCTGTGAGATGATATAACAACGAGCCATCTTACGACTGAAAACAAGACTGATGATAGAATGATAATTCGCATCCATCACGTTGCTTGCAGTTGTAATCCTTATCCCTCAAATTAATTTTTCAATTCATATTTCAGTGCTTTGCTCTCTGTGTGCCTGGGAATCTTATCAATGGTTGCTATCTGTTTTCATCCAAAATTTTTTGAAAAGTTGAACTATAGAGAGACCTTATGTTGATGGATTGATATAAGTCATCATAACTTACAGCTTATTGATATAACAAATTGCAGTCAGTATCAAGTTACGAATGAAAAAAAAAAACACCTCAAGCTATTTCCAAGAAAAGAAAACAATAGAAAAAATTATTATGATCAGTATTTGAGCAAATTCAAATATTGATAAAATAGTTAGAGAAGCAGAACTTTTTTTAGATATTCAATTATAATTTTAAATTTGCAATTAAAAATTTTACTTCCTATAAAATTTTGAATATATATATATAATATAATATAATATAATTTATTGGACATTCTTAAGTAAAAGAATGAAGATCTGAAGAAGTTGGCGATATTAAGCTATCGGTATGCAAAATTTTATATTTTCGGGGAAGTGAGAAAGCAAACTTCCTCACATATTAATCAAAAAATTATAAATCAGTAATTTTCGGTATTTTCCATATGCTAATTGAGTTGTGAAATATGCAATTGGTAGTTAAATGTGAGAACTAAGATTGTTGAATTTAATAAAAAGACATTTTTGACGAATAAATGAAAAGAGACAATGGCAAATAATAACTAAAATATTAGTAAGTAATTAAATTATAAGTAAAATTATGACTATTATAGAGAGTCATATGAAAGACAAATTATAATTTTCTTTCCAAAACGCTCTCCTGTGTACTTTATTTTAGTGATTCCAATTCAGTGTTTTAATATTTATTCATAAGTTATATATTTGCACAAAACATTCATGGCTTTTATTAAATTAATTTTTATTTTGTTTTAGTGATATATTTTAATTTAAAAAATGACAAAGGTGTATAAAGGAAGAAAACTTCGAATAAAATATTCATCTCTTCAAAAAAAGTAAGTGCTTTACAATCAAGATATCATTATTAAAGAGACAGTCAATTCGAACCATAATAGTTATCAGAAAAAAGTAATCTACTGTATCTGAGGAATAATTTTCGTCCGAAAACTAATAATAAAAATCTAACATGCTAGATAAAAATTGCTTCACATATTTCTTTTTACCATTTTCAGTTTATGGACAAATGAATGGTTGAATGATTATACTTTAAGATATATATCTGAATTTATTTTCAGCATTTGCGCTTATAACATTTCAATAAATGCTTATAAAAAAGAAAAAAAATGATCAAAATTTAGCATTTTTAAAAATTATATCTAATTTCTAGTGACCTTTCTTAACGTACACTTAAATGCTCAACCCATTTTCCTAAATTAATTTAGGATTCTAAAACTGGAAGACACCAGCCGGATATTTGATTGGATAGAACGAGTTCAGAAAAGCCATTTCTTTACCGAAAGAATGCTAAAAACACGGCAATGTTCCAGCAACATAAACCAATGTCTTCGATTGCATTATTAATTGATCCAGTGGAGGAAAAGTAATTACGACTTAATTCTCGTGTCCACAATCAGTACATGCAAATCTTGGCAGAAGATCCTGTGTTGACTTAGTTATGACCTTTTTAATTAAAGAAGTTGTATAGTAAGAATGAACCTTTTACTATTAAGGAGAAAAAAAGAACATAAACTTTGCTCAATTAATATAAAAATAGCAACAAAGAAATGAGCAAAGAGCTTTTCGTAATATTTTCGGAACTCTTAACGTGGCCAAATTTATCGGTTTCGTTGAACTTCTTTCAAAACTGCGTCACTGATTGTCTGTATTTAAAATCCTAGAATCGTATTCTTTCACAGATAAACTGCATTTGATTTAAAGTTACGCTTCCAATTTTTAGTAAAGAGCTGAATTAAATCTTTTAAAATGATGGCTAATCATTGAATCTTTGAAATCAGTTTTTAATGCTCTTTATTTATGATTTTGGGATGTTTCCAAATATTTCTCCTTTTTTAAAACTAAATCATGAAAATAAGACATTATATTTTTCCTCGCAGTTTCTTGTGTTTATAATTAAAACATTTATATATAGATGAATGTGTTTTTCAGTAAGCAGGGTGGTTATATTCAAAGTTACACTTTGAAATGGTTATAAAAGGAAAACTACTGGACCAAATGTTATCGCACTTGGTAATAGTTTACAGAAGGTCATTGAAATTTCTTTTCTACCAAAAAAAAGTTCAAAAACTCACCACCGGGAGGGGGAAGAGCGCTGTATGTAATATTGTTAAGCAAAATAAGATTATGAAGACACCGGTTTAAAATGTGTTTTATCGTTTCTGAAACGTGTTACAACGCATGTCCAATGTGTGTTATCTCAAAAGCACTGTTTGTGGTGATAATTTAAAAAAAAATGGTGGAACTAAAAGATGCGGTACACCGACATGTGCGTAACATTCCTCCTGATATGCTAAGAGTACTGTTGAGAATGCAGTAATGCGATTGAATTCGCTTTCAGAAAATGGTGGCGCCATATCGGACATGCTTTGTAACACTTTTCAGAATCGATTAAACAGATTTTAAACCGGTGTCTTCATGTCCTATTTTGTTTAACAATATTGCTTACAGCGTCACTTCCCCCTGGTGGTGAATTTTTGGACTTTTTTTTTGCAAAAAAGAAATTTCCAAGATCGTTAAATTGTTATCAAGTTTGATAACATTTGGTTCTGTAGTTTACCTTTTATGATCATTTCAAAGTGGAACTTTAATTATAACCACCCTATACATCGAAAGTGTTCTGCAAGATTATTATTTGTCAATTCTAAAATAAAAGTTTGTATTTTGTAAACGTATTATTCTTAATAATTTTCTGTTCAGAAAGAGACATTTATATTTTGCATCTTTCCAACTATACAAAATGTATCAAATACATATTTCCTATCCACATTCAGTTTTGCGTAAAAAATAAATTCATGTAAACACGAAGCTCTTTGCAACACAGCTTCGCATTTTACGGTTTTGCAAACACAGAAGAAAAAAGAAATATTGTAATTTTTTAAAAAGAAAAATGTTATGAATAATATTCCATTGAAAATTTTCTTATTTCCTATTGAATTCGTTCTTCGCCTCATTTGAATTCGTTCCTTTGTCCCAGAAACATCACAATCGTAGAAAACCCAATAAACCCTATCTATTTCTAGCTCTCAGTTTAGATTGTTATTTCTCGCTTTGCATGAAAATCGATTACGATTCAATCAGCTTTTCCTTTCCTGTTACGTTTTAGACTTTCTGAATAGAGTTACTTAATCTCTAGAGGAGTGAAGCCTTGTTAGCAATAAGCGCCTTAGCGTTGCTCTTATTTGTTTTTGGTCCAGCAGTTTTGAAGTACGAATCGAAATCGAGCCTCAGGAATTTAATTCAAATAGAGTTACTGACAATTCGGGACTGTTGAAAATAGCTCAAAATAGCAGTTTCTTTGGAAAATAATTATATTTTTTGAATTATTGCTGTATTGTGGTGTTGAGCAGAAAATGTATAATTTAAAAAATAATGATATTTCTTTCATAGAAAAAATAAAAAGCTGTTTATTAAAACACTAATAAATCATCATTTTTTTCATGTTATTTCTGGTGATATGTACTATTTCCGATTCAGAAAGTACTATTTTATAACCAATATGTATTTTCATTAATTGATAGCAATCTAATTCTTCAGACCAGATTTCTTTTTGCCTTAATTGAAATTTGTAATTATTAATTGAATTATAAATTTTTTAATCTTATCTTTTTAGTTTTATCGCAATACTCAACTTTTATTTAGTATATAATAATAATACTAAATAGTGGCTTATACGAATTTTAAGTCATTATTTAGTATGCTTTGTTATGCTTTCCCTGGCTTATACCTTAGTATGCCTTTAACTCATTATTTAGTATGCCTTAAAATCGATATAAGCTATTACCGATGATTTGTACTGATTATTAGTATGCAGCATGCATGGTTAAAATGTTCTATAGGCTTTTCAATGTGTCTTCGCAATATCACTTCAAATGTAAATCAGCATTAACAAAATTATGGTGTTTCCAACTCTCTTTTTAAAATCTGGCAAAATGACATTTTTCGCATTTATACTAAAAGTTGATGTGCTTGAGCATTTTTTTTATATTTTACTTGATGAGTACGTACTTTATTTGACAAATGTCATAGATTTTTTTAAAAAAGAATTAAGAAGACACAACTTTCAATGTGCATTTTAAAGAATTAAAACACACACACACAAATACATTTCTTTGGTTCATACCTAACCGTTTCTCTGTTTGTATGTCTGCCAAAGAGCGCGATAACTAAAAAAAATCTTGAGCAAGACAAATGAAATTTAGTAATTTATCATCGTAGTTGCAAGACCACTACTTTTAATTTTTGAAAGAAATCCATTAAAAGGCAGTCCGTCTAGCTAATCTTGTACAAATGAACAAGATAACCATAAAAGTTAAAGAGTAACATGAATGGAATTTAATGGATTTATTTATCCTTTAAAGTATAAACATGTGTTAAAGTTTTGAATAAACGTCTCAAGGAAATTGGAGAATTTTTAAGTAGTAACGATAACTCAAAATTGGTACAGTTTAGATAAATAAAATTTAATGCAAAATTCTAATATTTTATGTGCAGAAGCTATTTAAAGTTTGTATCAAATTTATTAAAAGGTGAGCAATGAAATGTAATGAACTGTACTTCTATATACATGTAAATATTATTTTTAAAAGGATAATGTCGATATTGATTTGATATTTTTAAATTTCCTTCTATATCATAAAGTAGAATCTTAAAAAATTCATTCAAAGTTTTAAGAAAAATAAGTTAAAATTACTTTTTTCAAATTTATTCTTATTCTAAATAAGCTTTCATTACATTTACAGGTGTTTAAAATACCTACAACTTCTTAATTTAAAATTATCTATTCAGATTAATTTCTATTTCAACACGAAAATGGGATGTTGAAACTTCCATTTACCTTTCAGTTTCTTCGAATTCAAACTTAAAGATCTGTCTTGAATAGCCACAAATAAATCCAATAAAATTGATTTAATGTGTTTTTCTTAGGAAAAACTACAATTCGATTGGACTAATAAATGGTGTGATTGGAAATGACCAAATTGACCTAAAGAGAGGTACTAAAATTTTATTAAACTCACTGAATGAATCTAGAAACTGAGCTAAGTTGTTCAATTCTTTAGAAATCTGTGCAAATAGAGAGTGCAAATTTGAATATTTGGATAAAACTTTTAAGAAAAAATATTCATTAAACTGAGATAATGAATCTATCAGTTTGAGAAACTGTTCTTTTAATGTTTACTGGATTTATCCCGACTGTTAATTCGTATTGTATTCCATTTACTCTCATGTTTATTTTCGGTGTAGCTATTAAAGATATATATTCTGCTCTTCATGTTTATCCAAATTCTTTAATTACTTTAGATAATAAGACGGTGTGTTATTTCCTCTTATAGGTGCTTCTATTAAGGCCATTTAATTCTCAATTGATATTTGCAGATCGAAATGGAAAATTTTAAGAGATTTAACTTAATGGAGTTGCGAATGCATCATATACGAGTATGATAAATATCATTTCAGATGAATACTATCAATTTTAAACACCGAATAAACACAGGCGATCACTTACCTATCAGTCAGAGAGCTTACAGAGTGTCCCCATCTGAACGCCGCATTATCAGTGAGGAGGTAACCAAAATATTAGAAAGAGGTATCATTCAACCATCAGAAAGTACCGAAGCAAGCAGGCTTAGAGAAACTATTCCACAACTGAAAGACAATGACTTGCGGCCATATGGGCTATGACTAAGTTTCGGCCATATCTCTTTGGAAAGGCTTTCAAGATCGTCACTGACCATCATTCCCTGTGTTGGCTGACAGGACTGAAGAATCCCTCTGGAAGACTCGCTAGATGGGCGCTGCGACTTCAAGAATACGACGTATCAGTGGTGTACAAAAGTGGAAGGAAGCACAAAGATGCTGATAGTCTGCTTAGAAACCCATTAAAAGTCGATGCTTCTTGGTCTGGGGACTCTATAGGTGCCACTTTATTCACTAATCTCTCAGAAGAACGGATGAAAGATCTGGAATTGGAAAAAATAATAAGAGACGACCAACATTCTTATGAAAGTGGAGTCAAATTTCTCGTCGAATACAAAGAACGTATTAAGGTACAGTTATACGATACACAGTTACTCTGCAGTCCAAATTTGTTTTAAAGGTTATGAAATTTTTTTTCTTCAATATTAGAGCCTAATTTGTATTTAAAAACATTCCTTGAAATTTTGACGACAGACTCTGGTATAATCTATATAAAGAAACTGGCTCCCTTTGGAAATCAATTTTAACCGAATTTAAAAAGTAAGTAACATTTTCAATTAAACATATTATGTTACTTGCTGTTAAAGTCTTCATTCAATAAAGGTTTTATTCATTATTCTATGCCTCTGTCTGTTTTTCTGTCATCTCATCTATGTTTTAAATTTTCGTTTCAAATGAAATATTTATACTTCAACGACTACTATAACTTTCTATCTAAAATATCACGTTTATACGTTTTGTCACATTTTAATATCACTTTTTAAAATATAAAGATAAAAAGTAGAATCGTGCAACATTGAAGTTTTTTCTTACTACGGAATATGTTTCATAATTTACTCAATATCATAAATTATTATTCAGTAATATTTTCTCTTATTTATTGAACTATTTAACATATATAATCAAAAAGAAATTTTAAAAATTTAAGAAATATGTTTTTATACATCCAGTTAAATTACAGAAAAGAACAGCACTATTTAAAAATGTGAACAATTTAAATTTTTTCGTTTATTTATTGTTCAGTTACAAATTTACATCTTATTGTAAATTATAGCATAATTTCAAGAATTTTATTAAAAGCATATTTTAAATCTCAAAATAGCATTTTCAGAAATGGGAAATATTCTGCGATACTTCATTCTATTGGTAAGAAAGCATAAATATTTCAAATGGCGACAATACAGTATTATTGTTTTTCTGCTTTCTCAGTCATTCAATGTGACTGATGAATTTTTTAGATTATGTAGTTTATCAAAAGTCTAGTAGACAAACTTTTGATTTAGAAACAATATTTTTATTTAAAAGTAATGCCAAACGCTGAACTGAGTCTCATCTATATTCTTTTCTTTTAGTTAAAAGGGAGAACTCTGCGGCTCAATCCAGAGTTATGTAAAGAAAAGCTGTAAATCCCGTCAAAACATGCATTAAATGAGGAGCCCTTTAAATGTTTACCCTTTACTTAACAAAAGTTAAGTAAAGAGTAAATTTTTCCTTTAAAATGTAGAAAATTTAAATGCTTTTAAATAGTTACACATTTGATAGGGCTAAATGAATGAATTGCAAATTTTTGGGTTTCAGAGTTTTCTAGGTAGATGGAATTTTTATTAATTTGTAACTAATATTATTTAATATATACTAATTTCTTCGTCTCATATCATGCGGTTCAAGAACAAATGTTATCGGTTATCAATGTATAAATAGTCACTAAAATTTAGCTATGTGATTATATTGCAAGAATGTTTCCTATTCATATAACTTTAAAATTTTAATTTCAGTCGAGACTCTATGCTGTTATACAGAATTTAGGCTACTGTTTTGCAATATAAAAGAACTTTTGTAATGATATGAAGAAAATATGATATTTTGGGATATTTGAAATTTGTAATATGTTCTAGCCGAATGTTTACGAGATTCCATGAGAAGCAGGTACACAAAGATGATTGGGAAACATACTAAAATGCGGGTAGGAAATACATTTCGGGTTCAATACATGGCGTTATAAAGACACAGGTATTTGAGCACGTGAGCTCAGAAGCGTCATTTCACACATGGAGAAAGAGAGTTAAATGCATAACAAAATAAACAATTTAGCACAAACGGATGGTAGTTTAATGAATTAGTTGTCCGTTAATCAGATTTATCTTGACATGTTTATTTTGGGACAAAAACAATCGTCCACGAATTTATTTATATTTTTTCACTTTATTCCAACATTCTTTACCATAGAAATCTAGTATTCCTACTATGATTTGCTTACGACACATAGATAAGTATGAAATCATACACCGCTTTATTTTGTAAATAGATAAAAAAGTGGTACTATGTAAAGTTTTTCTATTCATAGTTGTATGTTAATAACTACTTCACTGGCAGTGTTGAAATTTAGGAAGATTTTTAAAGAAGAGATATAAAAGACTTTTAGTTGAAAGTATTTCAGATGCAAAAAAATTACCACAAAATTTAAGTGTTATAAGAATTCAGCAAAATTACACTGTAGAACGTATTTATGAAGGCAAAAAAAACCATGTAAATTATGTTAATCCTTATTGTCAAAAAATCTTTAAAATTTTAAAATAATGTGCTGAAAAGTCAGCAAATTCCTGTGGATGTGATAGGAAATATTACTTCAGATATACAAAATTTTTCATTTGTCATGACTAATTACTTTAGTTAAGTTAGAATCGAAAATCATAACAATTCCGGTATCGAGATCACGTAGGTTACATAGCAAGCAATCATAATAAAAAGTTGCATAACAAAATGGAGAATGTTTACCTGTTCGTTTATAGAATAGCATCTAAGCACATTTTAATACAAATGACATTATGTAAGGGAATTCATTCCTGCATGAAAGTAGTTCTACCCAGACACTCACTCCCTTTTGGGATGGAGAAAATGCTATAATCTAGCAATAATACATAATATTGCTTAGCTATGGAGCATGTTATCTCAATTGGTCAATTTTTTGAAGACAAATGAACTGGCCTTAAATGTTGCATAGAATTCGTGCATTAACTTTGCAGCCAGAGAATGTGATGGAAGTCGAATAATCGAATGATTATTTTTTTCATCTCAGATATGACAGTTATTTTTATTCTGTGAGTCGTCCAGATGCTTCATATAAAATAAGTATGTTCCAATGCTAATCCATATAGATCACATAGTCTGTGCTAATCCCAGTGGGGATACTTAATTTATATTATTTGGTGAACCTAGATGAATTTCTAAAAATAATGTCATATAACATTTTGCAGAATATTAGTGCAATAGCCCTTGGCAAATCTAATAATGTTGAAACATGAAGTCTATGGCGTGTTATCTATGTAGATAAAACTACTGTAGTTCTCTACCATTAGTATAACATCTTCAAAGATCTCTGCAGAAACAGTTTTCTCCTCATCTTCTAGGAGGAATATTCAAATATTTGGTTTCTTTGAATTTTCATTCATTTTCAGTTAATCACTTGCAGTCATTGCATTTCTACAAATATTACTTAAAGCTCAAAAATCTCATAATGCTTCTAGTAAGAAATCGTCCTTCTGATACAAAATTTGTACCCTTTAAACCTTATCTTATGGATTACAAGACATTTTTCGTGAAAAAGGAATGGAACTGATAAAAATTTCCTTTCGGCTTTTTATTATGTACTTGTAAGTTAACTGTTAAAATATATATGTATCTGGCAGATTTATCCTAAAATGACACTTAGCGGTAATTTTCACATCTAAGCCTTTTTTTAGGCATTTTTCGAATCTTTTCCTTAATATATTTGCTATATGTCATGCATTTAAGAAGAATATATTTATAGATATATATACAGACATGACTAGATTACATTTATGATATGCATATCGTATAGTTTCATGTTCTATACAGTATCAGTTCTCTTAGAAAGTTATTTCTCTGTGATTCTTATGCCTGATTAAAACTAAGTAACGCCTGTTTTTTAATTTTAAAACTATATTTGTAACATTTATTTGGGTTAATTTGTTTGAAATATACATGTTAGAAATTTTTTAATTGCCATAAACTATGTAAATGTACAAGCTTAATTAAATTTGTAAATCAATTGATAATTATGATCTTTATATTTTCTAACAATGTATTATTATTGAAAACAAATAAACATATTTAAAAAAAATGAATAGCAAATCATGAAATTTCGTATTTCTAATCATGAAACAAATCAAGTTTTATAGAAATGTCAAAAATTAAAAGATAAATCAAAATATTTATATAAAATTCTCTCTTTATAGTAAGTTAAAAAGCATATAGTAAATTTAAAAATCACCTGACAAGTAAATATTTATAGCTAGAGAATAGAACTTCGATGGTAAAACAGTATCTGCTTTTTAAACTTTCCTAAGAATAGCTTTACAGTTATATTTTAAACCCTTGATATTATTTACTGAATGATTGATAAACAAGGACACAGCCAAATGTATTAGAGTTCTTTTATTTAACTCATAGTCATGGCATTCCTGCTAATTCATATCAAGTATCAGAAAATTAATTGAACTGTCGAGTCATCATGATTAAATACTACTTGCAGTACTTGCTCTTAAGAAACAATTAAAAGACTTCCTGGCTTCCTAAAGTAATTTAAGTTCTCAAACTGGAAGACAGCAGTCAGATACTTGATTGGAGAAAAGTAGTTCACAAAAGTTATTTCCTTAATTACTTTGGAAATGCTAAAAACAAGGCAATATTATGGTGACCGAAACCGGCGTCATTCGATTTTATTTGCAATTGATTGCATAGAGAAGTAATTATGGCTTTACCCGTAGCCAATCTAAGAATATGCTGTTGCTTGACCCGTATACTCTAAGTTGACAACTTTTTTTTACATCTCTGTAAAGGAAGTTTTAATTAAAATTGTTTTGTGAAGGCAAAATTAAAGCACATAGAGAGACAGAAAGAGAAAGAACACAACAGCTTAACTTTAATAATTCAAAAAGTTAGAATAGCAAAGAACACATAATGAAATTTCTATGCCTTAAAACTTGATTACTTTAATTTCAAAAAAATTTAATGGTGAAATCTATAACGGTTATTAAAAAACTAGAGCATTTTTTTATGGCTTGTATCTCAAACGATGAAGTAATTGGATTTTTTTTCTATGAATTCGATAAAATTCATCAAAAACCATGCCTAACAGGAAGATATTAAAATTTCTTTCCGTGTTCTGTTTTTAATGAGCAAGTAAGATTGCAAAATGTTGCCAATCGATTAAAGCTTAAACATGAAAAAAAATATTAGATAATTTTCTCTCTGTATATTTAATGCATAATAGATGATAAACTTTTTTGGATTTTTTTTTCAAAATTGTTTATGGTCTACACTAGAACTGATTAAAATCCTTCAGTGAAAATAATTTTAAGAACGCGGTGATGTATTAAAGCAACTTATGTGACTGAAAGATTGATATATATATTGCAAATGAATAAAAGAAATGTGAAAAATTTAATGACCTGATAAAGTAATTTGTAATATAGAGAAATAAAAAATCACTTTCGATGTTTTGAGGTATCTGCAACTAAAACTAATGAAAATCATGAACTTTAGAATGAAATCAAATTTCAAATATCATAAGAAAGGAAGTCATTCTCCTAAAAAATCCTATAGTAATAGTAAGAAATATATATCAGTAATAACTAATACATATTAAAGATCAGCAAGATAAAAAAAATGCACTAGGTGTCGCGTACGCTGATTGATAAAAAATTAAACTGAAATTTTTTACTGATTAATAGAAAATTAAGATGATTAACAAAAAAAGATTCTGTGAGTTTCATACTGTATACCATTCATTTCTGCATGAGAATTTTCATAGACTCTCATGAATGATGCTTTTTCCATGTTTCGCTTGTAAATATTGGTCCGTTTATGTTCTGACAATTACAAATTTTCTTTTTGTTTCTAAACTTTATTTTTGCAGAATTAATTTTTTTAAAGCCTTCAACAGAATGTACATGAAATTTGATTTTACTCCTTCCTTGATTTTAACTGTGGATCAAAATAGTAATTGTTGCTTTTACATTTCATGAAGCTCCAGAAAAAAAAAACGGCTCTTGTATATTTTGGTCAGCTATCCAAATTATTTATTATCCTAGTTGTAACTATTTCAATCAAAGTCTGATATAAAATTGGAGTTATTTTAGAATTAAAACAATTTGTTATTTTTTTAATTTTAAATTTACGAGGGTAACGGTTGTTAAATTATAGGACCCTAATAAGAACATTAATAGTGATATACAGGCAATTCCTTTTTGTCACATCAGAACATTTACAAATTGATCAAACAATTTGTAAAATGTGGAATCATTGAGAAAAGTTTCCCAACTGACATTATAATTACTAAATAGTCTGAAAATTCTTATATTTGAACGGCATAATTATTTTAAATATAAAGTAATAAAAAAACTGGTAATCAATTTGTTGGAGCTTTAAGAAATTTGGAAACCTGATGCAATTTTCAAAACTCATCAATTAAAAAAAATCTTAATCATTGTTACATTTTCTCTATATGCTAATTCACTATACTGCATCATGAACAGAACAATTTGAAAAACAGGATACGCTTGATTTCTGATTCTTATTTTGGATATGTTATGCATTTAATCCATGAAGAAGTACACAGAATATATAGAACTTACCAGCTCCAACGACCTGCAGGCAGAAATTTCTGATCCTATAGGATATGATATAATAGGAAAGGGATTTTATTGGGCAATTAGAATATTGCTTAAAAGTTTTCTTGTGGAAATACAATCCTAACTCGTTGCTGATACAACAATTGTACCGCCTTATATATAATGGTGAAAGAAATCCTAGTACAAAATCTATAACGCCCATAAGCAAAAGTTTAGTCTGTTAAGGAAAAAAAAACTACATACAGGAGACATGTTCATAAAAACTTATAAATACAGGGTTCCTACAAGGTATGCTACATTTAATATTTACAGATTCGAATAGAAATTATCAAGATAAGTATTTTGATGTATAACATGAGTGGTCCTCGTTTATAGCGTCATAATCTAATTAAGGTGTGAAGCTGTTGTTGTGAGAACTTCAAGAAATGAGGAAAAAAACCTTATATGAACAAAAAGTGAAAATCAATATTTATTCAGAACTTTTAATACAATAAATTTTTGAAATGTCATACTTTCAAACAAATGACATGGTGAAGTCAGGAATAGATGTTCGCAAATGTTTTCTGCAAAACATCTGCTGCAATTTTCTTGATCTCTATTTCAATTGTTGCTCTCAAGTCGTCTAATGTTTAGGGCTGTTTGAAATACACTGTGCTTTTCTGACGTCCCCATAAAAAAAGCAGTAGGGGTTAAGTCCCGGGGAGTAAAAGGGCCACTCTACACAAGTCTGTTTTCGTAATGGAATCCAACTCGATCCGTCTATCGTGAGAATGTTATGCTAAGGGATCGAAGTTTCACTGAGTGCGGTGAAGTGTAGCACCATCTCGCAAAAACCAATAATGGCTTATCTTGTCAATACCGTGCAAGAATGGGATGGCACCATCATTCAGCACGTCTAAATATGCTACAAAGAAAACATTTTCGATAAAAAGAATTGACCCAAATGATGCTTTTGGCATATAACGCAGACGAAATTGGGAGCCTAAGTGGCTGCAGTGGACGACCTATTTAATGATGAGGATTTTCAGCGAACCAGAACATCCAGTTCGGTTTGTTAACATATCCTTGCAGGTGGAAGTGCACTTCGTCATTGAATAAGATCCAAGTAAAATCAATTTCGCCACATTACACTTTATCAATCATCGTTTTTCCAAAATCAAACCTCCTAAAACCATCCAAATTGGTGGTTGGTTGATTTGAAATTTGTAAGAGAACATGGAAACATTCCTCCTCACTATCCAATGCCACAAATTTTAATAGTCACCTAGAGAAGCATTCATGTTATGCAATCATCGTATGCATCGTAATTTGGAATAGAAACTGTCGGATCTGTAATTAACGTTCTTCGTGTAATTAGACTATGACGCTATATTAGGGGACCTCACATGTTGAATATCAAAATACTCGTATTGATGTGTTTTATCCGAATCTGTAAATATCATACGCGTAATACCTTGTGGGACACCATGTAAATCGAAATTGATATTGCAGATGTAGTATACGCTATTTCCTGATTGGAAACGATAACATGAAAGCTGGAGAATATAAATAATTTGAGTAGGTTATAAATGCTGTCATTATCTGGTTTTCAAAATTCTAACAAATGAACAAGAAGGATCTGAAATTTATTTCTAAAATGAAATAAATATAAGCTTCTTGTATTACATTTTCATTTATTCAGACATTCATTATTATTTACAAATTACTAAGCCTCTAATTTGTAAGATAATTCGTATTCAGGTAGTTCACAATACTATAAGACCTAAGATTTTCTTTTAAAAATAAGGCAAATTGCATATGTTCACTTGAAAAGAATAATGACACTCCGTGTTTTTAAGAGGTTTATGTAAATAAGTGGTTTCCGCTTCGTTACCTCCAAGTTCCCTAGACTCATCTGGGTGAACTCATCCTATGAACAAAGCACGGACGCCAGTATTCAGTCAATCACACTTAACGAAAAGGAAAGGAAATTTCGCAGTAATATTCAAGTGCCTCAAGTGTTCACTGTCATTTCATCGAACGGGCATTTAAGACCTTTCAGTATTGCTGGTAATCAATATATCTCAAGGTAAAACCCCAATTATGTTGGTAATTAGTTTTGTGCTTGTTTTTTCTGCTTCTGAATATAATTTTTTATTTTCTAAAATTAAAAAAAATGGCAAAATTTTAAAGTAAAATGAATGGGTGAAGAGTATTTAAATGAAAGTGTATATTTCAAAAATCCATTCGTGTTGATGTGGCACATCGATCTGAAAACCAGAATAAAAGTTCATAATTAGTTTATTATGAAATCCATGGTAGTTATAATGATGTGTTACTAAAATGATTGTAACCATTTTTTCAAACATTAATATAAGTAGAGGCGAAATGCATGTTAGTGTAGTAATAGTACAAAGAATGTATATTTTCATATAATCGAATTAAATGTTGCTAAGCCAAAACATTTAAAAAAGGCAGCAAATATTTAACGGCGAACATTTAAGCAAATAACTGGATATATTAAAAAGTTGAATGCTTTGCAAAGTCTTATAGAAAGACAGAAACAGTGCCTGATGGAAAAAATAATGCAATACTAATTTTTTTCAGTTAAGGAAGAAATTCAATGTTCAAAATTCTCTTTGATAAAATTTTGAATCTCTTTGAAAATTTTGTTGATAACAGGTTCAGTACCCGAATTTTGCTGTATCTTTTATTAATTACATTATCTGACACACCAATTGAAATTCAAGTCGACAAATATGTTCACCACATAGTAACTAGAACTTCTGCACAAGCACACATTCCAAACATCATTTTAAAGTATGCATAAAAGAAAGAATTTATTAACAATTTATAAGACTGCAAAAAGGGAAAATCAAAGCGAAAGAACATTTTTTAAGTTTACAACAGCTAAATTTCCCCGCTGCAGAGTGCACTTTAATATGATTGTGAACAGAAGTGAAATAAAACTTGGAAATTATTATCCTTTAAGAATGTGAGATAAAATATGCAAGAGTTCCTTTGATTGTAGAACATGAGAATTAGAATTTGTTCGAAGAAAGTCTTTGTTTTTATTTTTTTATTCATTCTGCATTTAACACGGTAAAAAAGTTTACATTTTAGCATTGAATCACAGTAAATGTGAAAGAAATTCTTCTTTTTATTCTAATGAATACAACTTATCTTAGATTCTTCTCTTTACTTCTGCTATTCATAATTCTTACTTATTATTCGTAAATATTTGAATCTTTGCTTATTTTAAATATCAAAACAATTTACAATTCTAAAATAATTTTTGAAATGTATTTTCATATTTCTAAAACTTTTTTGCCATCATATATATTTACAAAGAGAAAGCGATGAAGACATTTGTTTATTTATTTTTAAAATAGAATATTTCTTTTAATTACGGCTATTTAAAAATACTTTGTATTCAAAATACATATTGCAAGTATATAAAAGATTTTTTTTTATTTATAGAAACAAAATTTTAACTGATTTATGAATGAAATGCATTTGATAGAAATGTTTATATAAGTGTTGAGATATTTTAATTGTGATGTATATTTAATTTCATGAATTATCCTTTAATTGATGTGTATTAAAATAATAATGTTGTGTTTAAGTGGTAGTATGAAATGATTGGCCATCCATTTTCATACACATCTTGTATATTTATATACATAATATTTTATGTTTTGTAACATGGTTATAAAAATTTTGTGATTTATTTTCAAGTTTAATATTTGTAGGAAATAACAATAATTATTTTGGTTTCTAGTACTGATAATCAACAAGAAAAAATATTTCTCTATATATACTCTATAAGTTCATATTTTTTCAGATACATTTAATTATTTTTTGTATATTCAACTGATATTAAATATACTGGTTATCATCTCTTTTTTAAAGCAAGTTTTTGATAATCCATCCATTTTTATGAAACTAATAATTTTCCATCGGCCATTGTTTGTGCGAAAAGTTCAATCAATTAATCGCACAACATTTTAATTCTTTTAACCTTCGAAAAAAATATAATTTCCTTTAGAAGAATGGTACATATTTATCTTATTATCGGAGAATAATAAGAAGATATATCAATTTTTTTAAATAAGAAGTTTGCCACAGTTTCAAAATCTTATCAAATTCGAACAAATAAAAAAATATTTTTATTTCTGAAAAATACATGATATATCATAGTGATTCAACAAATTTTAAAAATCACGAAGGTTTCGACCACTAATGGCACTTTTGAAAAATATTTCTATAACCCTTTAAATCATGCTTAATCTTTGATTTTTAGTGTTATTGATACCTTTTGATTTTTTAGAATTGCTGGAATTTGTCCAAACTCAAGTGATTTGAAATAAGACATCAAATAAGCATTTTTCGAGCCAAAAATGGTGAACGTCACGGTCCGTCTGTGTCACTTCATTCAGAAAATGATCCGCTAAGTTGAATAATTCTAAATAAAGATCTTGAATAATGTGATGTAACACTATATTTTTGGAATTATAATTCTTCCAGATTATGATCTTTGTAGGACTCAAGGAGTTGAGGATAGAGAGATTTTAAAGAAGATCAAAATGATTATCTTATGCAACATTTGTTACAGCATCATTACAAAAATGGCATTATTTGCAGTAGTATTTTAGCATCATTTTTTCATCAATGGAAAAATGTCGTCTTAAGAGAAAGGCTGATTGAGGAGTATTCATTTGATCTAATTGTGCAATCCCAGCTGGTCAAAATCTATAGTTACTAAACCCGTAGAGTACAGCAAGTTGGTAGAAAATAAAAGAAACTTGGTGGAAATAGCATTGATTGAAAATCCATGATTTCAAAAATTTAAAGTTATAAAAATCATACCATATCCCCAGAATAATCAAAGCACGTTATTTAGCCTTATTTTTTAGCAAAGCAAGTTAGCATTTTACCACGTTTTACATTTATACGTATGAACTATGTTTTTGTGTATAGTCTTGATAGCATAAAGAACATGCATTTCTATGTTGAATATTGCAAGTTTATGTTTACAGTTTATGCTAAAATACACTCATTTAACTACTTAACCCTTTCTAGGGCCGTGGGAAGTAAGCTTCCTAACAAATTTATCAATCTTTGTATGAAATTATGTAGGTTGGCATAAGTTCTGACAAATTTTTTTAGAATTTTTTAGTCAGAACTTAGATGCTTCAGTTCTTTATCTCAGACAAAATGATGTGTCTTGATTTGTTACTTAATTATTAATTAACCAAATTAATTAATTAATCAAATTAAATTTATCTAATAAGCTAATTGAATCCCTTTTCTTATTCTAATTTCAAGCCTAAAAATATTTTAACATTATATGACTAGAAAAAAATGGCCTTTTAAAGGGTTAATCTATATAGGAAATAAATAAATAATAATATTACAAATTTATGTTGCAGTAGAATATAGTGCATTGTTAGAAAATACATGAAACATGCTGACAATACCATTGGTTCAAATGCATGATTTTAAACATTTAAAGTAATAAAACATCTTACCATATCTCCATAATAGCCAAAGCAATATTTCTACCACACTTTGTATTGATACGTATTAACTAAACTTTGTCGTACAAGTATGACAATCAGAATAAATAATTACACATTTTCGCTTTTAATAATACAGATTTAAGTTTACAATACACTCATTTCACAGCTTAATCTATGTAGTTAATAAATAGCACCACTATTGTATTAATTTAAGAAAATCATCGAAGTGATACAAACAAATTTATAAGTGGATATAATTTAAAAACTATATAAAAAATTCGAGTATATTCATTCTTTTAGGTGACAGAACAGCTTCAACAGAGATGAAAAAAAAAATTGTAATTACAGAGTATAGGACTAACAATGCATGTAACCTATATAAAAAATTTCAGCCACTTTTTCTGATTTTTAATATAAAAAAAATTATATTCAAGCAAAAATAAATATCCTATTCCATTAAAATTTATGAGACTAAAAGAGTTCAAAATAACTGTTCATTATAAATTAAAATGCTAATATATTTTTTTTAATTTCCGTAATTTTTCTATGATAGGCTTGCTAAATCTAAACAATACTGAATTAATTCACATAGCCGTATTGACGAAGAGATAATGTACTAATAGTCTGTTTATATATCTTATATATGAGACTCACGTATTAACTTACTTTAAGCCCGCAACGTGGGTTGCATTATATGGATTACTGACCTTGGCATCTGGAATAATATTCTATAATTACGTTATTAATCATGGCTAATTAATTCATGAATATGAAATTCAGTTAACCAGGTTGTTATTACATTAGGTTCATTAAACAGAAATCTAATCAGAAGCTTATAATTAACAATCAGGTAATATGATTAGAATATTAATATTAACCTACAGAGGATTATATTACACGCTTGCAATATGAACGAGATTGCAGTTATTAATGTATAATTCAAATGCTAATGATTTTCTGCGAATAGAAATAAGATTGACATTAAAATTATGTATAAGGCAAATCCTATTGAATTTAACTAAAAACGGAGAATAATTATACCAGTTAATGCAGAAAAAGGAGAAATTTAAAAACGATAAAATACAGAAAACTGTAGAAATATTTAGAAAATTCAAATTTAGTGATTAAAAAAAGTGGATAGCTATGGATTAACTATTTAATTTATGTTCAAAGCTAAGTATTAGTTAATTTTACCTAAAGCGTCATAATGCAGGACATAAATGACTATTGTAAGAAGAGAAAATTTTGTTTATGGTTAGGTTATTACTGAAAAACAATACTTTGGGTTAATTGGGGAAAACAATATTTATAGATTCTAGGACAATATACTGAAGGTACTGGATATACAGGATGATTAAAAAAACGAACAAAATGTCATTGTAGATGCGTCATACAACAAGGATCAAAAATCGCACAGGAACAGAGGATCGCAAACGACTGTAGAGGGTGTTAGAGCCACGAGAGGGCGTTGCGATACAAACACGAGCTAAGTAAACGGAGATTGTCTTCCTTCGAGCCGTGGATGCGTTGGACGTTACATGGCTAGTTACACGCACCGCATGCATTTAATTTACGGCATGGTCAACTGCAATGGACGAGAAGCCTTGCGAATGTATCGAAAGAAAAATCTTGGTAGAAAGATCTTAGCCGCTAATTCTTTGCCACTCTGCATCGACGATTGTGTGAAACCGGCTCATTTGACGTACACAAGCCGGATGCTGGTCACCAACAAATAACTATACATTCTGCCAGAAAGACTTAACGGCTCCATTTATTTAACATTCTTTCAAGAGGTTCTGTCAGAAATGCTGAATGATGTTCCGATTCCTATTCATCGATGCATTCGATTTCAAAACGCGGATTTCTGTACATTTCAGCACAGATGTCAGAGCGCATCTGCAGGCTACTTTTCCTGGACGCTGTATTAGTCACGGTGGATCAATCACATGGCCACAACGATCACCACATCTGTCTCCCTTGGATTTTTATCAATCTATTACTATAATTAAGAATTTCAACCTCCATTCCAAAGTACACCATAATCTTTTAGACAATTGGATGCTTTTACAATATGTGAGGTTTTTAATTTATAATTTATTTTGAAAACAACCTTATTGAAAGAACTATGCGGATCATGATAACGTATTCATTAAAAATAAATTTGCTCTCTATCTCCTACCATTATTTTAAATTGAAAACAGAAATGCATATATCTGTAAAATTCTTTTCCGAATAACTCTAAAAGATCCTATTGCATTTTCCCCGTACTTAAGAACTCATAGGGATTGACTTTAATATTTTTACAACGAATGCCAATGCTATTAAATAAAAAGAAAATTCAATATAGCAAAATTAATCATATAATTAAACTAAAATGATATGTTCTATTTCTGGTATACACATTTAAATCGCTATATATATTTTTTCCTCGTACCTAAAACTAAAATAAAAAGAAATTCCCTAAAATAACTTTATTTGATACTTGATTGAATGGAACGAGTTCTCAAAAGTCATTTATTTACTTGTGGGATGGTAAAAACAACTAAAGTCACTAGCCACGACTCGGATACTTGGACGAAATTTGATCCAAGGATCCATAGTTGACTTAACTT
Organism: Argiope aurantia; assembly: GCA_026543865.1. Taxonomy (NCBI): domain Eukaryota; kingdom Metazoa; phylum Arthropoda; class Arachnida; order Araneae; family Araneidae; genus Argiope; species Argiope aurantia. Next base: position 97,976 of record JAPMOR010094144.1, on the reverse strand, counting down.
TCTTAAGTTTGTAATGAAATTTTTAATTAAGGAAGTGGCTTAGTAATTTCTCTTAAGG
>JAPMOR010094144.1:15051-97908 GCA_026543865.1 Argiope aurantia | reverse complement strand
ACACACACACACACACACACACACACACACACACACACACACACACATATGTATGTATGTTTGTGTATATATATATATCATGTCTCAGGGGAACGAACCATTTATGATTTGAAATGCAATAAAAATTCCAAATTTCCTTTATGGTCGAATGCGCTCTTCAGTATTCGAATTAAATGCATCTTTCAATAAAATTGTGTTAAAGAAAAGAATAAATTCAATTTTGCACTGATAAAAGAGTTTGATTTACTTCTATTAGGACTTGCATTTATGCCAAAAATTCAATTAATAAAATCCTGAAGGAAAATTTCATTAATAGTGTAAAAGAAAGGTCAAAATGTAGAAGAAAAGGAAAAGTGAACAAATTCTTTTTGTTTACTATAAATCAATTTGTCGGATGTACTGTGCCTATTAATATCACTGTCATCAAGATTAAAATAAAAAGAAGGAATTCTTTATTTTTTAAGAATTTGAGATGAGGTATTCAGAATTCGCTTTGACTTTATGGTAAATTGTTTAAATAGCACTTGCTCCAAACAGTGTTCTTGTTTCTTTAGTCCCCTGGATAACAACGTTATATCAATCCAGGAAGAGAAACATTTTATTTAATTTGGAAAACAAAAATAAAATTTATTTTAATCCTTCATGAATATTGCATATGTCATATCCTTCAAATGTTTTAAGCTATGCCACTAAACAGTTTATTCTGAATGGCATTTAAGCTTTTGATACAAATATTTAAGAAGATGCTTTTAATTTTAGATGATTATAAAAAGTACTATATTGAAAAAAAAATCATGCTTTTGTATGGCATATTTATTATAAGAGAAAATATTCATCATCTATCAGAAGGTTTCATAAAATTTATCTTAATAGAAATCATAATAAATCAAGTAGCTACGGAGTGATTTAATGGTTTAATATGTAATTTTAAACGAATTGTTTTACTGAAGTTCGAAACTTCAAACTTAATGGAACAGTGCTTTATTATTTTAAGTATAAAGAGTGATTTAACGAGTTTGGTAAATGAAATACCTTGAATATTCTAAGCATACTTTATCAGTATAAAACAAGGCGAGTGAGGTCTCCAAATGTTTTCTCGCATTCTGTATTTAAGATGCTATCCCTCACACTGTGCATAAAATTGTTGACTTTGCTTAAGGTCGTAAACACAGAAAATGAGTTATTTTTTTAATTTTAATGCGTGAGATTTATGTGTTTTATAGCAAAATAAGGAAAGCCATCTCATGTGCATCTTCTGCTTGCAATTTACTAACAGTAGGTATGAAAAATTGATTTTTTTACTGAATGTAAAATATGATCTTTAATGACATTTTGGGATGATAAATCATTGACAAAAATACCAAAAAAATGGTATATACATTTTAGACACTTTTTACCAAACTATTAAAACCAAAATCTGACTTAAAATCACAATTGTAATCACAAGATCAGAGACGAAATTTCATCAATTTGTTCCTACAATTCTGAGTTATCATTTTCATATACAGACGAAAGCACAATCTGAAAGATGGTCAACCCCTTGAAAAATTTGGTTTCGAATTTGGTAAGGATTCATATTGTATTGGGTTGTGCGGAAAGTAATTTCGTTTTTTCCCCACCGAGGATTTAATTGTATTTAATAAATAAATTGTATTTAATAAACCCAACTTCACATTTAAGCCATATAATTTTTATATGCTTTGAGAGCTCATATAGCAAGGCATGTATGTGAAAAATTGCAATTAATTCTACGCAGTAGTTTTTGGTTGGTGCCCTTTTAAATATGGAGAGCGATAAGCAGCATTTTTGTCATATTTTACTGTTTTACTACAGAAAGGGTAAAAATGCTGTTCAAGCCAGAAAGAAATTGACCGATGTGTATGGAGAAGGTGTGTTGACAGTACGCCAGTGCCAGAACTGGTTCGCTAAATTTTTTCGATGGTAAAACCTTCACCTCAAATGAGGAGGTCAAAAACCACCTCGATCAGTTTTTTGGCAGCAAATACCAAAAATTTTATGAGCGTGGAATTATGCTACTACCAGAAAGATGGCAAAAGGTGTTGGACCAGAACGGCCAATATATAATTTAATAAAATATTTGTTTATTATATGAAAACTGTCTTTCATTTCCACAAAAAAAAAAAAAAACAACAAACGAAATTACTTTCCGAACAACCCAATAGATATTTAAACTGACCAAATTTTACATATCTAGCTCTTTACATTTCGTGGTTATTACGTTCACTTGACAGATAGACATTTCTGAATGGATTTCATTCAAAATGTTAAGGAAATTTACTTCATTTGACTTAAAGAACATATTTCTTTTTCTTGTTCAAACCGTTTTTGAGTTATTGTGTTCAATGTGAATAGAAATAATTCCAAAGATGCGTTTTTGGATTCAAGTAAATCAGAAACAATCAGATTCGTAAAAATTTTGAATTTGAATTTTCTGACAATAACAAAACTTTTTCTTTGTGTAATAGAAAATGATAAGAGTAACGCGCTCTCAGGTGAGAGGAAATTAGTACATTTTTATATATAACTTTTTTGTTCGAGAAATTACAATTCGTCAAAAAATATTTACAAAATATGTTAATGAAAATTCTATATTTTCAATATAATAGAATCAATCCTAAAATATAAATTTATTTCATTGTAGAATTTATGTACTGAATACAAAAATTATAGAGCAAATAAAAAAAAATCTTTAGAAAAACATGCAGTAACTAAAACAAATTTTAATCGAAATATCACAAAGTTTATTAAACTAAAAATTTAAACATTATCATATTAATATAAGATTAAATAATAAAGATAGACTTTTTAAAATTAGATTAAACCCAATCTTTGACATCATTTTAAAAAAAAATCTGAGTTTACCCGTACCGAATATAATTATGCTGTATGGAATAATTTCGTAATTCAGGAAAAATTATGTTCTCACATAGGATATCAGAAACGGGAATAATTTTATTCTAATATGCTTTCTAATAGAAGCTGACAATGCAACGAATAAAATTTCTGAAAATATCAACTATTTTTTCATTGACGTTTCGTCTGCATTCATCAACAAGTTTCTATTAAAACTATTTATTGAAGGGCAATGCCGAATATGCATTACTTTTTGAAGTTATTATTCGAAATTCGTTTCAATTTTTCTTATTATATATCTACAAGAAAAATTTAAATGCAGTAGTTGAGCAAAACATATTTACCTTTTCATACCGTGTGTAATAATTATGTGCTCTGATTTTTGTAACTGCTTGCAATCGTGGTAATTGATGTTTTCAGTAGCATTGTCATTATATGGTTCAGTAGTGTAATGTAGTAACTGTAAATATATTCCTCTTTCAACAAAAGTTTTTAAAATAATCACATTTGGCGAAATCCAAATTTTGATTAGTTTTATCTACTTCAGTAATGTACTAAAATCTAATATGCATTATTTTTACTCATACGAATAATTAACAATTGTTTTGGGGTAAGTATTCGAAAATTGTTTTGAGAAATAGAAATTCCAACAAATAGGTGATTTGGGAATTCGATAAAAATATCACTGTAGTCAAAACTGGTGTTTTGCATGCAAACGTCGATATGCATGTTTAAAAGCCATGATATGGTTCAGGAGTGTCTCTACAAACAAAATTCCCGCAACTACAATAATGAATTAATTGTATAAAATCTAATTTTATGTGTTGGCTCCAGTAAAATATTATAAAAACAATAACTTTGTATCTTAGTTTCAAATTGAGTTTGATCATGAAGGTAAGAATTTCTTTTCTTAGACTATTGTAATCAAATTATGATTAAACAGCATTCAGAAAACGATTATGGCTCATATATATTTATTTCATGCTTTTAAAAATATAATCTTCATAATGAAACGATACTCATTTTTATAAAATCTTAAATAGATGTATTATTTCCATTGGAGACTATCATTAAACCCCAAGAAAGTGATTTATGTAACAAATTACAAATAAAGAAAAAAGAAGAAAAATTCATAATTCAGTTTCACTTAACACTAGAACTTCAGATGTTAAATATATACCTAGTTTTATCACATCCGTCAAATTGACAGGTTTTCGAACATAATGGTTTTTATTGTAACTTTTGGATTAATTTATGTAAATAAAGGAATATAATGTAACAAAAATAACATTTAATATACTCACAGTGTTTTTCAAATAATTCTTACAGAAGTATAAGTGATAATGATTACGTCCTGATTACATTTACCTGTTAGAGCGTTTAGTCCCAAACTGCATCTTAGTCTTAATAAAATAAATCCCATTATGACTACTGCCGAATACTTTGGACCAATAAGTATAATTTCATATGAGGAACGCAATTCAATTTTATTCCAAGAAATGTCTGAAAGCGAAGTATAAATGAATGTAAATAGATACTGATGTCCATCATTGCATAGATGATCTTCAAAATATTATAAACTTTGAAATTGCTAAAGCCATCATTTTGACAGGTCTAGGTATAAATAGGTATAGGTCATACTGATTATGGAAGTAAAAATGGCAGAGTGAAAATTGAGTAGGATTGTGTAATTGCTTTTATATTTCATTAAAAATCGCCATAAAGTTCTAGAACAATACATATATCAAAAACATTATATCAAAATTTTTAAGCATGAAATTTGGAAACCGTCCAAATTATGGTTCTGATAGGTCTAGTGTTAAATAGCTCTTCCAAACTGCTTCTTAAAGCAAAATAATAAAAAAAAAATAACAATTCTTTTATTCATAAATCAGTCACATGATCGGATGATGAAGAGTAGAATTAGCTTTCAGCATGCAATAATTTCATACCAGTAAAGAATTTTAAAGCAAAATCAAAATCAATTTTTCAATATATCTAATTCAAGCTCGAGTGAGATCACTTAAGAATACGCTCATTTTATTTTAAATATTCTTCTGCTCTCTAGGCTATTATTTAACGAGTGACATCTTTTATATAATTAGACTTGTCGAAGATCATCTGAGAGATACCAAACAGTTTAGACGATTAAATTCTTTTGAAATCCTCTGTGTAAATACTGAGAGGCTAGTACAGAATATTTGGTTAAAAATTATTATGGTAGATACCCACTGAACTACTTTAATGAATACAGTTGTTTAAGTTCTGTGAGAAATTTCAAGATTAACGTTTATTTACTACATTCCTCCTGCATGTTAAATAAGCTTTCATCTCGTTCCATTTACTTTTATGTTTATTTTGTGATGTAACGATTAAAGGACTCGCTTCTCATTATGATGTATTTTCGAATTCTTCCATTATTCTTGATTTAGTCAATAAGATTCGTCCTGCACTTTGTGATCTGCGCTGGTATCAGGAAAATCTAATCCCAGTAGATATCCGCTAATGAAATCTGGCATTTCTAAGAAGCTTATCTTAATGCTATTATTGTATTAATTGCAGTAACAGAGAATGTGTGTTTCGAAGGGAGGAATTGATCTGAGTATTGTATTACTTGCAGTTTAACAACAGAAGTTGATGGAACTGGATATCTTGTGCTGATTAAAAGAAGTTATGGATATTACCTGGAAAACAAAGCAATTAATCATTAAAAATATTCTTCAATTGGGCTAACATCACTATCAGTAAACAACTTTTAATGAAGAAAATAGTACTTGAAATTCTCTAAAGGTTGAAATGTAAGCATATCTGAAAACGTGTCTCTTCTTGTCTGTTATATAAAATTTTAATTTTTGTTTGAACTTAAGGAATTTTGGCACACTTGCTCTTCAAGACATCGAAAGGAAATGGCCATCTTCCAAAAGTTAATTGTAATTTGTTTATTAAAAATTAATAAAAGTTTGATGTTCTTAAACCCTATTTTCCAAAATCATTATTTCAAAATTGTTTATATTGCAGTCTTGAAACTCAAAATAGAGCGTTTTTAATGACTTACCCATAATTTCTACACAAGTATTTTTTCTCTAAATCGAACAATTTTTTAAAATTCCATTTCATACAACAATATGTACCATTGCTTTTATTTGTATAAGGAAATTAAAATTAATTTCGTATCTTCATCAAATAAATCAATTACTTGATTTTGAAAAAAGCAGAAATTTAGATCAAATAAATGCTTTCTTTAGACATTAACTCCGACATCGGACTTTTTTTTCCCTTTTTAAATAATGTTCGCAGTAATTTGTAATTCATTGATTCCATTGAATGCAAAATCATTTTTAAACACTGCGTGTCTTTCATGTGATACAATTGGATGTACACAAATATAGGCAAAAAATTATAGAACTACATATCTCAATATATGGAACAGTTTAAGTCTTCTAATGTAGTGTGATTTATATGACTATTAAATTTTTCATATAAATCATACTGTTGTTTGATTTATAATCATATTTGTCATATGTTCATATTTGTTATATGATCATATTTGTTATATGATCATATTTGTCATATAATTATATTTGTTTAATAATATTTTACGGTGAAAGCTTGTAAGATTCTTTTACACGAAGCATTGTTAGCAATTTTTAACAACTATTAGCAAACCAAGCCATTGCCAGTTAGTTAGTTTTAAAAATTTATACATAGAATAAATGCATAGAATATGATATTTATACATTGAATCATTCATGACAGTTTTTTTTATATATTTCTTTTCTATATCGTTCTTATAAATAAGAAATAACTTAATATTTGGCTTCTAGGAAGGATAAATGTATGAATTGATTTTATTTTTCATATTTTTAAATGAGGATGTAGCATAACAGTCTTTAATAATTGAAGCGTTTTCTAATAAGGTTTTGCCATCAACTAAATAGCAGGAGGGAAATATTCATTTTTTAAATTTCTAATGTTTTAACTGATTGCATAAATTAGTGCATGCATAAATTTGTGACAGTTAATTAGAAATTACATTTAAACATTTAAATAGTGATATTAGAAACAATATTGTGTGGCTATTTTTAACTCAAAGAATTAAGCATTTGTTGCTTTGTTGAAAGAAATATAAGTTTTTATTATTATATTCTTTATGAGTAAAAAAAATAGTTATTTTCTTAGAAACATGAAAGAAAATATGAGAGCTAAACCTTTAAAAATAAATAATAAATTTGTACGTTAGTTGATACTGTAAAATATAAATTTTTTTTATAAAACTTAGGATAAAAGTCATTATACCCTAAATTCTGTAATAGTAATATAGGAAGCTGCTATTATAAATTAAAATAAATAAGTAATTATTTGAATTTTCATATTTTAGAAATTAAACCTTTCGATGCAAAGGATAGGACATTTGGTCACATTTTGTTAAAAATGAATTATCAATCATAAGAAGATAAATCCAAAATGTATTTCGGAAAAAAATATACTCTTTTAAATTAGTATCATAGTTTGTCCCTAGATAAAAAAGGCATATACTCAAATACAGCTGAAAAAATTATGAAAACTATTTGAAGCAGAAGAAAAGTTCCGATAGATTCTGAATTTCTTTCTTTTCTGTATCAGAAATTTTTGCTACCTATGACATCTTTGTACCTCTGCAACAAAACGAGTAACTCAATCAATGTCCAATATAATATATTGATTTCTCAAATCGATACCATTTCAGATTCAAGAATACAAGTATTTCCGAATGGATGGTTTTTCCATCTTGGACATAAATTCCATGTTCCAAAAGTATCTAGAGATTCAAGGTGTATGAAGAGAAGAAATTTTGGTTAAACTAGAAGTTTTATTATTACACTGTTCATACATCTGTTTCTAAATAGAAAAAAAAGGTTTTTATCAATTATATGAAGTTTTTAGATTAAATGTGAAACATTCTCTTAATCCATGAAGTTTATAACTGAGTTTATTTTATAATTTCGTAAATAATTGTTATCGATTATCTAACATTTATTAATTCTTATCTATCATATAACAGCTTATTTGCTGTATTTCCATTATAATTAAATAATTTTATTATAATTATTTTAATTGAAGAATTATCAAGCGTTTATAAAGAGAAATTTAACCTTCAAAATTCAATTTCTGTTTCTGTATTCAATGAAAAGCAAACGAGTTTTTAAGGGATAATTTCAATTTTCATGGAGCATTGTGTGAAAAATATTCTATCATTTTAATGAAACAAAACAAGATTAATACTTATTAATTCAATGCTTAAGATATAAAAAATGCTGGATTTCGCATTTATGAAAATTATTTTAAATAAAATGTAGTGAAATATTTTTTGTATAATATATTTTAAAATTTTGCAAAAAATAAGTTTTTTTTAAACTTAATGTTTTAAAACGTGTTCCACATACATTATATTGCAAAGTAAATATTAAAAAAAAGTGTAGAAGTATCGATAAGTTGCAATATTCATTTAGAATCAAAAAGTAATTAGATTTAAATATTTTAAAACTGGAAGTCTCGAATTATTTTATAATGGTATGAAATTCTGAATTATGAAAATTTATGAATCTCTTTCTTTCTGCAAATCTGAAATTTCGGAAAACACTATGATAAAAATTTTATTATTATTACTTTTTTAAAGAGAAATTATAATTCAGAGAAAGTTAATATTATATTTGTCTATTATAAATAGTTGGGTTAACTCAAAATGAGAAAAAAAACTGTCATACTTCTGCTTTATTGGGAACAAATAATAAACATATTAAATACATTTTTTTATTAGTAAAGAAAAGTGAAACAAAATTAAATGCTTTTATGTGCAAGAATTTTTATTATATATTTTCTACCGTTCTTTACATTGTTAAAGATTTTGTTCTTTTGAAGTCTAAAATCTGACTGGAATCTAGACTCGATTTGCCCATTCTACTTTTTACTTATTTTAAAATAAAGTTTGAGGACCAAGTGGGCTTGATATTTTTAGAGCTTCATTAGACATACAAAAATTGTTACTAAATTCTCTTTCAATTGAGATTTATTTATGGTTGCATCTTTTACGAACTTTTCAGATAAATTTCAATCTTAATTTACAAAAAAGTAAATAAGGAATATTATAATTTAATAATAATGTTACAATTAATATAAAATAAAAGTAAATTGTATATAATATATATATAAAAGTAAATTATAAGATTCAAGGTTATAATAGTATTACAATTTACTTTTTTGCAACTTGGTTATTCTCTCAAAATATTTTATTCCTTGACTATAATAGTAATATATTTATTTCAAATCTCACTTTTTTTGATAAAGCTGAAAAATATGATTTTAATAAAACAACTACATTAAGACATTAAAAAAAATATTTGCCACTAAACAACAACGAAAATAAAAAATCTACATAGTAATAAATGTCTAAAGAAAACAATTTTTTAAATCTAAATTGTAACATTGTTAAAAGTATTCTACTGATAGAGAAATTTGTTTGAAATCCTCCATAGCAATGAGAATAATGTCACAGAATACATATCAAATCAAATTTGTAAATATTATTAAAATTGGAGTAAACGTTGAATGCAAAATATTTTTTTAACATTAAAAAAGTATTTTATTCTGTATTAAGATAGAGTAAAACTAAATAATTATAAGAACATATGTTTGAAAATAAAGTCGAAAGATTATAAAAATTTGTTTAATTTTGTATTAATATATATTTTAATCGTTTTACTATTGAAAAATTTATAGACATCGTAATCTTATTTAAAGCATTCAAAACTGACAGAAAAAGTTGATTCTTATTAAAAAAAACTTAACAAATATTCATATTAGTATATATGTGATAAGGATTAATGTGGATAAATTGATTTAGATAAAAATACTCAACAAACTTGAGACAAAGGAAAGAACAGAAACCTTGTCTTGCATTTTAAAATTAAATGACGAAATTAATGTACGTAGATTCGCTATAAAGATAAAAAGTGTTAATTGCAGCAAATATGTTAATTGGATTTTAAAAAAGCAAAATGAGAAACAAAGTTTGGGTGGTCCAGTTTGTGAAAAAGATAAAATAACACTATTTATTTTGCAATGGAATTACCACAGTTGTAAATTTGAATTAATAATGTACGATTAAGAAAATATATTGTTACGTAAATACATTATAAATTCATGTGATAGAATTGTAGACACAATTTAATTTGTATATGAGGAATCCATTATTTAGGCCGAAGTAATCAAATTATAAATAAATAGTTTTGAGAAAATGCTGATAGTTAATCTCTAATTACAGGATTGAATTTCATATTATCTTTAAAATCACGTTTGATTATGAAATTATGATTGTTTATATTAAATCTTAAATATATATATAATATTTTAATTAAAATATACTCCTAATATTTAATTATATATTACCTGGTATTAAGTGAAAAGGAATAAAAAGAAGAAAATTAAGATTAAATTCTGACTTAAACAGAATTTCCTCATAACAGAAAATTAACAATTTTCCAGTCACTCTTAATTAATGTCACATTATCAAAAGAGATGCAATAGAGTTTTCAGGTAATAATATTGCTTTCAGCACGCAATAAAGATCCCAATAAAACAATTCCAAACAAATTAAAATTTAATTAATAGCATTTGAATATATATATTATTTGTTATCGGGTGAAGCACTCTTAAGAATCTGAAGAATTTGTTTGAAAGACTCTTCTATTTTACAGGAATTTGCTTAACATAAACAATATAATTGGACTCGACGAAGATCATTCGAAAGAGAGATGCCATTTAAATTCTTTTGAACCTGCTAAGGCATCCTGAGAAAGGAATATAGAGTATTTGATCGAAATTTTGAAGAAAGATTTCATTGAACCGCTCTAATGAATTTGGGTGTTCAAATTCTATGCGAAATTTCAAGTTTAACGTTTATTTGCTACAAACTTCCCGAATGGTAAGTAATCACGAACCTCATTTCATATGTATTAGGGCTTATTTTATAACGAGGCAATTAAAGTCACTCTTCTGATTACCAGATTATCCGTATTCTTTAATTATCATACGATGGTAATCAGTACATAATCTTTGTGCCCTCTGTGTTGGTATCGGAAAAATCTAATTCCAAGATATATCCATTAATGAAATTTGGCTTTTCTAAGAAGCTTATTTTATTGATATTATTATTATTTCTATGATGCTTTAAATGGATAGATTCATCTGAGAATTAAATGAATTTCAGCTTAATTGTAGAGGAGATTGAAAATGATTACCAAGTGCTGGTTAAGAAGAAGTTCAGGATGTTATCTGATAATGTAATATCTCTGATAATTTAGGATAATAAATCTTCAACAATATTTTTCATCCAAGTTTGGATTGTAATCAATATTGCAGTATATCAGATATTTTTTAGTAATAAAAGAAACACTATCTAAAATTCTTATTATTTAAGATAATGTATTATATAAGTATATATGTAAAATTGAATGTTTGTTTGTACTTTTGCTATACAAAATTAATTTTTACAAAACAATTTTACAAGAAATTACAATTTTATACTTGAGGAAATCTTGCCCACTCTCATTTCAAAACTCCAGAAACTTGAAATAGAGTTTTTAAAGCTTTAAATTTTTTTAATTAAATATTGAGCAAGTTTGCATCATTTTTTCAGCTATGCTTCCCAACAATAATATATAAAATATTTATATTCTTTTTTAAAATTAAAAAAATATTGATTTAATCTTGCAATGTTTTTTATAAATTAAATCCAGTTTTTATAATTAAAAAAATACTTTCAAATGCAATCTGTATCAGTATCTTAATTGTTATAATGAAATTCATCAAATTATTTAATCACATGCGTTTGCCAACTTTTATATTTAGATAATGATATTTGTTTTTCTTGGAATTACTTTCCGAAGTGGGATATTCATTTTTCATTTATTTCATAGTATTTATATTTTTTAAATGACATGGACATAAATTTTTGTGCGTTTATTCCATTAAATTCCATTTTTTTAGATTTCTCAAATTACAAAATTAATTATTAAATAGTGGCATTGTATTTAATAGTTTGACTGTCAGAAAAACCAATATTCTGATTAAATAAACTGGACACCAATGGATGATATTCAATATTCTTTGTGTAAAATGCTACAAGTCAGCAATGCTTAGTAATAAAAGAATGATTATGTGGAAATTTCATAATAGCAATATTTGTTTTACTCATACAAAATCATCATTATTTGAAAGAAATACACTTAAAGGAACGTGCATTTTGGAAGTAATTAATTTTTTGCTGTATTATTTTGAAATATAGTTTGAAAAGAAGCTATATATCAATGCATTTAAAGTACGAAAAATCATCCATATTTTTTCCGTCTGGCTCTCAAATGGATTGGAAAGAAACTAAAATAATTAGCAGGAAAATGAATTAATATGTAATTATAAAATATGATGGATAAAAAAATTTTTGCACTCAATTTTTTTTCTTACTTACTTATTATTTTCAAAGAATACATAAAGAGAAAAAAAAAGACTAAATAGAATTCAAGAAGACGAAAAATTGCATAGTAATTTGTTCTAAAATACTTTAAAAAACAATTGGAATTTTAGTCTACTTATAGATGACACAATATTTTATATGCACGTGATTATATATCCTAGTAACACATATTTATTGTCCTGTAACCTGTTTATATCACCTGTATATATCACACAATATTGTCCTGTAACCTGTTTAACTAGGATAATAAACTATTTTATATAGATGTGAATGGGAATGAAAATGATTTTGAAATGAAGCCTTCTTATGGCAGTTTGATAAAGTTAAGCTATTAGAAAAATATATTTTCCATAAATAGCAGTTTTGAATTTCTAATTTCAGATTTTACAACTCTATACGAGCCTTACTTACAAGACGAAGAATAAAAGACATTTATCAATTGATCTAGATATTTTAAAACGTCGAGGAGAATTTCTTCGTTATAATTGAACAAAAAAAAACTATTAAGATAATAATTCGATTTTTTTCATTAAACGTCCAATTAAAATTGAATTTTCAATTAAAATATGATTAAAGTAAGCTTTTTCATTTATTCCCAATATTTTAAGCGACAGTTTCGTTTATTACTGACATCTTTACTTTTCAAAGCAAATTTCCAAGAATAAAAACACCTACAATAACCTGATACCTAAAGTATTACTATAAAACGATAACTGACGGAAATATCTGCAATATGAATTAAAAGAATGTATACATATTATGTAGGAAACTAATACAAAAAATAAATGTTTTGAAATTACTGCTGTTTTTGTAATAAAAATTATAGAAAATTATAATGTGAAATTTCACTTTAATTATTGCTAAACAAATATATATATCGTTTGTTATAACATATTTGAACAATATAAATTATTGAATTGCTAGTAGTCATATAAATTCTCAGTTCTTTTCTATGAATGAATATCTAATTACATTGCTGTAATATTTTGAATTTCAATCGAAATAACGATTTTTAAAACATTTAGACATAAAAAAGATTGATTTAATCGGCAATTTTATTATAGATATTTTTATGGCATGATAATAAATAAGTGGCAACTTATAAATGACCGACAATTTAAAAGTTTGCTTCTGTTTAAGAGGAGAAGAAATTTCTTGAAAATTTCATAATTTTGAATGCAGAAGCTTTAAAAAGATGGTTATAAACTTTTCTGATAAAATTTTGCCAATCAATAAAACAGTGATAAAAATATATTCATTTGTCTTTTGATGTAGGAATTCATTCTCTAAATCATTGTACGTATGTAATCAATAAAATTAATTAGAAATTATATTTAAGTTATTAAATAGAGAAATTAGAAAACAATATTTAAAAAAATTATTTATTATTTATTAAACTGAGCGATTTATTTCTTTACTGTGAAATTAAGAGATTTTAGAATTTATTCTGTTTTGAAAAAATGATAATTTATTTAGAAGTTTATAAGAAAATATAGAAACTAATGGCTTGGTAATAAACAAAAAATTTGCACTTTAGTTGACATCATTGATTGTAAAAATATTAGTTTTACTATTGAAGAATTAGAATAAAATTGTTATAAATTAGAGACTTTCCTAAACAAATATTTTAAAAAGTTTTTTTAGAAGTAAAGAATATCATATTTAATCACATTTATATTAAAGATGGATTATCAATCATAAAAACAAAATGGTATTTTGGAAAAAAACAGTCTAGTAATTTGATATTAACCGAAAACTTTTCAATCCAAACTATCATGCATTTCCTTCTTGATTCAAGAAATGTTTCCAAATTATCTTTTAATATTTAGTTTTCACAAAACATTTTTGTCAAACACGTTCAATTGAAGTCCATCTTCAAAGAGCTTGAATGTCTATTTTCTTTGCATTAAAAATCCTCGAAAGAATTGGATCAGCAGCATGGTTACTGGTTATGTTAAATTTCAGGAATCTTCCTGAACGGATGAGGATGATTCATTTTTACCAAATGGACGTGGGCTATTATTCCTAAAACCAACTAGTACACAACAACATTAACCCTACCCCTACACAGTATTTTAAAATTCGAAACGTGTGTGGACCCTAATATCTTTTATACATAAAAGGATGGTTGGGGGATTTCAGAGTGAATTGTTCGATCTAGAAGTGAGGGTAATTTAAACTTAATTTATTACAATGAAGTACGTGTGACTTTTTAAGTCATATGTCTTGATATAGCGATAAGATTTGACTGTTTTTTTCCTTCGAACAGCTCCTTGCGATTCATAAATTGTCGTTGAAAATGATGTGCCTGTTCTTTGAAAGAAAATGGTTGTTATATTCCGAAATATTCATAGAAAATAATTCAAATATCAAAACGTAAACATTCACTCTTTTTTATGTTGATAACTGAATGCTATTCAAAAATGAGAATATTTTTGTTTGAAATGTAAGTCTGTACTTCCATTCAATTTGTAGAAAAGTCTATTTGCTGTTAAATACATTGATAAAAAAGGGAATTTCTTTGACATGTTTGGATTTCTAACAATTCCAATCATTTCACCTAAACTTCCTTTTATGAATGCACTCTGATTCAGTTTGACATATAAAAATGTTTTATTAATATATATTAACGTTATTATGCAGGCCTACCTAATTCCCGTAACATTCACAATTTCCCATGTATAAGAAACGATCAATTTAAAACAGAAATTCATGTATTCAGCAACAATTAAATGTGTCCAATACATCTACACAACGGAGCATTCAAAACAAAAATATTACATTATTTTAAGATTATCGATTTCATTCATATTTCTTCATTTTATACAAAGATATATTTAATGATGTACCGAATCTTCCCATTAATAAAATCAAATATATCATATATCGCTTTAATCAATAAAAATCTACTAATTCCAAACTGTTTCAACTATTTCAGTACACTTCCACAATTGTATAATAAATAATCACAAAGAAGAATGAATACTTTACTACTAAAAATATAGTAAAATGCTTCTATATTTAATGACTTTTTATACAAATATGCACATCAGATGTAAAAAAAGAAAATTCAAAATAATTTATATTTTATTCTGCTTATCATTTATTAAAAAATGCTTTGTTCCTAAAAGAAAGAAGAAGAAGGGAAAAAAAGATGTTTCTGTGTTTTACAAGAAAAAAAGTAAATCTATGGAGCAACTACAAATTTCGAGTACTTTAATAAGCGCCACGATAGCGCGAAGCACCACAGAACCTGCTGTAAAATCTTGCATTACGTGACCACTTGAGATGCTTTCAAAGCGAAAACACAACTTTGAATACACCCTTGGGTTTCTTGTTCTGAATTTGAAGGCAAATATTTTTATTCACTTCACAGGAGAAATAATAAATTTATAAGATTTCTCTCTTTACAAAGAAATGAAGGTAAAAATTGCAAACGTGGAATTGAATTTTGAAATATTTTTAACATTTTCCCTCATACTATTTATTGTACAGCGGATGGAACTCTTATATTTTCTGCGAGTTCTATTTTCTTAGGTCTATTTAGTTTCTTTCTTTGTAAATCTTCAACTTCCAGTTGGGGCAATACTTAGTCTAAAAAGTAACAAGGCTATTCTGCTTCTTACATGTTTTCTTTATATCTGCGATGTTTATCATATTTTTTCTATAAATAATGAAATATAAACACGTCTGTTGTCGATATAAAGAAATCTGACAAACCAATTTTGATTTTCTTTAACGAAAATTTGAGTTACAGAGCAAAACAGAGACTTATCTGCTTTTCATTTTTAAGAAAGTAATCTATATTTAATGAACTGTCACTTGTGCACTAATTGCATTAATTATGAAATCGAGAAAAGTTAAAGAGTCATGCTATATCTAGTAGCTTATTGGGGAAAATTGCTTCATAAATTACGTATCACTATTGCGTCATTTTGATTTCTCAATATAATGAAACATCATATACAATTCTAACTCTCTATAAATTAACCCACAGATGTCCCTTTGATGCTTCAACACGATTGTGTTTCTGTTCACAATGAACAAAATATGAAGATTCGACATGAATTATGAATCATTATTGCACCATTATGCGCCATATTTCCTTTCTCAATATAATGAAACATTAAATAGAATTCTTATTGTCTATAAATTATCCCACAGATTTTCCTTTGTTATTCCAACACGATTGTGTTTCTGTTCACAATGGAAAAAATCTGAAGATTTGACTTGCTGATAAGATTGTAGGGAAAAATAGACTCGCCTCCTTAGGATAAAAAATATATATTTTTGGATGTAAAATTCGAGAGCTCAATGCCAAGTCCTGACCTTTCAGGACAGAGCTTACTTATTTATCTTTCATTAATAATTTGTAACTCATGTTGATTTTTCAAAAACTTGTCCATAATCTTCCACGGAGAGAAGTAACCATTATAAGATCAAAAGATTTAAAAAAGTGTCATTAAATTCATATTAATATTTGATATTTATCTGTATGTTAATTAAAGCACACTCTTAATTATGTATGTCATATCTAGATATATAATGTTAAAATTATAATATTTCTGCAAATAATGTAAATAATAAAAGTTGTTGTTCTTTCGACGCCTAATATACCGAAATTTAAACTGTTTACTTAATTCGTGAATATGTAGCTCTATTAAAAATTTTTTTAATCCTTATTCAATTCGTTATAACATTCTGAAATTTGTTTAAAATATATCTATTTCTGAAAAAACTCTCAATTTTTTAATGTTAGGAATCAATTAAAATATTTTTCGCTGGAGAGTCGAGGAATTTTACGATCCGAATTATATTTTGACGAAATTTTTTATATAGATGTTATTTATGTCTTTTTGTGTCATTCATATAACCAATCTGATAATGCATAATTATTTTGGTATATTATTTGATCGTTTAATTATTCTACCGGAGAGCACACAAGCGTACGTTCGTAAAAACTGATGAATTAATAATCAGATTATTTTTTTACCAGTGCTGAGGGTTCGAGTAAACGTTATTTCAAAAATGGACAAGCTTCTAAGTGAAAAATTGATTAGTAGTGGTGAATACGGCTGTTTATATCGAGTGCTTTAAGACAGCAACCTTAGTTTCGGTCTTCTTCCTTCCTTACAATGGTCAATAATATCCCCCAGGTAGATTTTGATAAACTCAATTCTGGGTAAAATTTAAAATTATAGATTTTTTTGGGATCTATAGATTTCTTCATATCTTGCAATTTCTTCATTATCTGTTTATTAAAAGGACTTATTTATGCTTTGGATCTTAAAGATCTATTGAAACATCTTAAATTAGCTTATGCGTGCACTTATTATTACTCACGCTAAATCTGTCAGTTGTTATTAAACAATTGCAGCATATTTGGATATGAAAGTTATTAATCATCATATTTTGAGATGCAACAACACAAAGCAGATCAGCTGACTTTTTGACATTTGATGTCACGTGAATTTGTCTCAAAATGTAAAAACAACACTTTATCGGTGTCTTCTATGGTTATTTAACTCTACAAATTAGTCCTTAAATTAATGTGAGAAGAAATTTATCGTTATTTTCTAGCGAGTAGGATTAATTTTGTGGAGTAGTTTGGCGAAACTTTTGAAATAAATTTGTCTAGACAATCATTTGGGTTTCTGTAAGAGAATAATTTAAAGAGAATCGTCTTGAATTAATGTCGCAATAAATTGAAATTATAATGTATTAGATGGTTTTTTAAGAAAACATTTCAGTGAAAGTTAACTAAAAACAATTATTAATTTTTTTCACAAATTTTTTCGTACAATAGTAAGGTTTGTTACATATTCAATTAATAGTTATTTGATATATCATTATACAAAAATCATGTTATATTTTGCAAACATTATTTTTCTTATAAAAGTAGATTTGTGAAATCATTCTTTGTGAGTTTAATATGAAATTCATTGATTATCTTAGAATTAAATGTTATCTTAGAATTAAATTAAATTTGCTATCAAATAAGTAATTGTTAATGAAATTAATTAATTATCATAGTAAATGTGATTCAAACTATAGAATAGCCTTGCATTTTTAAAACATGGGGAAAGTGAACTTCGCCTAGAAAATTTCGTTATGATTATTTATTTGAATTGTTATCACCTTATTAGTTATATAATTAAAAATAATTAATTATAATTTCCGTAATATTTATATTACGGAACCTTGAAATAAACATTTTCTATAATTTAGTAGACAGCCTCGACTGGAATAAAAATTTAATAAAAAATAATCGATTAATTCATAATTGAGATTTTGAAATATTAATTTGTGCATTTTCATTGAAATAGTGTAAAGGTAAAACATTTTAAATTTTCGAAACAACTGCACCTTTCTTGAATACTTGAATACTTTCTTGAATTTCCAATATACTTTAGCGCGTATAAATTACAATAATTAATTACATACATATATTATACGCAATTAATTACTTAAATTAATTAGATTAAAATGAATTTGTAATATGAAAACTTATGATAGAATGGAATTCTATAGAGTTTTTTGATAAACACAATCAAAAGAAAAAAAATCTGGAATATTCTATTATAAGACTTTTTTATATAAAACTTTGATCAACCTAAGAAAATATTGACTTTGAGTCAACAACACGTTTTTGAAATATGCTCTTAAAAAGGGAAAATGTACTCTATTAATGAAATAATTGTCTTTTTGAATATATTCCTCAGACTTATAAATTTCAACATCCAAGCAGTTAATTCTAGGGAAAAATTGGTTAAATTATTTTTTACATGGCATTTGAAATAAATCGTTGATGTTATCGAGATAATTCTCAAAAATTCCATGGACATTTTCCGATTAATTTGCTTGACATTATTGAAAACTGAATTAATATTGAATATTTTTTAAATTTTGATGATTATTTATTATTTTGATTTTTTAATAATTGGTAAGATTATATTTTGCAGTATATTTTCCATACACTTCTTGCCATTCGAAAAATATAAATATTTTCAAATTATGTCGTTGCATTTTTCCAAAGATAATTAAGTATTTTTTTATGTTTTAGACTAGATTATCAATTATTGACTTACCTTTAAGAAATATCTAATTACCTATATAAAAAAATATTTATTGGTGAAGTCCTTAAATTTTTACTGCATGATCCATAATATTCATAATGATTAATTATGAAATAAAACAGACAATTATATTTAAATCATGTTTAATTAAATTAGTTAGAATAAAGAATAAAATTAATTAGAAAAATATGAATATTGCTACAATTTTATGAATATGTGAGGATTAAAGCCAATTGTATAAAAATTAAGACATAACAAATGATATAAGAGAAACGATCCGTAAAGATTCATTAAAAATGTAAATATATTATAAATATGAATAACATTCTGAAAGAGTTCTATTGACACTCTTTATATTTTCCTTATCTTTTATATTTTAAAATCAATATTTGTAATAAAAAAATCCCTTTTAAAGAATATTGAATCATGTTTTAGGGAATCATTTTCTATTTTTTTCGCCTTTATTATTTTTTCGAAGGCTACAGCTCAAAATGATAAAATACAAAATTTGTTCTTCTTTAATAATAAAAAAAAATTGAATGTTTTTATTTTTTAGATATTTTAGAATAATATTCAACTACATGAACTGAAATTACAATCAAATTTTCTTTAAAAAGATATGAATGTTTATTGTTTACAAAATTAAGCAAAGAGAAAATGACAGGCCTTAGAGCTGCAATTTCACGAAATAACAGTGTATACATTCTATTATCTATTTCAAATAATCAATAAAGCTTTATTGAACAAGCATTGCAATCTATTGCGCGATGCAATTTCTTACTGTGTCTTACAATAGATTCTTTAAAGAAGAGTTAAAGATTTAATATTGAATAGAAAATCGTTTTTACTGCACGCTTAAATGTTATTTGATTTAAGCTTTTGGAATATTGATTTTTCGATGCCATGATTTATGTCTTTAATGTGTGAGAAAAGAAAAGTTTCGTTAACGATAATGATACAAATAGGTCATAGAATGCAAGATCAATTTGAAAATAAAGGTTACAAATCTGACTAATACGACATCCATTGTATTAAGCAAATGTGGAGTATTAAATTTGAATCAATGTTTCTTCAACTCCTCTTGGGAAAATTCAGTTTTTTTTGATATTTTTCAGTTTTTCCAAATTATTCCTGTCCCCTCTAAATCTGACAATTATAATTCAACGAATTTTTGAAAGCAATTTAGAAAAATCGTAGATTATCGTTATGGAAATTATTTGTTGAAGCTTCCAGAACTACTGTCATTTGCTAAATAAGAATTACTAAAATTCCACATTTTGTTTATGGCTTTGAAATCTGTTTACTTTGTTGCTACCGCATAAGGAATGAAGCTGAGTCTGGGACAAGCTGAAACACTTACTTGAATAAATTTTCCTTGTTGGTCATTACAAGGCACTGAAAAAATGATAATGAAAAATGTATGCAAGGAGATTTAAATCTATTTTCCAGCTTATCAAGAATTACCATTTCTATAAAGGCTTGAGTTACATTACGATTTTATGTTTCGCCAATGTTTCCGAATTATATTTCTTATTTTTCCAAAAGTCATCGAAAATCAATTATGATAAAATGATGATAATCATGTGGATAAGTAATCATTATATTACCATTAAGCAAATGCAATATTATCAGAATAATACAGCAGATACCAGGATAATACAGATTAAAATCTTTATTAAAATCAATTTAATACTTCGTGATGAAAACCCATGTCATGTTGCGTCAATACATTTTTGAATATCCTTTTGGCAAAATCAAATTCAACAGGTGGATGTGTTTTATCTTACAGTTGTTAGGAATTCGAAACATTATTCCAACGAATATCCTGTGAGTTTGAGAGTATCTGGTGTGTTTCAATTCAGAAAAAGTGGACGAAATATCCTCAGTTGTGCATGTAGAGAAAATTTGACTAGTGCAATGTAAAAGCACTACCAATATTCCAAACATATTATGATCTTCTTTAGAAATACAGCATCAAAACAGATTAAAATGTAACTAATCCAATTGTGAAAAAATAAATTCTTTCTGCTGCAATTCTTAAAATTTGCTACAAAATTAATGATAAAATTTAATCGGATGGAACGCACATCGTAAAATAATGATATTTTTTATGAATGAGTAGTTATCCATTTCCTACAGTGAGAATGCTTGAATTTTGCTATTTGAACCTTTT
This sequence comes from Argiope aurantia, assembly GCA_026543865.1. Lineage (NCBI taxonomy): Eukaryota > Metazoa > Arthropoda > Arachnida > Araneae > Araneidae > Argiope > Argiope aurantia. The sequence continues at coordinate 76,277 of JAPMOR010094144.1, read as the reverse complement.
TCCGTGAGTGCTTCTCATTTAACAGACAATTTCCATCAAAGCACAAACTCTCTAAACGTTACAGAATCCCTTTACGGGTCACAAAGGACTGTTCGATGAAAAACGTGCGAGAGAAACCAAGAAAAATTTTTATCGCTTACTATTATACCCAGATACATTATAACTTAAAAGCCACACGTATCGTATTGTAATAGACGAAGTTTAAACTACCCTCTCTTTCAGTTCGAACAATTCACTCCTAAATCCCCCCTCCCTCCCTACCTTCCCAAACTAGAGAGATTAGGGCCCATACGCGCTTCGAATGTTTAAATATTGTTCATCTAAGGGGTGGGAGTAAAGGGTCACGCCCATTTCTTGGAAATGAATGAGCCTCATCCGGTTAAGAGGATCCATGGATGTTTAACATAACCCATAACGTACTGTTGTTCCAACTCTTTTGTTGAATTTTGATTAATTGAAAATGAGTTTTCATCTCTTTCAAGATGCATTTTGGTGCAACGGTCCTACGTAGTGTTTTGAGTTCGAAATTATGTAGGACCGAGGAAAAATTCTGCATTCTAGAAGGAAATGTATGAGTTATTGGATTGGAAATCGTTTGAGCGATATTAAATGAATAAACGATTTGTCAGAATTCTTGAATTGGAGATTCAGCGTTTATTATCTATGGAATAACACGTTAACAAATTTCAAATATCTCGAATTATGTATAATTATTTAATAAACTAGGCAATATTGATGGAATTTTTTCCTCTTTGGTTTTGTTCCAAAATTACGATAATACAACAAATTTTTTATAATAAAAATGCTTTATATATATATTAAAAGTTAATCTATCAAGTTTTTGTAATAAATCCGAAAGTACAAACTAACATTTTTCTATATTTTTTGCTTCAAGTTCAAATTTGAAAAAATAAAAAAATAAAAGAAAGAAAGACTATACAGTATATTTGATTTTGTAATCACTTCTGTGTTTTATTTTTTCAAGCATTTCTGTATTCGATTTTTAATCAATTTTGTTTTATTATGAAATAGTGCAGGACCATGTTTCCATATACCCTTATATTTCGCAGAATTTTTAACCTATTATACCCCATATATTTCATCAAATTTTCTATTACATTCGGGAAATTCAGTAATTTTTTCTTATTTTATAATCAATGAATTAATATGTTTCAATCTTATTTTTTTAACATTCAGCAAAAATTTTCACAGAAATTTTTAATGGTAATAATTCTGAACTATTCAAACACATCGTTAAATCTGAAAAAGAAAAATTTAAATTCAATTAATCCTTAAAATAAACAATGCCCTAGTGATTTTTTTCTCATTTTGAATGGAAGTTTACATAAAATCCTTTTCTTCTTAAATATAATAATAGAAATCAAATTTAAAAATATTTTTTCTGGAAAATATTCGAACGCTTCAATCGAATATGCATTTAAAAAAATATTTCTATACATGTAAGTTATATAGTTATAAAATATCACCGCTATCTCCGTGTCTGAATTACTGTCACTCTACACAAAATTTTAGGATGTTTTAGAATGAACACTTAATTATAAAAGATATAGGTTTACTAATAAAATATATGACGCTTTCAATTACTTTGAATTATAAAACAGTTCTCATCTACACTTACAATTTAGAAATTTATTTAACTTTATTTCAGGCTGTTATTTCAACATGTAAATTTATAAAGAGAAAATTTTAACTCAGTGGCAAATTTTATATAAATGCACTGTGTGCAATTTATCAATTTTTAATACCTTTTAAAATGATTCTGAAAAGATAAAATGCTTTTTTGCATAAATGTTTTGCAATAATTATAAAAGTCTTCTGTGAAAAGAACATATATTATTTTCCTATTTTGATCAATTCTGGTGAAATGATATTGCTACAAACCTGTGATGCCACTTCCTAGCACGGTTAGTTCAATCACTGGCAATACCGTTTTACGATCGGTTCTGTTGGGTGCTGATCGGGTGCCACTTCAGTGATGTCAGAGCTTGGTGACAAACTTGACGACAAATTTGGAGACTGTTGACAAAATAGATATTACTGGGAACTTCCAGAATTTTAGCAATTGAGCCAATAGAAATCGAGATACGTCTGATTGGTTCAGAGCTTTCTCGGCCCTCCCACGGGAACTATAAAAGGTCGGCAGTCTCTAGCTGCAGTTATTGTTGTGAAACGAGCCGTGAAGAGTCGGAGTCGTAGACGTGTCGAGTCGTCGAGAGGATAACGAAGCAGCGAAGCAACAAGCGGTGTGTGGAGCTCAAGCGATTGCTGAACTGAACTGTGTGTCAAATCCTGGCGTTTATTATGGAAGCAGCGTCGTGTAATGTGTGGAGTAGCCAGTCGTGTAGTAGTGTGTTGGCTGCTGGATACAACTAAAGCGAGACGACAGTGGAGAATTGCAGCCGTTTGGAGAGACCACAGAATGAAGCTACGAAGATCCCCTCTCCTGCTGAATTCTGTCTGGCCGCTTTGTGTTCTATAGTTGTTATTGCTACCAATTATTACCTAGGGGATACTGTTTCCTGGAATGTGCTGCTGTGTGTTTGCTTGTGTTAATATCGGCTGTATATATTTGTTGTCTCTGTGTTAAATAAATGTCGTTGTTGTTTTCTATCGTGGCCTGCTGATTGTTTTCACACCATACACCCAATGCAAGCGAACCCAGTGAATTTACAGACTTAGTAATAGTGGAAGTGAAGTAATTGACATAGTAACAATAATAATAGCATGAAAAGGAATTTTTTTTTAAGTGTCAGATTGTCTTTCAATTCGTACAAAGATGGTAACCTTATTTTGATTTTTTTTAAAAGTTACTCTTTAGTTATCAATATGTTAATGCTTAAAATATTAAGAAATATCATTCCTATTAGGTTAATGCCATTCAATTTATATTGCAAGAATACATATTTTTTATACATTATAACGTGTTTTTTCAATTCATTTACAGCCAATTTCAGATTAAGCCGCTTGTGCAGAGAATGCACAAATAAAGAGGAAGAGAAATCAAATAATAGTTGAGAGAACATACAGTTAAAACCAATGCATGAAAATTAACTAACTTACATGTCTAATGAACTACTTAAGTTTTCAAGGCTTACAAGGCAGAATGTCAATGATAGCTTAGAATATATTTGGTTATATTTTGTTATATATAATTAACAGAGGTGATACACTTTTAAAATCACTATCTATATACATCTTATTCTTCTTAATTCTACCAAAAAATAAGACAATCGGAGTAAGTTGACGACTTCATCATCTTGCATATATTTTTTATTGTTTTTTATACGGTGTTTATATACATTTATTACTTATTTTGTGCAATTTTCTTGATCAACATGACCCAAAAACTGTTTCAAACCATATGTAAGTCGCAATTTCTAAATAACAATAATTATGTAATAGTTTTTCTTCACATATTACATAGAAAACGTAGTTTTCAATATTTATTTTTTACCCTTTTAATAGGATAGCCATAATGTACCAATACTGAAAAAAAAGGTACTTTTTTCACCATATTTTTAAATTTCAAAAAAATGTTGATTATTATAAAAATAATTATACAGCTAAATATAGTATAAAAAGGTTATTATGATATTATATGCTAAGACAAACAACTTATCTCAGAAACTGTATTTATTTAACAGTCAACAGTTAACTAGTCATCTTGCTCTAACCCTCTTATATTTTTCCTAACGTTTAAAAAAATAACTAAAACGAATTATTATATAAAATATTTCATACAATTTACAAAGTTTACATAATTTATAAACGTTTTCATTCACCAAAGCTTCTTTTGGACAATCCGTCATTTTTTCGTATTACTGACATTTTTACACTTTCAACAATATATATATATATATATATATATAAATATATATATATATTGCACCATTCGGAAAAACAATCAGTCAATTCCATAATGGGTGATATTTAGCAATCTTTTTGAATTAATTATCTTTATTTCTTTATATTATTGAAGCTAATAAGAAACCAGGATACTTCATTGCGAATCGCTTAGTTTATTTTTCAATAAAAATAACTGTTCTATTTTGAAAATTTTCCTGAGGATTGTTTTTATATATTATGATGATACTCAAAGTTATTCCTCTAGTATGGTTCAGAATTATGTTTACATTAAAACACTGAAAAAAATTGCTAAAATTGTTTAAAATTCATGTAACATACTGATTGAATATAAGACCTCATTAAAATAAAATATTAAAACAATGGAACTACTCTTTTGTAAGATTAAATTAATAACGAGAATAAACTGCAGCTCGAAATCAAATGAATTAAGAGGATTTTTCATGAGATAACTTTCAATCGTCTATACTTTAAGTCATTAATTTATAAATCACTGAGTTGGTAAAAGTTTGTTGATCTCTTCTTGAGGAAAATTATGAATCAAGAATAAGAATTTTATTTTAAAAGAAATTTTTGTTTTTCGCAAATCATATTTTTTATTTCCAAACAAAAAACAATGTATAGAAATTTAATGATTTATCATTTGAAATAAAAAAATGTGTTTATTTTATCCAACAAATTTATCGAATAAAAAATAAGTAGATGAATAAAATGATTAATTTTTTTACAATAGTATTACAAATTTATCCTTTATCTCAAGAGAAAGGAAAATGTAGAAAATGACATAGTTCGTCTCCCTTGTGTCCGTAGAACAAACAAACAAACAAAAAAAATAATAAATAGAACTTAATGAATAGCCTAATTAAGTCTTCAGTTTATCAAATTTTAAAATAATCTGTTCCCATATACGAATTGCGCTGAGAACATCTTATTACGTCGTGATCTGGCCGGTCCCGGTTTGGGCTTGGTTTTTCTTCATCTGTGTTCTATCTGTGAGGTGTGTGAATGTGCCCCCCTGTAAAAAGGGGTTGTGTAAGCGAATGTGACGCATGAGTACTCTTGGCCTTAAATGGCGCTACTGAAAAACAAGAGAGGTTCTCTCAGCTTAAAATCGCTGACTTCGTCAGTGGGATTGTCTACGAGAAGTGCCATAAGAACAACAACAACAATATTATATTACGTAAATTGATGATCTCAAAGAAAGTCTATCCTGCCTTTTACAGAAAAGGTTATTTTAAAGCACCTTTACTGGCTGCAACTACTTCGGTTGTTAGCCAAAGTAATTACTCCTCACATAGTCGGTAATTTTATGGGAAAACTCGAAAGGTGAAAGCAGACAACAAATCACATGTTGCATCTGAGTAGAAATTATGAAGGTCCATTTAATGTCTAAAATTGACCCGAAAATCTTTCTGTAAGACCTTTTTTTTACTTTAGATTTTGTTCGTTGGACTTCTGTGGAATTTCAACTCAATATTGAATAGTGTTTTTTTTTATCTGTTTCTGTATGTCGGCATGACGTAAAAAAAAAAGAAAGAGAAGCAAGATAATTCCTGATCTGCTGATTTTCCTATGATACAAATGGCAAGATTTTTATATATTTCTATGAAGGCTATAAACAAATAATTAATTTACCATTGAAAAAAATATGATGTTTTTAATTTTTATTCGAGACGTACATTAAAAAAGTATATTAAATCCATTTTAGGCAAACGAATGAAATACTTCCTGGTAATAGTATCTTAAATCTAATTGTAAGTTTCCATTTAAACCTAGTTGTATCTCAGCATTAAATCTAGTTTTAAGTTTCGACTTAAATCCATATCTTATACAAGGGGTGTTCAAATGAGAAGGTACGAAACGTCATAACAACATAACCATTAACGTATTTGCCTATTTCACTATGTGAGAACGTAGCGAGACATCTAGAGATGCGAGTGTAGTCTCCGGCGTGGATCGGAACATGCGAGGGCACCCGTATGCGCAGGAGAGAGCAGAGGCTCTTATAAAGAACGTCGTCCAATTGACCTGGCAGATCTGCTACTTGCTAAATATTTCTACAGTTTACAGTTACTAAGTACAGTTACTAAGAACCATTAACTCCGAAGACTACGCAGGCCCATCCAGATCAAAAGACCCGGGCTACTCACGGAGGGTCTGGTTCTGCTCCCTGATAACGCGCGTCCACATGTCTAAAGGATCACACACGCTGGCCAAGTTCAAGTGGGAGCAGCTCGACTATCCATCCTTCTGACCGGACATGCCGCCCTACTATTTTCATGAGTTTGGTCTCCTGAAAAAGCATCTGAAAGAGAAGCGCCTCAACTCGGACAGCGAACTCAAGGACGCTGTGAAGGATTGGGTGTCTTCACGGCCACAGGAATTCTGAGAACAAGGAATCCTTCAGCTTGTAATCAATAGGATCGTTGTGTTCAGGCGTATAGTATATACTTTGAATAAACTTTCATTTATACCCACGGTGTCGTTTCGTACCTTTTCATTTGAACACCCCTTGTAGTTTTAAGTTCATTTACTCCAATTTAAGCAACCAAATTATAATATAAACGAAAACTAAGTATCTGATGACAATTTAAATTCTTTCTTCGTCTTCTGATCAGCTTCTTTCTTATTGATCTCAAATTTCCTACTTTCCTTTAACATTCCTCCTTATCCATATGATTTCTATTAGCTGAAAATTGCTGACAGCAATATAGAGCTCTTCATGAATGCAATTTCACTTCTCATTAATAAGTAAACAATACGTTATCTCTGAAGTAACTAGTTTTGCTTCAAATATCAGAGTAATAATGTATCCCTGAAGTAGTTTCTCGTTTTGATATTCTGAATATTTATTACGAGTTTCGCTGGGATTAATGGTTGATTAAAATTTCGATGAAACATTTTGTGTAATGGAAATTTAATTACTAAGTGGCTTTTTCAGCAACAGATCTTAATGAGTTTATCTCTAAACACCATATTTTAAAAGAAAATTTAGATTTCATAAATTTTTATTACGCTATTTTAAAGGAAAATCTCAATTTTGTTCATTATATTATCTATTTCCTGAATGTTCTTCTTATACCTTCACGCTTCAAATTATAAAACAAGATTGCGAAGCAGTATTAAAAATAAACACTCTTAAAAAATTCACCTTTGCTTGATTCTGAAATTAAATTTTAATTATAATTTTTGCTTATAATAAAAAGTTTAATTATAATCAATTTTTTAAAAAATTCTTTAAAAGATTTCTTACCTGAAACTTGATTCAAGATGGAAAAGTAATCAAATTTCTTCCTCAACAAATGGGGAAAAACTAAAATATTATTGGCAACATCGAAAACGATTTAATTTCCTCTTTAGTGATGAGATATGTTGTTGTAAAATATGTTTAAAGCATCTTTTTTTTAAAATTCGAAGTACAAAAAATTATGATTGAAAATTATTCTGTAGGTAATGTAGAAACTGTTAAGAAGTGATGTAAAAATTATTTTTCTGTTTTCATATATTTGGACATTATCACAAAATGCAAAAATGTTTAATTTTTAATTAGATGAAATTCTAATAAAATTTCAAAAAATCTCTTTGAAATTTACATTCCCACCATATAAAGTAAATGCGTACTAACTGCGGCCGTTCTAGCTCCCACGGTATGGTTTGTATAGCACAAACGAGATTGTAAAAACATTAAAAAGGATGTTTTCAAAATATTTCAATAAAAATTGTTATTGTTTGTAAATTTAGTATAACAAGAATTTTTAGTGGCTTAGATAAATTGAACTGCATTATTTTAGAAAAATATCATACTTCAATCTACTATTGCAAATACATATCGTACCGGTGAAATAATTTGTATTAATATATGTGTGTGCGTAGCTGCATACATGTTAACATTCTCTCGAGGCGAAAATTCTTGCTGCAGAATAATGATTTAGAAAAAAAATTATATATAATTTGTTGTTTGATAGTGTATGTTCAGGAGAGAATTTTTAAACATTTTAAATAATCAAAAATTACTTGAAGTTTCGGTGATTTTCCAAAATAATTCCATAAAATAATGAAAAATTGACTTAAAACTTTCTAGACAATTTTTTATAACAATTTTTTTCAGTAAGTCAGAAACTTAGATGCTTCAGTTCTTTATCTTAGACAAAATGATGTCTTGATTTGTTACTTAATTATTAATTAACCAAATTAAATTTATCTAATAAGCTAAATGAATCCCTTTTCTTATTCTAATTTCAAGCCTAAAATATTTAACATAATATGAATAGAAAAAAATGGCCCTTTAAAGGGTTAAAACAGTTCTAATTAAATATCTTTTACTGTTACGTATCTAACTATTTTGCAACACTTTAAAATTTTTATAAATATTTTAAATTTTTTTACGTAATTACTTACTATATACTGCATTGTTGTAATTTATTTCAAATCATCACTTCAACAAATATTTGAATGCATTGCGTGATTTTGCACTATTTTTGAAAACTAAGCGAAGATTTTTGAAATTTCCTCCGAAATTTGCATGATTATTGAAAAAGTGACTTTGCAATGTGTAATTTGAGAAAAATTACCCAGACATTCAAGCTTTTAATGGCACAGAGGTCAGAGTGCTGAATTCTTTAGGGCGATTCATGTACACATTAGAAGAAAAATGCATAATTTATACTGCTTTAAAATCTGTCAAATTTTTATACTTGTGGGAAATTTCAAAACACAACATTTAAAAATTCATGAACGTTACATTTTTCATAAGAGCATATAATTCATTGTAATTAATTAAATTGAACCTATATTACAGGTGAAACAGCTGGTGGTGAAAGATGGCTAGATTATATTTTTTTTATTGCTTTGTGATTATACCTAATTCCTATGATTTGTTAATGTTTTCTATATGTTTAGCTGCTCTATAAGTGTTAACATTAAAATGTAATTTGTTTTCTCATCTATTAAATCTAAAGAAAATAATTAAGAAAACAAAAATATCCGTTCATCATTAAACGCAATCTTAATTCTCAGTTAGCTCATTAAAATCTCAGTTAAATATCTGTTAGTATACTAATCCCTATCATTCTCAGTATTTCCCTAAGAAACTGTAAGCTCCTGATTGATTTAACAATTACTTTACCTAAGTTACCATAAGTTAATCACTTATGAGTTAATTACTTTACTTTACCATAAGCTAATCACTTATGAGTTAATTACTTTACTTTACCATAAGTAAAACAATTACTTTACCTAATTGATTAACTTATGATAATAAGCACATTTTTAAATAACTTATTACTTATCGGATATGAAATATTTGACGTATTAATTAATAATAAATCATTTTACACCACCAGAAGTAAAATAAATAATTTTCTCTTTCAAAGAAATCAATTATGCATATGTTATATATGCATAATTATATATGTTAAAACTTTTCTAATCTCACAAGAATTTTTTTAATACATTTTGCAAATCCAATCAAGCAAAACCTGCCTTTACAAATTAGCAAAAATTCCATCTAAAATATTTAATAATTTTTCCTCTTTTACCAATAATCCAAAAAATTATCTTCATAATTCCGTAATTTTTGTTTGTAATTACTTAGTTTTTGTATATTAAAAATCCCCGTTTTAAAACCATTTTAGACACGGTCATCAGTATTCAGCATGTAGATAAATTCCAGATTCAGAATGTTATCCTAACAAATAAGTGTATCATTGAGATACAGCATCATCCTCTGAAGTTTGCTAACTACATGGAGGGCGCCTTAAAATAGAGACGACAAAGCAGTTTCCTATTATGTGTGTACAGCGATCGCTTGAGATGACCCTTTTATGGATAAAGCGTCCTGTTCAATTGCTAAGTAGATTTTCGCGTTCTCATTAATTGCTTTAATTTGGATAGATTGCCATAAATTATCAAAACTTTTGTTTTTATTTCAACATTTTCAGACTGTTTTTTCATTGCTTACTGTGTCATTTCACATAAATTATCTTAATTTTCAAGGGAATTCACAATTGAAATAAATGGGCCATGATAAAAGTATACGCTTTAGTCTCAAATGATAACATTTTAAGTAATTTGCTTTAATTGGGAAATGCTTTTATTGAAGTAATTTTGCATGTATGAAAATTATTAATGTTCTATTAAGATCTTGTTTCCTATGATATTTCTTGTCATGAATCTCAATTATTTTCAATATTAAAAAGGAATTTTACAGGAAGTGTGCTAGCAAAAAGGATGAAGAAAAGAGAAATTTAAGAAAAAATGCAATTACAACGTAATTATTTAACATCATACTTCACTTACTTAATTTAATTGTGAATAAATACATAAGAAAGGAAATATTGGAATAATATGTACATTTAATAAAGGAGGAGAACCGCTTTAGTAGAAAGAAAAAAGTTAAAACTGCAAGATTAATATGAGACTGAATTTATCATCGACATTGGGTTTTTTTTTGTTACATTTTCTGAATTGATATTTAACGAAATTTTTTGTGCTCTTTTATATTTACGGATAATTTAAAATGCATAAAAGTTACCAGGGATAATTCATTAATTATATATTTTTAATAAGTTAAAATCTGAAACTCACAAATTTTCTAAGATTTAATTTAAAAAAAAATTGGATTTAAAATTTAGAATTTTACTTATTTTATTTTTCTAGTATTACGAACACCAACTTTATGTTTATATATTGCAAATTTCAGAAAACAACTTGATAGTGCTAGCCTTCTTTGCCAGCTGTTGAGTAAATTAATTTTACAATTAAAATATGCCCGAATATCTCTCTAAAATTTTCATTTAAAACTAAAACTGTTTTTTTAAAGAGATGATGCATAAATTTCAGCATTTAAATAACAAGTCAAATCTGCATTGTTACATGAAAAACTCCATTGTTATTATTATTATTATCGCATACTTGCAAAATGCATGCCTATTTACGAACTTCAAAATATATCTTCCATAAAGTGGTATAAACTTTTATTTACCCATAAATTGTACAATTAGATAAAAAAAATATTAAGCATTTTTTTTAAAAAACAACATATTTACACTCATATTATAATTAAAAACAGCTCATATATTATATTTAAGATTCCTTGAAATAGTATATGTTAAATATGGGGTGATAAATTTTCAGTTTCGTGTATAGCACAAAAAATCGTGACGCCTGTTCAAAACCTAGAAGGGATAGTAAGAAACGTCTTTTATGATTTACATGATTTTATGATTTATTTTTACAGGATTTCATTTAGCATACTTAGCTTTATAAAAAAGAAACTTTAGAGAAACGCATGACTCTAAACCCTCAATGTTAAATTTACTATGAGATTATAACAGGACAAATTCCAATAATTTTATGTCTTCAAGAAACCTCTTCAATTACATAGCAAAATTTACTTCATAAGATGAGCCAAATTACTTCTAAGAATTGATCTTACTAGTTTGTACATCATAATTTCTTTTAATATATCAAACAATGAGAATGTTAATTAATTAAAATAATCATAGTATGGAGTTGAAGGAATTGAGTTACATATTTGAATACTCTTTCGTACAGTAAATTTCAGCAAGACTGCTGACCTAATCTGCATCAATATTCAGCCCCCACGCAATATGCGAATTAATATGCCTCATGTCTAAATTTATAAGCAATTCTCTAATAACAATTAAGTTGACAGATTTAGTTTGCGTGATATTAAGTGTCAATTCTATCTAACTCAGCACATGTCATTCTCGGATGAGTTTGCTGAAGCAGCTGGGTGATTGGCCTGACGTTATAATGAGACTATTCTCCATTTACAAATCAGATGGATAGAATTCTCCTGAAGTGACAACAGCACTGGAGAATAATTTGAAACGCCATCTAATGTAAAGAATTTTGTAAATTTCTTTAGAATTTCTTTTTATTGTTATAATTTATACAAACGCATTTTTTTATTATCAGTATAGTTTAAATAATGATCTTTAAACACATCCGAACAATTACGTTTAAATGCAATTGGTTCAGAAAGATTACTTTAAGAATAAATTAACACTTAAATAAATTAATAAACTAGAATATTGCATTTATCCAATTGATATCGGATGACTTAATTCCAGGCTTCCAAAGACTACTTTCGTATAATTTGAAAATTAATAAAATAGCTTTTAGCAGTCTTTGAAACGTCAAATTATAGGAACTGATTTTGAAGATAGTAAATATGGTTATGAGGGAAAAGCGGGGAAAAATCACGAATAGTGTTTGTAGTAGAATTGGTATTAAGTACTAAACAATATTAAAGTTATCGTTATAGTTAGGAAGAGTTGTAAGTTCACAATGAAAAACAATCTGTAGAATGGAAACTTTCAATGATGCAATAGTATCAAAATTGTAAAAATGGAAGAAAATATAATGTATTTTTAAATGTCAAAACTTGCTGCTATCCAATTATTACGAATGTTATTTGTAGAAATTCAATTTCTTCATTAATAATTCTTAAAATCACTCATCGTTTTTTGTCGCGAATTTTCTTAGAAAAATATTAATAGATAATTTTAGAGTATATATCAATTAACATATAAGCGTAAATCATAAATAATTTATTAAGAACTAGTATCGTTCGATGACCAACTGGGTCAAGGTATTAGCGTTATTATTATCTTAAACGAACGTTTCAAAAAGAAGAAAATAAGAAATAATATGCAAATTCAATAACAATTACATTAACTTCCGGGTAAGAAACATGTATTTCTAATATGTTATAATTTTCAAATTCAATCAAACAAAATTCACATTATCGTTCTCTATTGAGCTTCAAACATTAAATGTGAATCAATTCATGCACAACTTTTTTATTTTCATAAAATTAAATATTTAATTATTATTATTCTATAATTAATATTAAAAAATAGTACGTGTTTTTTTTCTACAAGAGAAATATTTTTTCTTTATTGTTTACTTTTTTTACTTTTACTTTTTATAAAAATAACATTTTAGATATATAAATAGTAAAAGATTTAAAAAAAAAATCATATTCTTCTCTGCTTATTATGCATAAAACATTGTTTCGTGTTTCAAAATAAAATCATTTAAAGGCACATGAATTTATACCTGAAAAAAGAAAACAAATATTGGGAAAAATCGTACATCCCTAATGCTTAAATAAGCGTCACAATGGCGCAAAAATCACACTGTACGACTTGTGATATAATCAAAGAAAAAAATCATACGCATATCTATTGATTTCTCATTTTAAATTTAAAGGAAAACAAATAACACTCACTTCATAAAAAGATTAATTTATTTATTCCATTACTCCCTCCAAAAATAACCAAACTTTTTGAAGGTAAAAATCACAAACATTATATTGAAATCCTAATTACTTTAACACTTTTCGCTTACACTAGTTGTAAAGCGTTCGCAAATTTTCTTCGAACTTTATTTTTCATTTATCTATTTATTTATTTATTTTATTTTTTAAGTTTAAAAATTAAAAACGTAATATTGATTAGACTAGTAAAATACATTTTTTTATTCTTCCTTTTTTTATTTCATTACTTTTGTTGCTTTCTTTTCGAAAATAATTATAATAAAAATAAAATAAGATATAATGAATTGAAAAAAAAACCTGGCAAAACAAAATTAAAAATTAAAAAAAATGTACAGATATTACGTGTTTACTTAAAAAAACCCCAGAAGTTAATCAGTTGTAATTAGTGTCTAAAATTAACGACTCTAGTTGTCAAATCTAGAAATTTTAATGGGACTATTTGTGCTTTATTTAACAACTTATGAAGGAAGTTATTATCATAAATTATGGACAATTTTTGGCCAATTATGTGGAAATTTTAGTTACTCAAGATAGTTAACCATAGTAAATTATGTAAAACTCTAACTACCTATAACTCAACTCATACGTATTGCTTTTTCCTTTTAACGTGATATACTCCTGCACATTATGTAAAATCTGTGGAGAATTGATTTTTTTGTAAGATTATTTAGGAATTGAATTTATTTTTTCGAAGTCCAGATTTCAGTTTCATAGCGCATCACCAGGTGAATTAGAACATATAGTTTGTGCAAAATCGCCTTCAAATATCAGTGACAGATTTTAATAGTCTTTATTAAAGCTGCTATCTTTGAAACAAAATTTGAACATTTAATTATGACATTTGATTAATTTGAAGAATAAGCAAAATATAAAAGTGTTCGGATATTTTAAGATATGCATCTCATATTAAGTTATTTTATGTTATAATTATAATTTTCTGAAATAAATGTCAATTATTAAAGAAAAAATATATTGCTATTTAGGACTTTTAATTTACTGCAATTAATTTATTAGTATACAGTTGTATAGACCCCTTTCTAATCTTTATATGATTCAATATATGATTTAAGTTTAAAAAATAATTGTTTCTATGTAGATCCTATAGGTTCTTTAAGGAAATTATTAAAATTCAATTCTCTGAAAAACCACTATCTTTTATGTATCTTAGTATTATTCTCCTGTTATTTATTCGTCAGGTGCCCAGTATATTTGGTATGGAGTTATGAAAAAAATAAGAATTTTCAGCACATACGCATTTAATTAGTATTTATAAGAAATACTCAACTAATTTTTGAAAACAGAAATCATTTACTTAAAATATATTTATTACGATATTTTGGCCCACTGTTATGTATTTATGTATTTTAATTTTATAAGAAACGCTGTATTTTTTTAAAGCATTTTAAGATAATAATTACGAATCTTCCCGAATATATGAACTACTTCTAGGGAAAGGCAATTAAGTATTCTTCGCAATAAATAAATTATTGATGAAAGTTGCAAATTATTGTTTATTTATCCTTTTTTTTAGAAACGGAAGGAAGATAAAGGATGTAAATTCAAATAAATTTCATCTTCAACAATTTCTATTTTATCTTCTAATTAATATCATATGGAAAATTTTCACTATAAAGTAAAAATACAATCATAGCTTCAACTTGGAAGACTTTCAAAAGCAATTCATCATGTCATTTTCAAGAAGTTTGAAAAAAAGATAATTAAACCAAAAATGTGATGAAAATGTAGATTATCTAATTTAAAACTAAAGTGGGTCTAAAAAGTGGGATAACATTTGGTCATCCATCATGGCTAGAAAGAAATAGATTATTTCCCAAAAATTATTGTTTTCTTACGCATTATATTATTATTTTATATTATATTATAAAAATAAATTTATCACTTAGGAAAGTCAGCTGATAGTTAAGAGTAATTTAAGAATGTGATTTCTTATCTAGTGCAGTCATTTAATGTCCGTTTCAATCAACAAAATATTGAAAATAAATGCGTTCTAAATAAGATAATACAATTAAATAAAAATAAATGTTGAATGAAGATTTCATGTCTTATTCAAATGCAGACAAAAATTTAAAATACGAATAATGATTCTAGTTTGCTGAATAAATTTAAAGCACTAGGAATAAACATCTACAAATATTATGAATAGTTAAACAATCCTTGAAATATTTCAAGTCATTCGTAAATTTATTGTAATATTAATATTTCAATACAATATTATATTATAAATTTGTTCAAGAAGAAATACGTTTTTCAGAGAAAAATGAAATTCTGTGTAAATGTTTATAAGCTTGACCTTGATCTTACGGGTAGAAGAAATCTCAAAAGCATCCTTTTTAAACAAAATTAATTGCAGAAAAAAGCAGAAAATATTTTGGTGTATAACAAGTTATTGGAAAATAAACGAATACGCATTTGTTCACTTTCGTTTTTCATCGGTAGTGAAAACAAACAAAAAAAGCAGAATTATACATTGTATATACATTTTAAAATAATAGTGAAATGTCATGTTATTGTCATAATGACTTAAAGATTGACAAATTAGTTTCAATAGTGGCAAAGAAATCCTGATGGATTTTAAGAACATAAACCAAACATTTTCTTAGCGCTTAACCTATACCATATATAAGAAGCTAGTGGGGCTTGGATATTTTTATATAAACTATAAACATAGAAATAAATAATATAAACTTAAATGCATATAGAAAACTGAATGTTTATATCAAGCGCATTAAGAAAAGTATGCAAAACCGTGGAAAAATATTAGGACATTTAAATTCCCTTTAAGATTCTTTATTCATACTATTGGAAACAACGCTACATCATCCAACTATTCCAAAAATATTCATAGAGAAGAAGAGAAGCTGTCTATTTTGTTACTACATGAAATATTTAATATATCACATATTTTAAACATTTGAATTGTTTTTTTAATAAGTTTTTTTAAAAAGTTTGAAAAAAAGACGAAGTGTTTGCACGGTAGTCTGTAACTAGTGCAGTTTTTTGTCACTGTTTATAAAATAAATAAACATTTTTTTAACGATATTATTTGTTTTGTTACGTTACTATTTCTGTAGTTAAAGTTTTATGAAAAAATATATTTACACTACTTTGCAAAAGTATGTTTTCTGGAAAAATCTGGAAAATTATAACTTGCTTTATTAAAATAATATATTAAACATTTTTTTTTATTTTTTGTAAAATGATAAGTGTGAAATTTTTATATCAGGTCTAATGCATTAATCAGGTTCAATGCATGTTTCAGAACTAAAATTGTAAGGAAGCAACCTACACTTATGTCACGCAATCCAAAGTTCATAAAATTTAATTAAATATTTATGTTAAAGTAAGTGAGACAAAAATTAAGTAAAACCCTTTAATAAAAGTTTTAAGAGATGATAGAAGATAGAAGCTGAGATTTTCAATGCATTACATTTATTTTAGTTATTTTCTTTTAATTTTTATTTTTCATTATAAATAATATGGAGTTGAACATTTTGTCAAATTCAGTACCAAGTGAAGCCCCTAGTATAGGATACAAATAAAATTGAAACGATTAATTAATTGATAGAATAATTTTTACAATAATAAAAATGTTTATTGTTAATGAAAAAATCCATTATACAAAATTTGAAACTTTTCGCACATTAGAAATTAAATAAAAAATGATTTTAACAAATATGAAAACATAAAGTAACTGAAGTTAATTATACGAATATCGCAAAGTATAATTTCTATGTAATTTCTTGAATAAAAAAATCGAATCTATTTTAAGGATCCAACTATAATTCAGGTCATCATGCTTTATTGAAAGCGGCGCACAGAAATATTTTATCATAAAAATTTGTAGACGGATGAAATATTATGAATGTCTTCAATAAAAACAACCAAAATGCATAAATTTGAATTTGATGCTAAACATGATTTTATGAGATATTTATATAAGAATTTTTTTTTATTTTTTTTAAATTTTCAATGAATGAGTGTATTTTGGAAACAAGAGCTGGAAAGTTACAAAATGAATGTAATAGTAGATAATAGTCTCCTTTAATAAATTTCTAAAATTTACAAAAGGAATTTCAGCTTATAATAGATATTAGTTATAGAATAAAATTGTTAGTGAACATATGTCTTACTGGGGAATAGAAATAAATTATTATCACTACGAAGTGAAAGTAGAAATGTAATGAAATTTTTCATCTTATTTTGCTTTACAAGAATTTGATATTAAATTTGATTACATTTTATTTTTATAAGCATTTATTTATTTGATATGTAATAAGTTTAACAGCATGGAATTTGATAATTTAATTTTTGGATGCAGTAGAATTCAGAAAAAAGAAAACGTATTAATTCCAATGACAATTAAATGTTTATTTTTTAGAATAGAATTATCAATTATTCAATTAATATTTAATATAATTAATAAAATAAAATATTAAGGTATTGAAAAAAATACTTATTATTTAAATACAATAAAGTGTAAACAACATTTGATATTTAATGTGGAATTTGAAATTATTATTTATGAAATTCCTTTTTTAGAGCGTCTTCTTGCTATAAAAGTTATAGGACGTTAATATTAAGGTTACAAAATATTTATAATGATGGATTAGGAAATGATACAAAGAAAGAGAGTAAACTTTTATAAGACACTCTAATTAGTATTAAAAAAAGAAAATTAACTTATTATGAAAGATATGGAAGTTGCAACAAAATCAAATATTAATAACGGGCTGAAATCAAAAATGAAAAAATTATGACAATGAGATAATGAATAATATAAAGTGGAATTTCACAAGAAGACTATAACCTTGGAAAATGTTTGTTGAATAATGCGAAATTAATGCCAGTTGTTAATAAATGGCTGCTAATAATCTGTTTCTAGTCAATGACTTCACTTTGAAATACCCTCAATATTACTATTGTTCTTGCATGGGATGACTTGTTGAATCTGATCTTTCTTGTGCAAAGATTTTGTTAGTTATTAATTTAGAAATATTTTTATCGTCTTATAGAGTAAATAGTATAAAAGTACAAAAAATTTATGCATGAAATTTCACAAGCATTTGGCCGCATTTTATGAAAAAAATCATTTCCATTAATATTTGTGTTGCATTAAGCTTTTCAAATTTTCTATTTTTTTACAGTAATTTCCTTTATCACGCTAACATCTTTGAAAATTCACACACACTCATACACACAAACATTTATAAGAAAATGATATTTATTTGCCAATAAAAACTGTCCAAATGATCATTAAATTACCTGTACTTAAATGTGTCGTTATCAAGATGATGAAGCAATAATCATATGCCAGAAAGCGTGGGAGAAATCCTCAATAAAAATCGGTGTATTGTATCCTCATGCAAAGAAATTGTATATTAAGTAAATGATTCTTTGAATGAAAAAGGGAAATATTACATTGTGAAAGTCAGGAATATTGCTTTATTATCGGTTGTTTAAAAATAAGAATATGAAGATGGTCGATTCGATACTATCAGCCCTTAGAGCGCGGGAGATATATATATAATAGATAAAAGACTCATACTTTGCACAAAGATTTCAGCTTCACGTGATATATTTTGCGTTTCAGCATAAATAAAAGCATTTATTATGAAAGATTGTGTTTATCCGAAATATTCTTGAATTAATACACTGGTGTGCAAAACTTAAGCAACAGGTATGTTTTTTGCCATAAATTCACGAGAAATCATCTGAGAGGCATGAAATTCAGAAATGAGATACAGCATTTTGTTCTGAAAGAATGACGAAAGCATAGTTGCGCAGAAATGAATACAATGCATACAGTATGGAATAAAACAAAAAAAGGCTTTATTGAACTCATAGTATCGTTACACATGATTGTCTGTCCAAGAGGAAGAACAGCAAGCAGATGTTCCTTAGTATGGGATATGCCCTCCCCTTACTGAAATGGTTGCTTCGCACCGTCTCCCCATACTCAGCACCAGATTGTCCAACAGTTCTTGAGGTAAGAGTGCCCATTCCTCAATCAGCAGCTGTTTAAGTTGTCGGGTGTTCCCAGGAGGATGTAATCGTGCCGCAAGGCGTCTCCCCAAAGCATCCCACACATGTTCTATCGGAATTAAATCAGGGGGGCACGCCGGCCAATCCATTCGAGTGATATCTTCACTTTCCAGGAGCTCCTCAACAGCATGAGTCCTGTGTGGCCGTGCATTGTCATCCATAAAAACGAAGTCTGATCCAATGGCACCTCGGAACAGACGCACATGGGGAAGGATCACCTCCTGACAATAGCGATCTCCAGTTACAGAACCTCTGTCGAAAACGTGGAGCTCAGTCCGCCCGTTCATCATAATGCCTCCCCAGACGACAACTGCAGGACCACCGAAACGGTCTCTTTCCGTGATGTTACAAGCGATTCCCAACGCCAGTTGATTTGGAGAGAGGTCGGGACACGGTTTCATCCCTGTATCCCCGATTTAAATCCGATAGAACATGTGTGGGATGCTTTGGGGAGACGCCTTGCGGCACGATTACATCCTCCTGGGAACACCCGACAACTTAAGCAGCTGCTGATTGAGGAATGGGCACTCTTACCTCAAGAACTGTTGGACAATCTGGTGCTGAGTATGGGGAGACGGTGCGAAGCAACCATTTCAGTAAGGGGAGGGCATATCCCATACTAAGGAACATCTGCTTGCTGTTCTTCCTCTTGGACAGACAATCATGTGTAACGATACTATTAGTTCAATAAAGCCTTTTTTTGTTTTATTCCATACTGTATGCATTGTATTCATTTCTGCGCAACTATGCTTTCGTCATTCTTTCAGAACAAAATGCTGTATCTCATTTCTGAATTTCATTTCTCTCAGATGATTTCTCTTGAATTTATGGCAAAAAACATACCTGTTGCTTAAGTTTTGCACACCAGTGTATATTTCAATTACACTTCTAAAATTCCAATATACCTTGAATTCACTTAAAACGAATAAACAATTATATTTTAAAAGGCTTCACACTTTTTGACTTTATCAATATAAAGTAATAATAAAAATATATGAAAATTTCATGTTTAGTTTCATTATTCCATTGTATATTTTAATTTTGAGAGAGTGATACGTTACAAATTTGAAGTCATGGATAAAATATCCTCAGTTTGATGAGTGTAATTCAAGCGTAATAACCATCATGACGTAATCTAAAGCTAAGCAATCTCTTTACAGGCGTACAACATCAAATTAGGACTGAAGAAAAAGATGCATCATACCAAAAAAAAAATTCTTAAGGAATAATTCCTTGAAGCGTAGATAAAAATTCTCAAAAATTTAACTGTACAAACACACACACAGTAAAAATAAAAATATTTTCGTTTATGAAAATTTTTAAGTATCACATTTATACAGTCCGAATTCTTGCTTTTTATAATTTGAACCATGTTCTCTAAGTATTTACCATTTCAACAGCTATTCTCCATCATAGAACAGACTCACTGATCTTTGCAACAACCCTTCATGGTTCTCAAAGGAATGTTCGAAGAAAAACGTGTCGGAAAACCAACAAAAAATTGTATCACTTACTATTATACGCGACAACGTATAACTTAAAAGCCTCACGTGCTGTATTGTAATGGACAAAGTTTAAACTACCCTCTCTTTCAGTTCGAACAATTCACTTCTAAATTCCCTCCGCCCTGCCTGAACTAAAGAGATTAGGGTACATACGCGCTTCGAATGTTAAAATATTGTCCTAGTGGGGGGTTGGAAGTACGGGTTCACACCCATTTACTGAAAATGAATGAGCCTCGTTCGTTCAGGAGAATTCATGGATGTTTAACATAATCCGTAACGTGCTACGGTTCCAACTCCTTTGTGGACGTTTGATAAATCTAAAATGAGTTTCCATGTCTTTGAAGATACACTTCAACTATGTGTTTTGAGAAAACTGTATAATAAAAGAGGATTCTTAAAATTTTAGAATTCAAGAAAGAAGTTTAGGAGAGCTCAGTTCCAAAATTTTTCCGGGGACATTAAATGAATAATTGAATTTTCAGAATAATTAAAATCTATTATCTATGGAAGAGGCATGATTTCATATATGTCCCTGAATATGGAATTGGATTTTATAATAATAGTAATAGTTAAAATTAATAATATTTTTTCCTTTTTTGCTAAATTTCCTGATTTCAAAAATTGCTAAACTGATGATTAATGATGATTGAAATAAAAAGTTTTTTTTAAAAAACTGTATTTCAAAAATTAAAATTTGAAACATTTGTAATAATCTGGTTCTTACTTACAAAATTGGATAGCGAAATTTGTACATTTTTTAATAATATTCCCTTAGTTTAAAATCTAATTCGATTAAAAATACATTGAATATCTTGGCAAGAATTTAAAAGCATTTCTAAGTTTGAGATTGTAAAAATATTTATTAAATTTTCAATTAATATTACTTATAAAAAACTTAGAAACATTTCATTTCAGACTAAATTTAAATCACCCAATAAAGCAATAGAGATATACGGGGTAGAAATGATAAAACTATTAATAGAATAAATGATTTGTTTAAACTCACAATTAAAAGATCTTTGAATATTTGCTATATAGTAATATTTGTTGGTAAAGTAATATTGAACAATTTTAGGACAAGGAAGACAAAAATCAATAATAGAATTCAAATGAAACAGAGTTTAAAAAACAAATGTAAATAAAACTCAATGAATATCAATATTTAATTTTTTTCTCAAATTCCATTTTTGAAATAATAATATAAAGAACAAAATAATCATACCAAATCTAAACTCAAACCCGAAATGAACAAAGTATTAAGTAAAGAAAAATCCATAAAATGTTTTATATAGAAATTCTGAAATATTAATAAAACACCATCAAGCATGTTCGATAATATTCTTGAAATTCATAAAAATATATAAATTTTTAATTTGTATTCATGTTACTTATTTTTCAAATGTAGAATATGAATAATGGATATCTTTAGTATTTCCTTCCTCAATAGGATGAGAGAGAAACCTATTTTTTAGACTTAATGAAGATTTACGGATTCAAAACATATAGATGTATTAGTAAATTAAAAAAAAAATGTTTTTAATGGTGCCTGTGTAAGGTTTAGAATAAAAATATTTCATACAATTTTAAAATTTATTTGAAAGTTTTGTAACATGATTAATAATACGAGATGCGTAATAAACATGTTAAAAAGCAATTTTAACTTCTAGTAAGTTAAAAGCAACTAATCAGTTCACTTCAATTAATCAAATATTCCCATATAATTTCAAATTATTGACATATTATAAAAGAAGAAATCATTTCGTAGGGGACAAACGCTGTATTTCTTTGTTTGATATATTATGAGAATATTCCGGTATAGTAGCAGTTTCTCCCCTTCCCTTGTGAGTGCACTTATAATCTGAAATCTCCAATAATAGAATGAGCCTCCTACATGAGAAATAAAATCGTTGCCAGTCATGATTCTGAAGATGTAAGTTTATTTCCAGCCTTCGTCTTATTGTAAAGAGTGTAGTTGAATTTTCTTCCTAAGGACCAAACAAGCTTTTATGAGATATCTTTAAGATTGAATAAATCTGTAACAATCTTATTTTGCAGCTTAAAATATAAAATATTTATTTTGCATAATTTTAACATGAAAGAAATGCCCCTACATTTTAAAAACCGATTTTCATTGAAATTTTTAAATTATATGTTTTATATTTTTAATTACGAATAAAAAATAAATATTCAATTAATTTTTAAATTAAATAAACTTTTTGACATTTCATTTCATTAATTTAAAATTTTATAAAATTAGCAAAATATTTCCTCATTATATACTAGCCACCTTTGGCGACCAACCGGTTCGCCAATCTTAATGTTTGTTAACATTTTATTAATTAAATATTTTATGCAATTCCTACTTTAATAACTTCTTCATCAAAATATTTTAAAACTTCAAATTTTGATAGTCATATAATTAACTCATAATATTATAAAGGACTTCAGTCATAACGTAATATGTATCTCTCTAAATTTTTGTTAACTCCCGTAGAATTTATGCTTTAAATTAAAGTGGAAAGGATGAATCTGCAATTAATATAATAATATTTTTTACTGAAACAAAGCATTTCTTTATAATATGATTACTGAAAACAGAGTCACTGAGCTTTTAAGCTTTATGGGCACTAAAGAATATATATCTTAATTTATGCAATATCTCAAGAATTTCTCAACGAAATTTTGTCAGATTCATCATGAGTAGATAGGTTAATTAACAATGTTTAATTTTAAATGCATCAAACCCTAAGACAATAAACAGAATCGTTTAAAATAATCGATCGAAAACAGGTTAAAATAAACTACTTAAAAAACGATATACTTAAAACTATAAGCATATACAAAAAATATATAACTAACATAAATACAATTTAATTACAAAAGCACACATCTAACCTAAAAATAATTTAAATCAAGTCCGAATCCGTTGAATACGTTGTCAACAATATAAACACAATGCGCATGCGTGAATTTTCAATGCCAGTTACGGTAACGCAAATGAGTGAATTATTCTGCGCCAGTTGGGGTAAAGCTATGCAGATTAGAAATTTGTAATTTCCTTTATTCTGTTTTATTTTAGTTCAAAAGTACTTCAGAATAAATCTCAAAGATCGATTAATTAATAATGTTTAATTTTAAATGCATCAAACATTAAGAAAATAAACAGAATCGTTTGAAATCGGCCGAAAAATGTTAACCCTAGCCTCTTTAGTGTGGGAAAAAAAACTTAAGCCTTACTCATTTGGTGGTGGGGCAAAAAAAAGATATTTTTGGCGGAAAAGTTAGTTTTTAATTAATAATTAAAGTTCTAATTAAAAATTTTAAAAAAGGGACCCCAGGTGCACATTTTCGACCTCCAAGGTATACGTGTACCAAATTTGGAAGCTGTAGGTCAAACGGACTGGCCTGTAGAGCGCCAACACACACACACACATTGAGCTTTATATAAGTACTAGCCGCCTTTGGCGACCAGCCGGTTCGCCATTATTACCGCTCGCTACAATTTTCAATTAAATATTTTAAGTAACTAGTCTCTTAATAGATTCTCAAACAAAACAATTTTAATCTTCAAATTTTGATAGTCATACCAAACTTATACTGTTGTTTAGATAGTTTCGTTCAATTTACTATATATATTTTGCCAATTTGTTGTCATTTCCGGTAAAACTTCAACTTTAATTTAAAGTGGAAATGATGAAATTGCAATTAATATAAAGATATTTTTTAATAAAACCAAGCGTTTCATTTTATTTATCATCTTTATTGTTATTTATTTATTATTATTATTATTGAATATGAGTATTGCAAACAGAATCGCTCGGTATTTAAGTCTTATGTGAACTACAAAATATTTTTTATAATTTATGCAATATGTCAAAGAATAATTCAACAAAAAATTCTCAGATTCAGCATAAAATTCAGTTTTTAGTTTTGCTTTCAAAAGGATTGAAATAAAATCAATAATAATATTTTGTTCCGTCTTATAAATATATTTCAAAAATTATGAGGTCTAAATTTAATGCAGTAAGGTATCATATTCTGAAAAATATTCTGGACACACCAAATTTTAAATGAATGAATGAATGTTTCTAATTTCCACGATCAACTAAGACTTATTTATGAAGTTTTGAATGTTAAAAATTTAGAAAAACTCAACATTTTCATAATCTTAGGCCAATTAATCTTGAGAAACCTGCTCGCTGATTGGCGTCTTTTCTTTCAAACGATCGATGGAAAATCTAAAATTATCTTTTTTTTTATTGAAGAGTGATATTCAAATTTTCATAAATCAGTCAGCTTAAGTTATTGATTTAGTTGATTGGAAATTAACTCTTTTTGTTTAAAATATTAATGTTTCAAGAACATTTTGTTAATCGTGATTTCCACAGCAGAATCTTTATGTAAAATCAAAAATTTGTTATTTATTAGAGCATTTATTGAATAAAGTTTCATAAAATATAATCATTTTCCATTTAGACCATTTTAGCAGATCTGTGTCTTACTAAAGGTTTACAAATTAGCTGTGTGGCCCTGATATGAATGGATATCCTGTTCATATTAAACAAAACTTGTCTTAAAATAAAACTTATTTGTTGAATTAATAATACAGAGAATGTAAAATATCATAATATAATTTTTCGTGATTTAATTTTTTAAAAAAAATAGTATTTCTTATTTGTTTCATTTCCTACAGACACGTGCCGAAAATTATATTTTTGCAGATTTCATTTCCGAAAAGATTTAATTTATTTTTAATTGGAGCTTTAATCAATGTGATGGCAACACTTTGAAAAAAAGCTAATTTTTTCCCATGAATGCGAAACGTGCTCGTGCAACTTAAATTTTATTTTTATTTTGTACGAAAAAAATTGTCGAAAAATATAGTTAAAATATTTATTTAAAAATTCATTAAAAATAGAAATTTAATTTTAGAGTTAAAACATTGGTATCATTTAAAAGATAAATTTTTGATCTTGAACTTGATGTAATTATCTTTTTTGTGCGGTAATATTGTCGGAAGATATAGCAGAAACACGCCAAAATTTCGCTTCATTTTTAAATAAATAAAATTCTAATTAAAAATTCGAAAAAATAACCCCTAGGTGCACGTTCACGACCTCCAAGGTATACACGTGCCAAATTTGGTAGCTGTAGGTCAAACTCTCTGGCCTGTAGAGCACCAACACACACACACACACACACATTGAGCTTTATTATAAGTATAGATATAGATAGATAGATAAAAAGTAATAATTCTCATTTTAAAAGGATTATGTTCCTTTAAAATATAATTCTTAAATTATAATTTAAAATATTTTTTCTATATGAGTTTAATATTCTAAAATGGAAATTAATTTAATGGTAATAAAGGAAATATAATGATTGAATTTATCTTCTTTTAGGGAAAAAACAAACTTGAAATGAAATATTAGACTCTTTTCATTTTTAAGCACATGTCTGATTAATGATACAAATAAACATGTTTTTAACAAAATAACTTTTTGAGGTATTTAATATAAGTAGTTTATCTTAGACATTATTAAAATAATTACATCGATTCAGAAAATGAATCGTATTTTGAATTAAAGAAACGTAATATTCTTGTCATGAAAATGATTCGTTTTTATAAAAACACAATATTTTTAAAAAAATTATTAGAAATATAATATTTAAAAATCTAAATATTAGAAAACATTTTTCCTACCGAAAGCCTTGAATCTATAGAGATTATTGGAATAAAGAACTTATATCTATGTCAAAGAAACTAAATGTTGCGAAACGGGTGTATTCTGAATGTAAAATGGTATTTAAATGGGAAGTCAATATATCGTATTGGAAATTAATTAAATTGATAAGTTTGTTACAAAACTGCGAGAACGACAGCGGTAATAATTATTTCTTCTAAAGAAAACGATATTCAAATAGTATCAGAATTATCTTTCAACATCATATTTTTATGGTTATTTAAAAGTAACTGGAAATAGTGTTTTTTATTTAATTTGGCAAATAAACTATCATTTCTTTAAGTAAACAAAGATAATAATTAAAAAATTTCATTTTTTCAATAAATAATATTTTTATTCTACATTATTAGCGATATCTATCATCTAACTTTTTCTGAAATGTATTTTTACTTTCTTATTTCTTCTTTCGAACTCAATCCTTTTTCCTTTGCTTTCCACAATAGAAAATAATATTTAACTGAAAATTCAATTGAACAAGAAAAGCAATTTGAATTTCATTTCAAATATGAAATTTACTGTGAGATGACATAACGAAATATATATTTATTAACATTTAGGGAATATTTACTTAACAGTTAAATATGCGTCATTGAAAAGCAATTACCTTATAAATTGCTAAAGTGGTACAAATTCTATTTTGAGTAATAATAATTTCAGTACTTATCCTAAAAGAAAAATGTTAGAATCTTGTTCCATATTTACATAATTAAAATCTCAAAAAAAGTACTCCAAATACATCTGCGCCTCAAACCCTATAAAGCATATCAGTTCAAAATTTCGTAGTTCTAGGTCTAAAATATGCCCTATGGAGCGTCAACACATATACAGACATGGTTTCTCGCACACATTCTTCTTTATTATTAGTAGAGACTGCATTGTTTTTGAGGTAATATTTTAATCTTCTTTCTAATCATTACTTGATATTTGTTGGCAATCGATCTATAGTTAAGTTTTAAATCATTTGAGACTCGCATTATCACTTTTGAAATTTCATATTTGCTATTAATGCTGTTAATTTAATAATAGCACTAAGATAAGTTTATTAGAAAAATCGGATTTAATTAATGCATATCTACTGCTATTGGTTTCTCTGATAAAAATACAAATTGCAAAATCAGTCTTATTCACTGATTACCATTGGAAATAATTGAAAGTTCGAAAACACACGATGATGAGGTGCCCAATCTTTAATCACTGCATCCCAAAATAAACATAAAAGCAAATGAAATGCGATACAAGCTTATTTAACATTCAGTAGGAATGTAACAAATAAACGTTAAACTTCAAATTTCTCAAGCAACTTAAACAACTGGATTCATTAGAGCGGCTGAATGAAATCTTCCAACATAATTTTTAATCAAACTCTGTGTATTCGTCTTTAAATATTTATACAGATTCAAAAGAATCTAAGTAGCTAAAATGTTGGTACCTCTTTTCCGAATGATCTTTGGCAAATCCTATTATATTATGGATACACTCATTGAATAAACTTCTAGAGAACAGAAATGTATTTGAAGAAAAATTGAGTAGATTCAAATATATCTTTTACTCGAAATTAGATATATTGAAAGATGATAATTTAATTTTTATTTGCTCTGAATTGCTTTATTAGTATATAGGAATATCTGAGGAAATCAATATTTGTTACTAAGTATTCTAATTGTAATTACCTATTATGCGATAGAGTTATGAGTGAAATGAGTAACGATAATTTTTCCTTTTGTTTAATATAAAAGAGATTTTTGTGTCTAATATTATTTTGAATCTTTATCCCTTTTTATTTAAGTTTTCTTTGCGTTTATCAGAGAAAGAAAAAACATCTTTATATAGTAAAAAAACGATCTTATATTACAGACTATTGCTCCGAAATTAGATTTATGATTTAACATAATTAAATTACGGAGTTAATATAAATCACTTTTCTGTAACAAGATATTAGTTATTATATTTATTTTTTATGGTAATTTGATAAATTTGAGTTTATGGAAAGCAATTCTTTCAATCAAGTTTAATCGAAATTGCAATTTTGTTTAAGTGAAATAGTTTTTGTAAAAAATTTACACATCAAGTAAATATCCATAATCTTCTCTATTAAAGTACATTTGTAAAATTTGTAATTTTATTGTAAGGACATAGTAATTTTTCATCCCAAAGATCAAGCCATTTTTGTTTTCTCTGACGAAACATTTGATTTCTTCAAAAAAAATATTTTAAAACAATTAAAACTTCTAAATTTATAATAATTCTATATATTTTGATTTCGTTAATAAGTCCTCAAAAGTGATTTGAAAAATTATGTTCCACAATTGCTTTCATTTTCTATTTTAATTAAATTATTTTTATCAATATTCATCAAATGATACAATATTTTCCAATGTTTTACATTAGTACAATAAAAAAAAGAAAGTTTATTTTTTTTATCTTAACAAATTGTCTAATCTTTATCATTTCAAGGAAAACCAGAAACGAAAAATTATGATAGAAAATAACAGAAATAAAAATGTTTTCAATTCAAATAAAAATGGAAATTCGAGTAATGATATCTTTTAAAATTTATTCCTTTAAATATCTTTTTTATAACTACAAAGTTTAATTATTCATGTAATGAATTGATCATAAGAACTCGGCAGAAATCAATATTCTTCTTAGCCACTTTTCTTTTTGTGATTTAGGAATATTTTTATAACAATGACACAAATATTACGAGATTTTATGTCATTAATTCATTAAATATTACATGAAATCCTCTCAACACAAGGCTTCTTATTCAGAAGGAATTAAACAAGCAATAAAAAATCTAAAAAGTAATTAAAACCATGGCGTAATTCATGGACCATTGCGCCCACAATGCGAATAAATGTTAAAAAAATTAATAACATAATGTAGAGCAGCCATTAAACTTTCAATAGTTGACGTTAGTGAACGATAGGAGAGAGTTAATCTGTTACCTTATCTGTTAGTAATAATTACCTATGTTAATCTGTTACCTTATCTTATAATTAAGAAATTTTGGCAATTTCTGTTAATCTGCTGAGATAGTAAGTTCTTGTTACTTAAGCAAACGATAATAATAAAAAAATTCTTGCTTTACAGAAAAGAGGATTTCAAGGCATCTTAAATGACAATAACTTCTCTGGTCAGTAATTTTATAGGATATTCCAGCGGGAGAGAGCAGTTAACAAATCATCCATTGAATTTGTCGGACGAAATTACGAGGGACCAGCTAATGTCTTAAATGGTCACGAAAATCTTTCTGTTTTTCCTTTTTCTTATTTCAGATCTTGCTCGTTGAAATCCTTCGGGATTTTGGGCGATTATTGGATATTGTTTTTCTTCTTTTTTATCCGATTCTCTTTTCTTTTTCTATTCGTTGGCATAAAACCGAAAAGAAAAGAGGTAGATTTGTGCTTCTTACTTGAAAGTTAACTCAAATAGTAACTGCATCTTACTGCATCTTACTGCATAACTGCATCTTACTTATATTTAAAACTATATAAACTATTTCATTATATTTTGTATCGACATCATACTATGCATTTATATACTGCTATTTTTTTATCTTTTAATTCTTATTTTAGCTTAAAAATTCTTCCAAAAATTGATAATAGATTTATTATTTTTTTTGAAAAATAACGTTTGCAAGACAGTATTTCAATACAAATTATCGAAAATTTGAACAAGGCAAAATTCTATATGAGATTTAATCGGGAATGTATAAATATGAGACGAAAATGACTTGTAATCATAATGCATGCCTGTTTAAGAAAGTCGTAAATATATCAGAATTTAATAAACTGACAGATGTTTTTTGCGCATTCAAATATATATTAAGAAAAATAAATGGAACATAACATTAGTCTCTTGTATATATTGCTAAGTCTAATTCCATTTACTTAAAACTATATTAAAAGAGTGCTAAAATTGCGCAAATCTCATTTTTGGAATTTCATGACTTATAATAACAATTTTATTAACTTAAATGCAATAAGGTTAAGTATAAATGTCAGGATAATTTAGCAAAAAAATTAATAAAATAATTTTCATAATGGATAATTATATTGAGTAGCAGTGATCTATACTTATAATAAAGCTCAATGTGTGTGTGTGTGTGTGTGTGTGTGTGTGTGTGTATGTTGGCGCTCTACAGGCCAGACCATTCAACCTACGGCTACCAAATTTGTCATGTGTATACCTTGGAGGCCGGGAATGTGCACCAAGGGGTTATTTTTTCGAATTTTTAACTAAAATTTTATTTATTTAAAAATCAAGCGAAATTTTGATGTGTTTCTGCTATAACTTCCGAAAATATTACCGCACCAAAAAGATTTCTACATGAAGTTAAAGATCAAAAATTTATCTTTTAAATGATACTAATGTTTTAATCTAAAAATTAAATTTCTATTTTTAATGAATTTTTAAATAAATATTTTAACTATGTTTATCAATAATTTTTTTCGTAAAAAATAAAAATTAAAATTAAGCACATTTCGCATTCATGGGAAAAAATTAGCTTTTTTCAAAGTGTTACCATCCCATTGATTAAAGCTCTAATTAAAAATAAATTAAATCTTTTTGGAAATGAAACCTGCAAAAATATAATTTTTGGCACGGGTTTGTAGGAAATGAAACAAATATGAAATATTATTTTTTCTAAAGAATAAATTCAAGAAAAAATATTTTATGATCTTTTACACTCTCTATACAGGGTATTTATTTCGTCCCGGACCCATTTTGATGTTTAACGACTCATAAAATAATGAATATGTAAACAAACTGATGGCATTTATTGATGGAATAACTCATATATTTTCCTTTTCAGGTTGGAGCATTTTTATTTTGGTAAATATCGTCTGCGTGTGTGGTTAATTTCAGATAATTTCATTTTCCAGTCTAAATATCTGTACTTTTCTAAATATCGCCTGCTTATTAATTGCATTTTTCTCTCTTTTGTTTTTGGCAACTATTGAAATGTTATGTTTACTTTTGATGTGCTTGTTCTATGTAGTATTTTTGTATGTGATGTTTTATTCGAGCGGATATTAAGGAGAATGCATACACCACAAGAGAAAGCACAGATTTTATGGTGGTTCATAGAAACGAAATCGATAGCACAAGCACAGAGAAATTTCAGAAGAATTTACCAAAAAGATCCTCCATCCAAAAACAGCATCTTGCGGTGGAAAAAGAATTTTCTAGAAATTGGAAGTATCACAGATAAGAAACGTTCCGGACGTCCTTGCACAAGTGATTTTGATGTTAAGCAGTGTCAGAGAGACATTTTTACACAATCATAGAATATCTGTGAGATCAGCTGCAACAGTATTGGATTTGCCAATTTCGACGGTGTACAAGGTTATTAAGATAAAATTAAGACTGCATGCATACAAAGTTCAAATTTTTCAAGTTTTGGAACCAAACGATAGGCCTAGGAGATGGCATTTGCAACAGATATGCTAAGGAGGATAGATGATGCTGATTTTCTGAAGCGCATAATGTTCTCCGATGAAGCATCCTTTCATGTTTCTGGCATTGCTAATCGCCATAATGTGCGCATATGGGGATCTGAAAACCCCATGAATATCGTGAGGCACAAAGGGATTCCCCAAAGGTTAATGTGTGGTGCCTTTCTTTTTTACAGAAAAGACGGTCTTGTCAATCGTTTACTTAGACATGTTGGAAAACTTCGTATTTACACAACTAGAAGATCTTCAGCCACATGTTTTTTTGCAACAAGATGGTGCGCCACCTCAATGGGGTACCATCGTCCGTACTTCTTTGAATGGCCATTTTCCAGGAAGATGGATTGGGAGAGGAGGTCCCATTCTTGGCCACCCAGATCACATGACATAACGCCGCTGGACTTTTTCTTTTGGGGGTATGTAAAAGCTAACGTTTTCAGGAGGAGAGTGTCGAACATTGATGACCTAAAAGCCAGAATAACAAGCGCAATAGGTTCTGTGGATGCCGACATGCTTGCCGCTACCTGGCATGAAATTGACTATCGAATTGATGTTCTCCGTGCGACGAAGGGGGCACACGGGGAAGTTCATTGACAAGAGTCATGAAACTTTTTGAGTCTATTTAACCATTTATATTATTAATTTTAATGTATCTTTATTATTTTATGAGTTATTAAACATCAAAATGGGTCCGGGACTAAATAAACATCCTGTATTATTAATCCAATAAATCAGTTTTATTTTAAGGCAAGTTTTGTTTAATATGAACAGGATATCCATTCAAATCAGGGCCACACAGGTAATTTGTAAACCTTTAGAAAAACTCAGATCTGCTAAAATGGTCTAAATAGAAAAGGGTTATATTTTATGTAACTTGATTCAATAAATGCTCTAATAAATAGCGAATTTTCGATTTTACATAAAGCTTCTACTGTGGAAATCACGATTAACAAAATATTCTTGAAACCCTAATATTTTAAATAAAAAGAGTTAATTTCCAATCAACTAAATCAATCACTTAAACTGACTGATTTATGAAAATTTGTATATCACTATTCAATAAAAAAAGAATAATTTTAGATTTTCCATCGATCGTTTCAAAGAAATAACGCCAATCAGCGCGCAGGTTTCTCAAGATTAATTGGCCTAAAATTATGAAAATATTGCGTTTTTCTAAATTTTTAACATTCAAAATTTCATAAATAAGTCTTAGTTGATCGGAAAAAATAGAAACATTCATTCATTTATTTAAAATTTGGTGTGTCCAGAATATTTCTCAGAATATGATACCTTACTACATTAAATTTAGACTTCATGATTTTTGAAATATATTTATAGGCCGGAACAAAATATTATTATTGATTTCATTTCAGTCCTTTTGAAAGCAAAACTAAAAACTGAATTTTATGCTGAATCTGAGAAATTTTTGTTGAATTATTCATTTAGATATTACATAAATTATGAAAAATATTGTGTAGTTCACATAAGACTTAAATGCCGAGTGATTCTGTTTGCAATACTCATATTCAATAATAATAATAATAAATAAATAACAATAAAGATGATAAATAAAATAAAACGCTTGGTTTTATAAAAAAATATCTTTTTATTAATTGCAATTTCATCATTTCCACTTTAAATTAAAGGTGAAGTTTTACCGGAAATGACAACAAATTAGCAAAATATATATAGTAAATTGAACGAGACGATCTAAGCAACAGTATAAGTTTGGTACGACTATCAAAATTTGAAGATTAAAAATGTTTTGTTTGAGAATCTATTAAGAGATCAGTTACTTAAAATATTTAATTGAAAATTGTAGCGAGTGGTAATACTGGTGAACCGGCTGATCGCCACAGGCGGCTAGTAAAGCAATAAAGGAAACATACAAATAATGACATAAACAAACATTTTCACTGATGGTAATATGTATTTGGATGCTATTTTATATTAATTATGGCCTTGCAACGACATACCATAGAGTTAACCAATGCGCTTACTTCCTTAACTGTTAAAATATCAGCCCCTAATTGAATTAATGCTTCATTTAATTAAACCGTATGATTAGGCTCCGTTTAAGTAGCAAATTTCTTTGACTGGTTCAAAATTTTTTTTATTCGGACCATTTTGATAGTAAAATACAACTGCCTTGAAGCCAGATTTTACATATAATTATAGCATGACTCAAAGCTGAATCTTGATGAATTTAATTTTTCTATTATTTAGGTAAAGGCCACATATGGAAGACAGCAATTTAGTAATGGGTATTTTATTTTAATATTTTTTAGGTATTTACATTTCCATTAATCACACTAATTTCGCCCATGATTTTGCTACCATACAACCCCAAATCATAAAACTAATTGGGGGTTTAAAAATAAGTGCAATGCAAATAGGTTATAAGTATTCTTCTCTTCTTAGCTTTACGTTTTTTATATCATCGTTACCAGATAATAGCATTTTGGTCTAGTCACTCCAAACTTACTCTCCCAATTTTATATTATAACCTTAATATGGGATTTTGTTAAGATGAATCCTTTCAACCTTATTTTGCTGAAAAAAGGGTTGATTATGTGGAATTCTTGCATTTAGATCGGATTTGTCCAATCTGCATGGAATGATATTCTCACTCAAATTACATACTAGTCATATGCTTCCAAATGAATATTGTTTTATCATAAATTTTATTCTTGACTTTTGTTACAGTTTCATGTAAAAACTTTATTCTAATTTTAAATTTTCCACATATTTTTACTTATCCATTTCAACCATATATTTAGAGCAGCATGGCCAAATCTGTCTTTTGCGTCATTAAACCCAATAAACCAAGAAGACAAGCAATTATCCATAAGACTATTATCTATCGCATGTACACACAGTATTTTTATTATTCTGT
The DNA here is from genome assembly GCA_026543865.1 of Argiope aurantia. NCBI lineage: Eukaryota > Metazoa > Arthropoda > Arachnida > Araneae > Araneidae > Argiope > Argiope aurantia. Next base: position 41,418 of record JAPMOR010094144.1, on the reverse strand, counting down.
CATCACTTGATATTATTCAACATTTCCCGCTGTTATTAATTTGGTTTTGTAACAACTAAGTTTCCGTATACTTCTTAGAATACTTTAAAATACTGCCTTGTTAGATTTCCACCAATCTTCTTTCTGCTTTCATTTTAACTAAAGCTTTGTTCGTACAATAATAATATTATACACTTTTTTGGGAGGCGTAGTCAACTCTATAGAATTTCCTTTATTTTTTTTTATTCTAACTATCCATAAAATTAAAAAAAATAATGATAAATTATTTTAAAAATCAATTAATTAAATATTGAACACAAATGTAAGAGCATCTTCTCCCATCTCCAAAACCTGGTATCAATAACTGAATTCTATTGCTAGAAAGATGATATTTTATTGACTTCCTTAATTCCTTTGCTCACTATTTCATTAAAGGGGAAAATGACTATTTCTTACCAACTTAAAAAAAGGATGCTTCTTTATACTTGTTATTTCGCTGTAACTTTAAAATATAAATATATTTCAATATAATCCAATGCATTATATCAATGGATAAATTAACTTTAAAATGATATATATCTTTAGGTTATTACTGCAAATAATATTGCTGTTATGAAAATTCACATCCGAAAAATACATTTCTAAATGATTTCCACAATTTTGGCCACTGCTGTAATATCTCATTTAATATTTTTTACTATAAAAGTGAAAAGAATTAGATAAATAGTCGAAATTCTTATTCTTTCAGGAATTGTAATTGTGTAATATAATAATATGAACCCCTCTGGAACTGCAAAGTGAGATTTTTGGTTTCTGGAATACTGATTTGGAAAGTGTGAATGCACATCAGGCCAACTCTAGTTAGCCAAAGCCAGTCATCTAGTTTAAATATCCAAGATTGTTATTTAAACTGGATGTAGGCGACACCAAAATATCAATGAATACTCGAAAAGAAAGTCCTACTTTCTTGGTAATAGAGTTTTCCACTGTCCGAAATCATACTTGCTTATTTGCACTTACAGAGCTTTTATAAGTGGATTTCTAGCAAGAAAAAAAAATCTTAAAATTACTTGCAGATAGTGTGGAGAATAGTGTATCAATTGGATCAGCAATTTCTGGAAAACTTTTTCCTTCTCAACGAGTTTTATATTGCAGTTCATTTATCATAACTGCTTATTTTTAATATGTTCATGTCATCACAAATACTCTTAAAAATATTTGGTCAATTTTATATTCACATTTTATATTAAAATCTTTAACTTCACTAAAGGAACAAAACTAGTGTTCATATAGAAACTTAACATCTTTATCGCAAATAGAATTCTCATGTATGTTCCTTCTTGACTGTTTATTTTGTAGTATTATTCATTGATTTTAGTTTTCTTAGCCCAAATATTCCGAAAAATAACGCATTTCTTTTCCGATACCAGTAGAATTACCGAATAATAATGCAGAAATATTTTTTTCTAATAACTTTTTTTATGCGAATAAGAATGAAAAATGCAAAAATGTTGTATTGTAATTGCAACAGGAGTATTGTTTATTATTTCATTCTTATTTTGAATATAACATTATTTTGTTCTCTTAGAATCTAATTTATTAGCCGTTGAAAAATTATTTTCGAAGACTACAGAAAAGAAATAATAATAATCATTGTAAAAAAAAGACCAGATATTTCGAATAAATTCAGTTTTATAGATTTCATATCATGTTATGATCACAAAACGTTTCGCCAATTCATATTAAGATTAAAATGTTCTAATTATTTACTGAAATCAGCCAAAACAAAAAAGTTAATTAATAATTACAGCAATGAATGTAATGTTACATTTAAATCAAGCAGATAAAACTTCCCAGTTTAAACTATTAATATTAATTGTATCAGAAAGCACAATCATATTTGTTGTGCTTCTTGAAACACAAATATTTCAATTAATTAAATAACTTATTTATAATGGTTTTTATAAACTATCTGTTTGTCTGAATTCTTATAAAATATGACATTTTCTTTTAATTGCCAATAATCGGAAACGATAAAATGTTGATAGCAATCCTCTAAGCCTTTTTCATTTTATTCGTTTAGAAGTTTTTAAACTGAGCATTTTTTTTTCAACGAAAAAACTAATGTTTTCTGGTATTTATAACACTGTAAAAAATAAATCCAATAAGGCGACGATTTTTTCACTGTGATATATATGATTTTCCCCTTTGAGTTCTTCCAATTCTTTTATAGATGATAGTACTTTTCAATTTTATAGCAGATCAGACATTAAGGACGTTAATACTTTAAAAGATTTCTTTAAAATGATTCTTGGAAGGGTTTCTTTTCCAGTTAGGGGTGAAATTTTTTTTATTATATTTAGAGTTTTTTTTTCGTATTATTTATTTTGCTGCAATCTATTTTCTCAAATATCCAGTAGACAAATGGATAAAATAAATGATGTCATTTCTTTTTTTTGAAAAAACTTCCTTTGATACCAGGAGTTATTGCTATCAAATACATTTTATTATGCATGTAAATATAAAGGCTTACTGACAGCCATTTTAGTTTAAAATTAAGTATTTTTATTTATACTGAAAACAATATTTATAACACTTATTTGTTTTGGTTGAGAGTAAAATTAATTTAGAATCATTATTTAAGTATTAAAGTTCGTTTTGGCATACATAATTTATTAAAAGATTACCAAATCATTAGCAATTAAAAGAAATATCAAATCTGTATCGCAGCTGTCCTTGAAAAATGAATAAAATTAAATATCAAATGTCAAAATCCTGATATCTCACCTTGAAGGATGATCATATTTCAACCTTTATTTTTATCTCAGAATATTTCAATTATTTTATATGATTTTTTTTGTAAATATACGGAAAAATATACATTATGAAGTATGAAGTCACATTTAAGAATCTGCAATGTTCACTCCTTTCTTTTTCTACGTTTAATTTCATCAGATACAAATGGAAAGACATATCTATATCAATTTGAGACAAATGAATGACACTGTCATTTTACCTGAAAACAAAAGAACTTCATCAAAGTTAAATATTTTATGAAAACGTATGGAAAATCTCATTAAATTCTAGTAATTTATTTGTATCAAGCATATATTCCTTGCTATTATGTCTTCATCCAATATAATTTAAAAAAATTATTTTCCCCAGATTTGTCGGCTAAATGATGATTTAAAAGAAACCTAACCGCTTAAAAGTGATTGAAATTCCTCCTACGTCTTCCAGCAGATTCTTTGTATCGGGATGGAGGGCTAATGGTAAGGTTTCAATTTCGATGTCCGCTTCCGCCGAAGAACCGCAATGTGAGTGGGAAGAGAGCAAGCCAAATCCGTCTGCATCCAACACCCTCCCGCTGGTGTGGTGCGGAATCTTGAAGATAGGAGTGTCATCTGAGATCTCGACCCTGTCATTAGAGATCGACTCTACATTACGAGATTCGTCCCAAAACAGCTTTGCTTTAAAACGGGTCATTAATGTAATTGAACTAAACTGTTAATGACAAGACGTCAAATTGGAAAATACAATTAATAATTTCCTTTTTTTTCTTTTTAATAAAAGTCAATCCTTGTGCACCACAAAGTACAGCACAAGGCTTACAGAAGTAAGTAGAAAATAATTTCCCTTAATACCCATTTTTAACCATTGGAATTTCCATCGGCTAGAAGTATCCGCCAGCACTACAAATCTGGAATTGAACAGAATTTCCTATCACTTAATATTTTTAATTTAAGAAATACGCAATTTCCAAATTAATAGGTATAGTTTCAATTATCATTAGAATAATAATATTTCTCTGAAGAGATTTCTTGTTTTAGTTTTCTAAATATTCGTTTCTAACCGTCATTGGCAACAATTTGGGTTACCTTGATTAATGATTGCTGAACATTTCAATAAAATATTTTTATAATTTGAATTTAATGGTGATATCATTTGAATATTACATCAAATTTGAACAGATATATAATAATATTTTAGAAGCAATATGCCATTTCGATTATTTTACCAAGAGCTTTCTTATTTACCCTCCCGCACATTTTTACACTTACAATTATAATACAGATAAAAGTAGCAGTTTTTAATAATAGATGAATTTGTAAATTTTTCAACATTACTTGATTCTGAAAGTAAAAATAACTTGCAATTAAAATAAAAACTAAAATTCAATAAACCGTGTTTTATTTTGGAACATATTTAGCATGGCGAATCTTTATGTATCGATTATCAACAATGAAGAAAAAGTAAGGATAAAATATTATTAGAGATACTAAAATCGAAACGTGTTTTATATTGGCAATAACATACATTGCTGTAAAATATTCTCAAATATTAAAAAAAAATTAAAATTAAAAAATACTTTTAACAAAAATTGATGTAACTGAAAATATAACTTTAGAATTTTAAAATGACGTATAAATCGATTTTAGGTTTTAATATCATTGGAAATTAGAGCGGAAAAGAGACAAAGTTTCGATTAATTAATAATTAATTAGGGTTTTAATTCGAATTTCAAAAAAAAAAAAAAACAAGATTACTATGAAATACACATTCATTGGATTTCATTTTTGCGACGGAATGCAAACGATTTTAATAATCTCATCAAATATTTAATTGTATGATTTCCCTTAGTTAAATAAAGTAAAAAAAAACAGTTATATTAAATAATTAATAAAAATAATTAGGGAAATGGAGAATTCTAATATCCTGATATGTATCTTTCAGTAAGCTAAATATCATTCATTGTTCAATTTTCTCCTTATATCTCATACTAGCCGCCTTTGGCGACCAGCCGGTTCGCCATTATTACCGCTCGCTACAATTTTCAATTAAATATTTTAAGTAACTGGTCTCTTAATAGATTCTCAAACAAAACATTTTTAATCTTCAAATTTTGATAATCATACCAAACTTATACTGTTGTTTAGATCGTTTCGTTCAATTTACTATATATATTTTACTAATTTGTTGTCATTTCCGGTAAAACTTCAACTTTAATTTAAAGTGGAAATGATGAAATTGCAATTAATATAAAGATATTTTTTAATAAAACCAAGCGTTTTATTTTATTTATCATCTTTATTGTTATTTATTTATTATTATTATCATTGAATATGAGTATTGCAAACAGAATCACTCGGTATTTAAGTCTTATGTGAACTACACAATATTTTTCATAATATATGTAATATCTAAAACAATAATTCAACAAAAAGTTCTCAGATTCAGCATAAAATTCAGTTTTTAGTTTTGCTTTCAAAAGGATTGAAATGAAATCAATAATAATATTTTGTTCCGGCCTATAAATATATTTCAAAAATTATGAAGTCTAAATTTAACGTAGTAAGGTATCATATTCTGTGAAATATTCTGGACACACAAAATTTTAAATAAATGAATGAATGTTTCTATTTTTCACGATCAACTAAGACTTATTTATGAAATTTTGAATGTTAAAAATTTAGAAAAACTCAACATTTTCATAATTTTAGACCAATTAATCTTGAGAAACCTGAGCGCTGATTGGCGTTATTTCTTTGAAATGATCGATGGAAAATCTAAAATTATTCTTTTTTTTATTGAATAGTGATATAAAAATTTTCATAAATCAGTCAGTTTAAGTGATTGATTTAGTAGATTGGAAATTAACTCTTTTTATTTAAAATATTAGTGTTTCAAGAATATTTTGTTAATCGTGATTTCCACAGCAGAAGCCTTATGTAAAATCGAAAATTCGTTATTTATTAGAGCATTTATTGAATCAAGTTACATAAAATATAATCATTTTCCATTTAGACCATTTTAGCAGATCTGTGTCTTTCTAAAGGTTTAGAAATTAGCTGTATGGCCCTGATTTGAATGGATATCCTGTTCATATTAAACAAAATTTGCTTTAAAATAAAACTGATTTATTGGATTAATAATATAGAGAGTGTAAAAGATCATAAAATAATTTTTCTTGAATTTATTTTTTATAAAAAATAATATTTCATATTTGTTTCATTTCCTACAGACACCTGTCAAAAATTATATTTTTGCAGATTTCATTTCCAAAAAGATTTAATTTATTTTTAATTGGAGCTTTAATCAATGTGATGGCAACACTTTGATAAAGCTAATTTTCCCCCATGAATGCGAAACGTGCTCGTGCAGCTTAAATTTTATTTTTATTTTGTACGAAAAAAATTGTTGAAAAATATAGTTAAAATATTTATTTAAAAATTCATTAAAAATAGAAATTTAATTTTAAGGTTAAAATATTGGTATCATATAAAAGATAAATTTTTTATCTTTAACTTCATGTAAAATTCTTTTTTGTGCGGTAATATTTTCGAAAGTTATAGCAGAAAAACGCCAAAATTTCGCTTAATTTTTAAATAAATAAAATTCTAATTAAAAATTCGAAAAAATAACCCCTAGGTGCACATTTCTGGCCTCCAAGATATACACGTGCCAAATTTGGTAGCTGTAGGTTAAATGGTCTGGCCTGTAGAGCGCAAACACACACACATACATTGAGCTTTATTATAAGTATAGATAACAGTAATAACTCTTAGTTGAACTTAAATATATAAGCAACATGATAAATCATTAATTACCTATAAAATATGATAAATAGCATTCTATGAATAAATAAATATATTTTTTAGTAAATGAAATTAACAAAACTTGCGCATATGTTAAAGCTTTATAACTGTCACTTGAATTTTGAAATACAAATGTATTGATCCAAGTAATCAAATTCTGCTTTTATAGGAGAGGAAATTTCAATGTAAATAAATTTTATATATTCTTTTTACAAATTATCTTAAAAAAATTCCTCAATCTACAATCTCTTAATTCTTGTTTTTTTAAAAACTCTTTTTTGGCGTCGGACTTTGAGCATAAGGATCGATTTCGTATGAAGAATGTCGTATTATTATTAATTAAAACACTGTCTCAACCTCTCAGACCTCCAGACATAATAGAATATTATTCAGCCCTCTACACTTTAGGGCGTCTGTTATGCTGTTAGGTAAAACTTTAGAAGATGTTTTTATTACCCATTGGAAAAATTATTTTTAATTTTGAGATGTTTTTATTACTTATTGGAAAACGTCTTTTTAATTTTGGCATGTATTTATTATTCATTGCAAAAATTATTTTTAATTTTCCAATGAGTAAGAAAAACATCCTCTAAGGTTACATCCTCTCATAGAGGGTGCCCTAAAGTGGAGAGAACTGAACATCATTCTACTATGTGTGGAGGTATGTCAGTTGAGATGGCGTTTCAATGGATATTCTGTTCAATTGTTAAGTAGATTTTCGCATCATCATTAATTGCTTTAATTTGGATCCATTACCTTTATGTATCAAAACTTTTGAATTTTGAAATTTGAAGAAATTTATTAATTGAATCAAATTTTTAATTTGAAGAAATTAAGATAAATGTATCGTGATAAATATAAGCGTATCAGTCACAAATTATTATAATTTAAAAATTTGTTTTAATAGGAAAATTCTTTTCTTTTATTCGTATTTGAAATTTTTATTTGTGAATGCCAAATTTTTCACTGCTTCTTTGATTGAACTTTAATATTGCTGTTAATCTCATACATTCGTTGTAAAATGTAAAATTATTAAAACGTTTATTATTTACACTTTTTCTCCCTTTTATTTGATTTATTTATACCTTCCTTACATTCTAGCACCTAAACACATCGATTTTGCAAACACTTTCCATAAATCAATTTAATACCCTTCCATATCTGCTTATTTTGGTACTCCACCACTAGTTATTATATTTTTATCAAATACTTTAGAGACATCCAGTAAATGAATAAAACAATTTTCTTGTTTATGAAATTATTCATTTTATTCTTTTAATTTGATGTAATAATTGATTAAACACATAAATTTATTTAATTACAATCCAATGGCTATTCTTTCATGTTTTTTTCTATTCTTTAAACCTGAGACTTAGACTGGATTGATGAAGAAATTCCTGGTGTAAGATTAGATTTATTTCATGAAGAGTTTCCATTATTTTTCTAATCTTATTTCCGAAAGGAATACTATAAAAATCGCAATAATAAGAAAGAGAAACGTCCTGAAATGTATTGCCATGTTACTCCTAAGCCAAATGAATGTGTCTCATTGGTATTTGTAAAAAAAAATAAAAAAATGAAGTAGACACGGAGAAAAGAAAAAAGTAAAAGCAACTTTGAAAGATTCTTTCGCTCTACATCAAGTAATACGTTATGAAAAGAATCGAAGCATTTCAGAATTCAGAGCAATGCTTCTGATGTTGTGTGATAACTTTGGAATTTGATTTTCTTAAATGTTGTTGAGTAAATACATTTCTCATTTTGTTATTTTATATTTATTAAGCGAAAGAAAATTTTTGCCTTAAAATTCAGAAGGGAAAAAACCCTCGAACTTACTTAAAATTATATTTTGGTGTTGAAATCATTAAAGGAGGTTATGCAATGAAAGATTTTACTAAAGACTGTGTTGTGCTTCGTTTTCTCCAGCCACTTGTATTAGATTCCATTCGGTTGGAGTTGTTGTTCGTCGAATTTACATCTTACTTTTAGGTACTGAACAAAGCAAACGTGCATTAAACAGTGTCGTAAAAGTTTGTAAATAAAAATATTTAAAATCTTTTTAAGAGCAAAAACTTTACTTTTTATTGTATTTGGAACGGAGGATATGGCATCAGCTCAAAGTAAACATGCACTTTTTTTATTTATAATTTTATGAATTGCCTATTTTACAAAAGAGATATATTTAGTTAGGCAAATTAACTAAATAAATAACTGTTAACTGGCAGAGAATTTTAGCTGATGTAATGGAAGACATTTAGCTCGAAATTACAACAAAAAATATATAACTAAAAAATTATGCTCGCACATTTTTTTGAAAAATTGCGAAAATACCTGAAAGAAATTTATAGCTATTAAACTGATATCATTGAAATGTAATTTTTTAAATGATATGAAAATTATTTTTGCGCGTTTATGTTTTTGGAAGTTATAGCAGAATATCTCTTATAACCCTGTTTAATTTTTATTTATTTATTATTAACGTTGTGAAAACATCATATTCCAATAATCTGAATATTGTTCAACATGCATATTCCAATAGTCCGGAATATATTCGGCAGATTTTTAGAAAGGAATATATTTGGCAATTTTTGTAGCTCTGGATTTGACAATCTAACATGTATAGCGCCAATACATAGGTATTCGCCTCTATTATAAAATATGTATTATGTATTAGTAGTTCAAGAAAATTCTTCAAACAGTTCATTAAGAAGAATTGCCATTTTTATAGAATTGCGCAAACATACTTTATTTGTCAAAATTATAATAAAAAGAACCAAACATATTTCAACGGTTATAAATTACTCCAAGCGGTAAATTGAATTCTTATAATAAATTATAAACTCGCCATGATGTTTTTATTTCATGACAAATATTTCCTGATTTTTATTTATTAGAAATCTGAGTTGCTATCATAAAATTCACGAATTTATATAAAAGAAACAACTGGGCGCAGTATGCCTTGAATCACTAAACCATATTTATGCGCAGTCAGCTTATAACGAATAGTTCAAATGTTCCAAGCATATTTAATAATTTTTGTTATTTATTATTCGGGTTTTACATATGAGTGTAACTATGAGACTATTTTTACTGTGTAGAAATTTAAGTTTATGAAGAATTATATTTATTTACTTATAACCTTCAAGAATTGTTTGATTTTCATTATATTCTAGTTTTTCAGTATTATGTGGTGAGTAAATTTACATGATAGTGGTATAAAACATGGTAATCTTGGATAACCCTACAAGATTACCAAGTGTTATAACAATAAACTGTTATCTCTTGTATCTCTGTATTGTAGTGTTATTACAATAAACTTTTCATGTTTTAACTCGAACGAAAAGATAATTTATTTCCTTTAGTGTAAGTATGTAAATGTCCATGTACAACTAAAGATAAATAATTCTGTTTGGCGGATAATGCTCACAATTTGATACATCTCTACAACTTTTATGTTAACCTCGTACTGGAATGAAATTTTTAACTCTGGATATTTTTAAATGCTCATATTCATATTTCCACACAGTCGGACCTATTTTCGGTTTTTTAAAGAAAGGTCTGAGTGGGATTCTGGAACCTCGAGATTCCATGAAAAATATTTCATAATTACAAAACATTTTCAAAAAAAATGCAGAGAATTTTAAAAAGAAAAAAAAATTAACTTATTTTATCTATACAACTGTTATGCTTTTCATTGTTCATACACTATTGTTCTCTGATAAATTCTGTCCATTCAAATTTTACGCATTATATTTCCAAAGATATTTAATTATAATTCATTAAAAATCAGAATTTTTCTTCATGAATTTAAATAGGATGGAATGGGAAAAAATAGCTAACAGAAATTTATTAGGTTTCTCCTTATCAACGTTTTTACATTTATTAATAAATTCTATCAAATAAAGTCATTATGACAAAAATAATTCTAATTTATTTAAAAAAATGATTAATTTTTTAATAATTCTTGCTTTATTTCTATCTGTTATATTTTCTTTTTATTTTATTTTCATGAAAAATTCTTCTTCTGAAGAAAAATATTTTAACCCAGTTTTCTAATATTTCTGGCATTGTTATTGCTCTAATTTTCTTTATTATAAATTTTGTGTTAAAAATAGTACATTAGTAATGTACATCTTTAACAGAAAAAAAAGTAGCACAAAGGAGTAACAAAAATGCTCGAAGAATATTTTGTTCCTTTATGAAGAAAGCAGATATAGAAAATTATCTCAAACAATCTTGGATTTTTCAAGATTTTCGCCTAAACACTGAAGAATCTAATAATTAGATTTCTGATTGATTTAGGTTTAATATGGAAAATGATGACAGCAAAACAGACAGAGAAAATATCCATATGACTTTAAAAAAAAGCAGAATAATTAAACTTAATGTTAACTTCTCTTGTTTTTCATCTATATTCCAAAGATTTCTGTCGGGATATTTAAATATTCCTGAAACAGTAATATGATGAAATAAAATTATATTTAATTTTTTTTGTGAAAAATATGACTTTTTTTCCGAAGTAAAGATAATGAAAGCGGTCACGAAAAATGAATGAATATTTTAAGAAAAACATACGACTTACGGCGCTTAATACGTTTCAATTAAATATTCCATTCTAGAGTCATCTATTTGTCTACTGTCTTCAAAACTATTAATATTGAATCTAGAATCTAAATCATAATTTAAAAAATAATGTCTAGACGTCTGATGAAGATTCAAACTCATCCCTTTCTCAGTGATAAGGCGTCAAACCGGAAAATCTATTTCCTGTCTTAAACATTCATTCCTTCCATCTCATTTCCGTTCGGCTTGAAGTAACTTCCGGCAAAAGATCTCTTGAAGAATGGGATTCCATCTTCCCTTATGATTTTTAAGCGATAAATTTAAGAGACATGGTGTCTCTTAACTAACCTTATTTTCAAGACTGATTTGGGTGATAATGCTTCCCTGAAATGGTTTAATCATACTGAATAATTTATTAGTGTTGCAAATACGAGCTTTTCAAAAGTTTGAAATAAACAATTTCGTATCATGCATATTCAGAAGATTTTTATCCCTTTAAAGTGAAAGACATATAAAGACATATAATATAATGTAAATTTAAATATTATATCCTTGTCCTTTATTTCTTTATCAATCTTATCGTATTTTATTTATTCTTACAGCTTTTCATATGTCAAATCTATAATGGATCATTAATATTCATCTGCAAATTAATGATCCACTAATGCAAGTTAATATATGTTGATGGATATCTCTTTTACATTAAATTATTAATCAATACAAAAAGCTATTGAGCTGTCATCTCAATAACTTTCAATATTTTAAATAGAAAAAAAAATTCTCATTTTCTCTAATATCGCCAGTGTTAGCTGGAGAAAAAAGAACAATTGCATGTTGATTGCTTCTTAGTTTGACTACCTATTTAGAAGTTCATGTTGATGTTATTGTTGTCGTGTCTATGCATACAGTGCTAGTGCAAAAGATTAGAGTCCTCCAAAAGCCTTGGTGACAAGATTTGCAAGTTCTGGAGCCGGATGGCTATGGAGGATTTCGATTGGGGGTGCTTCAAGTTGAAAGAGGGAACCGATAATGACCTAGCAATCAAAAACATGATCTGGAGTTAGTTGCGAATGGGGACAGTACTTGCAGATGGGATAGGATTTTATATTGTAAATCTCTTCACTGAATTTTTTAAAAATTTTAAATTACCACAGGAAACTAAAAATGCATTATTGCTTTCACGCTCTTGTCTATATTGCCATTTTTCTTTTTCTATAAAAACCGATGAAAGTTCAATAAGCTATTCTTCTTTTGTTCGTTTAGAACTTTATGGAATGGAACTGTTTAATCCCAAGAGGAAGTTAAATATTCTAGATTATTGGTTTCAATGAAAAGAATAGAATAGCATAGATTTATTTTTGAATAAGTATGCATAGATAAGAATCAGGCATCTTGAATTTGATTTAAACTGTTTTACAATTCGAACATATTTAATAGTTTTGAATTATTGGCAATCACTCTATTTTTGATATAGATAGAAAAAGTGAAATTTATGAATGAGGAATTATGCTTTATATTCTTAATGCATTAGTAAGCAAAGGAAGTCATTTTTCTATCGAATCTTAGAACTTAATATTTATATTCATCTATACGTATGAGAAATTTCATTTAAAAACCTATTGGTATTCTGATATACAAACATTGGTTGTTCAGTGATACAATTAAGTTTTAAATCCTCATTCATCACTTTTAATGTGGTCTACAACAGAAAAATGCATTACTTTTATAATTTTATAACAATCCTTGGTAACCAGCTAGTTTATTGGTTACAGTTAGCGTGGATACCTGTGATTTATTCTGCGGAAGATTCAATACAGATACATGCATGCATTCTGCCTTACTATCAATGGAGAGAGCGCATTTTCATATCGCTGAATATTTCCAATTCAAAAAATTACTAAAAAGAAATAGAATATAATGGCTCGAAAGCAGTTTTGAAAACTGAAAAAAAATGTGACCTTAAGAGTAGACGTTCGATACTTATTTTCTATAATATATTGGGTTAAAAGGAAAGATAGGCTTACTATCAACAAGGATTATCCGAAGTCCATTAACAAATTGCTTCAAAATACTTTTTGATTGTATCTATTACCTACTTTCAATTCTTTATTTCCTTTGATTAATCACTTTTTAGAAATGACTGTTGAATAGATTAACTAATAAATGTTCTTTTAATTTTTAAGAAAACCTTTTCTTATTCGTTTATATTTTTTAACGCTATTAAAGGAATTCAATGCGTGTTAATCATATTTCTCCTTTAAATTTTTGCCCGCGTTTAGCTTTCTTGAAAAAAATTATGATCCGAAATTTTGACAAATAAAGAAAGTTAAGTAACATACCGTAGGAATATGTTACTTTTTTAAATGATAAATGAAGTGAAGTGGCTTAATCCAATGCGAATAAGGTTTCTAACTAAAAAATATGGTCTAAACAATTTCGAAAAGAAAATATTACATTCTTTATTTTTGCTATCGCCATTCACGAATTTGCATTAAATAATCACCAACAGAGTTTGTAGATGCTGGGCTGAAGCTCAAGCATTGGGAAGAAAAGTTTCATTAACATTTATAAACAAAAGAGTAAGAAATGTCTAGAGAAAGAGAAATAAATCTTCGCTTTTTGTATGGAATAAAATTTACTCCATACATTGTGAAATTGAATGTGCTTGTCAACAACTGCATTATATAAATAGGATATACTTATATATTTATATTTACAGAAGAAGAAAATTAGGAATCATTTTGTCTCTAAGCAAATAGAAGGAAAACTTTTGCTTTAAGAAAAACTTAATTTTATATATTTTTCATCTCACAAATAGCTTTGAAATGAAGCTAATGTTGTAACAGAAAAAGACAGGAATAAGTCCCACGCAATCGCTGAATAAAGCAAGTTCAGCTTTTTCTGTAATTTTATAATCAAACCTATTATAAAGTTTACTTTATGTTACGCTAGTAAATATTTAAAAACAAAGCTTTTTAAAACCCTAAAGATATTTCTGGAAATTTATGTTATAAATCGTTTTCTGATTACCATCAGATTTGTATCGTTATTGACAAATTTGAAGGATAATAAAAGAAGAAGTACAAGAATAATAAAAAAAATTATAAACATTTAATTATAGCAAAAGAAAGAATAACATTCTATGTTGATTTTTTTTCATATTTAGCTTTCGTATTCTTCTCAATAAAAGTCTTCAAAAACCTTAGAAGGCTTGAATGTTCAAATAATTTTAAATAACTTTATAAATAATTTAAATATACAAGGATAAATTTCAATCTTATATTAGCATCAACATAAAAAAACCCACATATATGAGAAAGTTCAGTTTTAAATTATTGAATGATTTCCGAATAATTTTTATTGTGATTAGAATTTAAATATACGTTAATCTTTGAAATTATTAAAAATTATATGTATGGTTGTAAATATATTTTAGAAACTTGTAGTATGAGATAAAAAGAAATACCTTTTTTCAGAAAAGTTCATGTATTTTATGATGCAGCAAAAAGATTTAAAGAAATTAAAATTGATCATAAAAACGAGATGTGCTTCAATAAGTAGAATCATAGTTTGAACAATGTATTTCTGTAGATAATTCTATATTTAAAGATACACTTTTTTAAAATTCATCAAAAATGAAAAAAGAAAGTTTATTCGTCAGAATTTTTATCAAGAAGAATTAAATTTTCAAGTAAGAAATAATAATTCAATATTAAATTACACAAATATATGACGGCATTTTTTAAGAAGTTCATTGAAAAAACAAAGTTTTATGCACTTTTAAAATTTTGAAATACCCAAAGAAAAACTCATTCCTGCAAAAATCATGTTTGTCTATGTAATAATTCAAGCGTAAACCATTTAAATGTAATGCAAAATCAGAAATACTGCTTCTTCTTTTGTAGTTGGGCAAAACACTCCAGACAAGAAAGTTAAATTTTCCGAGTTCCTCTTTGAAGAATAATTTTCAGTAAAATGCATTATAAGAAAACAATTGCGTATAGCTCGGAGATATTCAAGTTGGAGAATAAATTCAAAATTTCGAATAATACTTCACTGAAGAGTGTGCTTGTGAGAGAAAATTTCATTAACAATGAACAAGAAAGCAAGAAGTGTGGAAGAAAACAACTGAAAGACAACTTCTCGTTTGCTATAACAAAATTTGCGCACTACATTCTTGCATCTTAATATGATTTTCAACAAAAGTAGGATGAAACTATAAAATTATTATCTTTCAAGTATTCGAGATTAGATCTTCAAGAATTTCTTTGGCTCTAGGGCCGATATGTAAGAAAGTATTTGCTTAAAATAAATTATTTGTTTTTTTCTTCTTCAGTATATATATATATATATATCTTATTATTAAGTTATTATTTTATTATCAAAGCATAAAAGTGCTTTTATGTTCAAATACAAGAAGAGAATAATTCTTTTTCGTCTTATGGAGATTACATTTTGACATAACTCCTTGTTTA
The DNA here is from genome assembly GCA_026543865.1 of Argiope aurantia. Taxonomy (NCBI): domain Eukaryota; kingdom Metazoa; phylum Arthropoda; class Arachnida; order Araneae; family Araneidae; genus Argiope; species Argiope aurantia. The sequence goes on along the minus strand of JAPMOR010094144.1, from coordinate 25,805 downwards.
TTTTTCGATACGCTTTTAAATGTATTGATTCAAAAGTCTAAAATCTTATTAATGCCTCAGAGCTATCTTAGGAATTCAAATGAAAACTAGGTTTCCTTGGCAATATATGTGGTGCCCACTCTTAGTGTGTCTCAACATCTAAATAATAAATCTTTAGAAGTACGCAATGTATACTACACATATAGTTGCATTTGGAAAAAGCATTCAGATGATGGAAATAATTTTATTTCATTTTGTTTCAGTCAATAAACGCTTTTCCGAAATGCTTTTAAATTCTAACTTTATAAAAAGTTTTATTAAATATGAGAATTTTTATAAAGTCTCCTATGCTGCCAATCATATTTATTAAAATATTTCTGAAACTGTAACTTTTTAAGCACAAACAAAAAAAAATCGCTTCTCTTTTTATTAAAAATGATATCGTTAAAAACGTTTAGAAGACTTTTAGAGATAAATTCTCTGACTCGAGAGAAAAAATTAGTGATAGTTTCGAAATTTAAATTACTCACCATTGTATTTATTACTAATGCAAATTATTTTTTAAATAAATTTTATATGATCCCCCCCTTTTTATGGTTCAACAGCTATAACTTGATTAGTCATAAAACGATGGGATTTTTTATCGTATACCTTAGAGTGACAATGGTTTTATTAAATATGAGTGCTAATTTATTAAATATGTCAAGGAGGATACATAAAAGGTTAGAATTCGTATTTTTCAGAAATAAATTTATCCAAACTAGAGGCTTATAAATAAGGTATTAGACAACTATAAATGTGGACATCCTATATATATATATATATAGCCTGTAGAGGAAATCATGAGAACATATTGAAGGTAACGGAACAATTTTAAATATTTTTTTTTGATTTTCCTTCTATTCTCTGCAAACAAAGTAATCAAGTAGACAGCATTATAATTATAAAATATTTGATCCTGCATCTTTTAGATCAACCTGCATTTAAAATAATTCCTTTTTAGAATTGTATTTGTCTGTGAAGAAGACCATTATAAATCTTATTGAGCTGAGATGAAAATTGTGTCTTTTCATAGGCATATGAACATAATTACTCGCCAGCCTATTTACTCGAGTAATAAAATGTGGTATGAGATTTTATGATCAAACGTACAGATTAATATAAAATTTTGGATTCCAAAGATAGAAAACAAGATGTATGAAACACAATCAGTTTTCAGTTTCATATTTTCTCGTTATTCCATGCCTCAAATCTTAGCTGCTTAGTTCAAATCATATTTGAGTTATCGTGTTCACAGACAGTTTGACAGACTGACTGACAGACAGAAAACTGTATTCGAAAGTTAAAATATAAACAACAAATTCGAAAGTTAAAATATAAACAACAAAATTTGGCTTATGACTTAATTAACTAAAATTTTGTATTTAGTTAATTAATATATTAGAGCACCAAGTGCACTGAACATAAATCTAATGAGAACCTTATAATAACATGTTAAGTTATATGATGAGAACATTATACACGCCTGTTTAAATGATTTTAGTATTATTAAACGTCCGTGATAATGTTGTAGCTATGAAGTAATCTGCGATTTAAGTTATTGGATCTATTGTAAAAGTTCTGATATCAAAATCCAAATATTTGTTGAAGATTTTATCAAATGAAAGAAATATAATACAATAAGGACTATTTAAAAGTTAACCATGATATACTTTAATTCTGTATAAGATAGAGAAAATTATAGAGTATATCGGAAGTCGTGATTACAATATATTTTTTTAAATTACGAAACAAAACTGTTACAAACTTTTACCAAGCCCAATTTAAAATTGTCTTTAATAATTGAAAATTCTTACCATATTTTATAAGGACAATGCAAAAGTGTTATAGTTTCATATACAAATTTATACTATAACCATTTGACACACAGTGAGATATACTATTACACTTGAGGGGGGTATTTGTTACATAATAATCAATAAAAACAAATATTGCTTTTAAGTTTTGATTATGTCATCACTTTATAATTCCCATAATGCACCAATGTTCTTTATTCCTCACAAATGATGATTCTAATAGGCAATAATCACCATTTTCAATTGGATATAAACGCGTAATTGTGAGACTGTGGGCTCATTCGAATCAATTGTGATTTTAAATCAGAAGAGTTTCTCAGAATAGTTTCCCAATCGTCCATATTGTCTTACGAACATCTATAAGGGGTATGCCCCTTTCTCTTATTTATTTTTGCAGATATTATTTTTCTTTTATTGAGAGAAAATTTTATTTATATAATGGATTGTTTCATTGTTCCGGTTAGAAAAACTTCTTCACCAAAAATATCCTAATTCAACAATCGGTTTTAAGTTCAGTAAGTTCATTAGTTAAGAAACTGGTCACGAATTTCTTCAACATTATAGAATCTGACAAAGCCTGTTTCATTATAGAAGATATGTCATACATCGGCATAAGTGTTCTTGGATATTTCCAGAAATAATTTTCTATAATGTCCTTATTGGTGTTTTGTTTGAAGGGTCCAAACGTATAGTTACAACTTATATGTGATGTGTATAGTGGGAAATAAAAAATAATCGCTCTGCATTTTTTCACGAGGTCAAATACTGGTAAGTCGAGATGAAGTTAGAGATTCTCCAGATGAAGCAAGACATCCTGTCTTTGGTGATTTTTATGTTTTATAAAATACCTATTAAAGCTCTGAAAATAATATTCAGTCATCTATTCCGATTTATTCGCTCTCAAATGCTTTAGAAAAGAAATAATTTGAAAATATTTTTTCTAAGGAAAAAAACAAAGAACAAGGGGAAATTACGTTGCCATTATCTTAAAAAGCAAGCCAAAAAAAAAAAAAAAAAACCACGCCTACCAAAGTACCTTCATTTGTAGATATTACGGTTCCAACCCAAAGTATCTTTATTTGTGGATCTATAGTATATTTTCTTGTATTCGTCAGAAAAGATTATTATCAGCAGTTCCTGAACAATTGTCAACACCTCTTTGTTTAAGGCTGCAATATGTTGAATAGAAAGTATATCCCGTAAAGAGCTTTATCATTTCCTTGAAAGTTGAATTTGAATCTCTAATTGACAATGACAAGACTGGTTTCCGTATATTATGCCTAATATGGTTTTGAACAGTTTCTTGCAAATTGCATAAAAATTCAGATTAATACTCTAAGCTTTAAAACAATAAACTGTAGCCATTTGAAGAACGCTCATATTCTTTCCAGACGACTGGGACTTTTATTTGGATTTTTATTGCACAATTGCATGGAAATGTATTTCATAAGTCGAATAAATATGATAGTAGTTCAACGTACTCCCTATTTATTTTTCAATTGCTTTATTGTTCACCTAAAAAAATCCACCAACGAATTTCATAGACAGTGATAAACATAATTGTTTCAGAGTATGAAATAAAAGGGAATCATTATTTAGTATATCCAAAAAAGATAATTTTTAAAAAATAATAATATATGCTTTATTGAATAATTAATTTAAGTTAATTATTCTTAAATTACTTAAATTATAAATCAATTATTACTTAAAAATATAACTTATCATTAGTAACAATTTTAATTTTACTGTCTGTCATGAAATTATTTCATTTTGCGACTTAGCCACTTTTTCGAATGTTCAACCAGTCATCACTTATTTCTATATTTCCAGAAATTTTTCTTTTGAGATTTTATCTCTTACCCTTTCGTTTATAGTTCCTCACATTAAATTTAAAAAGAAAATATATGCTCAAAAATTATATCTTAAAAGGAAAAATGTGCCTTTTACAGCATTTTCTTTTTTGCTTTGATATTTGTGAATGACCGAAAATAGTTTTTTCAGAAGTTTTAAATGTGATATTATTTACCTAACCTTTCCCGTTATACAGACTATGCTGAAATAATGAAACAAAAATTACTAATGAGCAACGCAATCAATATAATTACGAACATTCTCTTTGTTTCTGATTAAAAGTAGTCGCAGAGGGAGCCACAGAAATAAGTGTTACCGCCAAGCGTTAGAAATGAGAGATCAAAAGAGAACTTCAGTTGGTGATTGATTTAAGATTCATATATAATAACCCGTTTAAAGATTATTTTCTATCTCTCAACGATTATTTCATATAAAAACATCCTTACACTTCCATCAATGTTGATAAAAAAGCCTCTCCAATAAAAGCAAACAAAAACCACAATTTTTAAATTGAACTGAACTAAATAATTAATATAAGTTGCAGAACATTAATCTATATACTTGTAATAAAGCTCACTGTGTGTGTTGTTGTTTCTTATATCATTTGACACGGACAAGCCCGCTGTTCGAAGACAGCCGATTTAAGCCGGAGATGGAGCGTCTCTTGTTTTTATAGAAGCGCCAACTAGAGCCAAGAGTACGACTTAGCTACGCACGCATCACTCAATCGCTTGTATAACGTCTTTTTACTGGAAGGCACATTAACACATCTCACAGATAGACAACGGAAGAACAACCATGCTCAAACCGGGACTCGAACTCGGGACCCCCAGATAACGAGGAAGACGCGCTACCCCTATGCCAAGACGCCGTCTCAATGAGTGTGCGTGTGTTGGCGCTGTACAGGCCAGACCGTTCGGCCTGCAGTTACCAAATTGGGGATATGTATATCTTGGAGGCGGGAATGTGCACCTCGGAGCCGTTTTTTGAATTTTTAATTAGAATTTTAATCAATTAAAAACTAAGCAAAATTTCAGATTTTTCCGCTGTAACTTCTAAAAATATCGCACAAATATAATTTTTGCAACAAGTTAAAGTTCAAAAAATTATCTTTTTAATGATACCAAAGTTTTAACCTATAAATTATATTCCTTTTTTTAACGTGTGCATGGGAAAAATTTACTTTTATCAACGACATCACATTAACAAAAGTTTGAATTAAAAAATAAGTGAAATATAATTGAAAATCTAGAAAAGTGCAATTTTTAGCAGGTTTTTGTATGAAATGAAATAAATTAGAAATATAATATTTCCTAAAAAATAAATGCAAAACAGAATTTTCAATGATCTTTGACAATATCTACATTCTTTATTCAATAAATCAGCTATATTTAAGACACATGATTTAATAAATATCCTTTAAATTCAGTGCGAAACGGCTAATTTGTAATCCTTTAATAATAAAAATACCTATGTTAAAATGGTTTAGATGAAGTAAATAATTGTATTTTATGTAACTTGAGTTAATAAATATTATAACAAATTGCCTACATATTAATAATTTGAATATCATTATTCAATGAAAACGGGAGATTTTACATCACTTCATCGATTGTTTAAAATTTGATACCTCTATTAGCGCCCAGGGTTTTTCAAGACTGATTAGCCTGTCATTATGAAAATGCTGAGGTATTCTATTCAAAACTTCATAAATCAATCAGATATGATAGCAGAAGATAGAAAAGTTCATTTATTTATTTAAAAGTTGAAGTGTCAAGAATATTTCGCAGAATATGATTCCTTAGGATCAAGGAACTGTATAAAATTTAGACTTCATAATTTTTTGAAGACCGACAGATCGAAATCTATTTAATAGACCGAAAAAAATATTGTAATTCACATCCATCCTTTTGAAAGTAAAGCTAAAAACCGAATTTTATGATGGATCTGATAAATTTTTGTTGAATAATTCTTAATTGTGAAATTATGAAATTTATTCTGTAGTATAATAAGATATCAGATTTAAATGCTCAACTACTCTGCTGTCAGTACTGATATTTAAAAAAGATTTGGTTTCAATAAAAAGAAAAATAAATTTTTTATATTAATTGAAGTTTTATGGGAGTTGATAGAAAATTGGAGGGACACTTAGTACATAATGGTTTAAGGCATTTATAATATTATGATTGAATTAAATGATTATCAAAATTTGAGGCTTAAAACATTTTGTTGAAAAAGCTATTAAAAGGCATATTACATAAAATATTTTATTGAAAATTTTAAAGGGCATTTAGACTGGCGAATCGGCTGGTCTCCAAAGGCAGCTAGTATACAAATAAAATGGTACTTGTAATAATAAGTGAATTTAAATTTTAGAAATAGTAAGTTATGTGAGAAGTATAAAAAGGAAAGTAATATAGTCTACCGGACTATATTACTTCTAGCGATATTGACAAAGTTACAGACAAACCCATTCATATAAAAGCGGAAAATTAATATTAACTAAAGGAAGCATAGAAGAAAACCAGAAACATAAAGGAATAAAACCGGAAAATTTATATGACTTACTTTTATGTCTGATAAGTTCTTAAAAATTAAGTACAAAATTCTTTGATTCATGTAATTAAATTATGAGATAATATCTTTGAGAAAACTGTCACCCCATTGTCTAAATTGAAGTATGAGATTCATTTATCTCTTTAATTACATAAACATCATTTCATAATGGGTAGCTTTCCATGCAAAAATTTTAAATATCTTAAATATTGTATAGAGGATTGTCTGTATATCCTTTTCGCTTTGTTATCTGTGACAAAAGATGCGCAGTTAATCAAAAGAGTGTTTATACCCTTGGGGGGGGATATTTCACTCAAATATCACTTGCAAAGATAAGGTATTAAAATAATAAATTAAATACTGATACGCCTTACACTTTTAATTGATATCCTAATATAGATTAAGAAACAAAGAATCCTTAATGTTTACAATGCTTTTAGCAAGCAATTTTAAGTCGTTGCACAAATTTTGTTCAAAGTGAACGTAATTAAAGTCTCTTTGAATAGTTCTTTTTTATTTTCAGAGGAAATCCAGAAAAAATCTGTTCAATTTGTTTTAAAGAATCTCCTTTTTCGTGGGAGTTTGTTTAATGAGTGACATCAATAATATAATTGAATGTATCAAAAACAAGCAGAAAGAGAGGTACCAATAACTTCATTGAAATGAACGAATGAAACAAGAGACTTCTGTTAAATTGCAATAACCTTTTTGAAATCTTCTTTATGAATACATAAGGGAAAATAAAAAGCCTTTTGTTAAAAATTATCATCTAAGATATTTATTGAGACAATCCAATGAATTCAATTGTTTAAATTCTTGACAATAAAGTACATTTGTTGAATTCCTTTGGATCGTTAAGTAAGCTCCTACTGTTTTTCATTTGCTTTTCTATTTATTTGTTATGTAAAGATTAAAGATTCCTCTACCTTATTATTGCAATCAAATTCTTTAATTATTGCAAAATGGTTTATCAGTACCCGCAATCCATGATCTTCAGAATAGTGTTAGAAATGTAATGTCCATTTATATCCACTATTGAAGTTTTGAGAAGCATATTGAAATAATTAAAATTGTTATTGAAATAAATTTTATTGAATTGTTATCATAACTTTGCAATTGTTATTGTCATCATTAGTTTGTGAGTCATTAAAATGATGAGAAATCAAATATATTCAGCTATCGCAAATATTTGAACATTAAAGAAATTTGAAATTTAATTTAAATTGCTTCATTTTTAACTAACTACCTTCTTTTTGCAAAATTATGAGGGAAATCGCAAAGCTCTATTTCCTGAAATGCAATTTAGAATAGATTTTGCAACAAAATCTCTTTGGCATTAAATTTGAAAGTTTTGATGCAATTTTATTCAAGACTGGTGTAAGAACATCACTTTTAAAGAAATTTTAATGAATGCTTTTACACTTTTGCTTTTACACTTTTTATTATCATGTGAGCACAGGATGTAATTTTAGTTTTTGAATTTTTGAAGCCTCAAAATGCACGGGCAAAAAATTGGCAATTCATCGCTTATGAATTACCAATTTTTCGCTTTTAGGGCTGTTAGAAAATGATAAAGTAGGTTGTCACATTTGGCGATTTATCGCCAAAAATTGTAACAATTTGGCGTGAATATCCGCCAAGTACCCGATTCTCCTGTCTGGCCAATGAAGGGCAGGGTCGTAAGAAGTCATTACCTGAGGAAGCACAGAAAAGATAATGGGAATAAACGTGAAACATCAAAGAATTTTGAGATGGGAAAAAAATATCATCGGTTTTCTAAATTTTGACGATTGTGCAATAGAATAATCAAGTGATTATTCCAAACCAGCTTGAACCAAATTATCGGATTTTCAGGAGAAAAAATATGCTTCTGAAATACAGTTTTGGAGCTCAAACGATTTTCAGATGGAAAAAAAAAACATCATTTTCTAAATATTGGTGCATGTGTCATAATCTGTTTAAACTGCAATTTCACGAAAAAAAATTAGGGCCCCAAGAAAAAAAAAAATTAGAGCTCGATTGATTTTGAAATGGTTAAAAATCATCACTTTTCCAAACATTGGTGATTGCGAAATATCAGTCATGTAAGAACATGATGATTTTTCTGTTGAATTAATGCCATGCAATGTTTAAAAAATAATGTTCTCACATAATAACTTGAAATTTGCGAGAGAAGATTTTAATTTCTTTTAATGTTTTTTTATTTTTTTGAAACTACGATTTAAACAAAAAGAGATTAGCATTGTTACCATCATTGTATAATCAATCATCAAGGAATCAAAATTAAATAGTTATTAAAATGAAAGAAAAGTTTTTTTCTTTATTTAGTATCATTAAATAGCGAAGAAAAGAAATTCAGAGTGCCGATTAATGAAAAAAAATTATATTTTTTGTTGTCTCTATGCCCTTCAAACTATTTGCCTTACAAAAAAAAAAAAAAAAAAAAAAATCTGAACGAGTCTGGACATCTTTTTCCATAACTAATCTAAAAAGAAATCCCATAAAGTCTGAATCTCTTCTTTGGTAGCAGAAATATTCGAAACTAATGTTATTTTTGCTGCTCTGCAAAAAACGAAGCGACTCAATCAAAGTTCAATATAATGTATTGATTTCCCATATCAGTACCATTCCAGATTCACCAATACAACCATTGACGGAAGAGTAGTTGTTCCCCTTTGGACATACATTCTCGAAACCAGAAATATCCCGACATGAAAAAGCTTTTTAAAGGAAGAAGATTTGAGAATCTCAAACTTTTAGCATTAGACTATATAGTACTTTATAAAAATTTATGTTTTTGAAAATGAAAGTGCTTTAAACTTTTACAGAATCTCCACAGATAAACATAGATCTCTTTTAGAAATATATAATGCGAGCATTTTTAAATCAACTTATTTAAGGATCTATCTAAATGAAAATTTGTTCATCTCTATAATTCTTCTGGCAAGAATATAAAAGACAAAAAATTAAAACCAATTTTGATCTGTCCAGAAAATATCAGATCATAATTTTTAATTAAAATGTTTAATAGAATGATAAATAGAACCATATAAATATATAATGAAGATAAATAAAATCATATAAAGATACGAATCATATAAATATGTAATGCAGAAAATTAGAGTCATATAAAGAAATTAAATAGAAGGCTAATAAATCATTCCATTTATAAAGAGAAAATTCATAAGGCCTTCGAAAATTCGTAATAATATTAATTGATTAGTAATAATATATTAGGTTATTTAGATTGAAATGTGGGCATAAATTATACTTCTTTTGTCTTTCTAAATTTTCAATTACAAGATCTGGAAATTTCCAAAAAATAATCGAAACATTTGTAGAATTATTATGAAGTACATACGAATAAAATCTTAATTCTTAATGCAAGAAAATAAGAAAAAAGTATTTAGATAAATCAAGTGCTTGAGAGGTAAAGGTTGTTGTGTGATTAAAGCATATGCTTTAAATTGTGAATAAAGTATCGCTTTCATTCTGTTTCATTTAAATTTAATTAATAGAGAAATGTAGTAATTAAAACTTACAAAAAATAAACGAATTTTTTCCATATATTTGTTTAAAATGAATATGCTAAATATTATAGTGGTTCAAATAAAATCTGTAAAAAAAGATGTAGCATCATATATAATTTCAATATGTTTGTATTGTTCAAAACAGTTTAATGTTAGTTTCTAAAAATGTTCAAGAAAATATATTGAATTCAAAGGCTTTTAGTTAAACTGTAGGAAATCTTTTTCAACAGAGGGAAGAAAACCACTTATAAAATCTTGAAAATTAATTTATAGTTTTTTACAAAATAAAATTGTTCACATTTCGTTAATATTTATTTGAAATTATGAACTAGATTTTCATTACTGTTAAAGAAAAACTGTTACTGTTAAAGAGTTTACTTTTATTGTTATAATTTCAGTATTAACAATATACAAATGTTTATTAAATCTTATGGAGTTTCAGAATAATTGTATTTAAAGACCAGCTTGCCTTTTGAGAGTTTAAATAATCTTTGTTTATTATTAAATATCTTATTCATTACTTGATATATATATAATTATTGCATCAAAATGTTACAAAATTTTAAATTTCGAGATACATTAAAGTAGCGTTATTTTAATTGTTTTAAACCGTCTCTTTTTATTATGTGCAAGTAATTTTCGAAGATCCATGTTCCGCGGCGTATTATCGCAAGATTTGTGAGAAACAAAATCACCAAAAGCTATTTATTTTTAACCTCTATTTTTTTAAGGTTCCAAATTTTGTAGCACTACAGTCGCAGAATGCCATATCGCATACACATACATTTTTCTTTATCTCTAGTAAAGATTTTGCAATGTTTCTCAAAAAATAATGTTGATTCTTTGCCATCTACCATTTATGTTTATATCTATATCTATACCTATATATATCTATATCTATATTTATCTATATCTATATATATCTATACCTATAATCTCTCTCTCTCTCTCTCTCTCTATATATATATATATATATATATAT
>JAPMOR010094133.1:551279-599215 GCA_026543865.1 Argiope aurantia | reverse complement strand
TTTTGTTCCCACCTATAAATATATTTCAAAAATTATAAAGTCTAAATTTAATGCAATAAGGTATCATATTCTGAGAAATATTCTGGACACACCAAATTTTAAATAAATGAATGAATGTTTCTATTTTCCACTATCAACTAAGACTTATTTATGAAGTTTTGAATGTTAAAAATTTAGAAAAACTCAACATTTTCATAATCTTAGGCCAATTAATTTTGAGAAACCTGCGCGCTGATTGGCATTTTTTTTTTTTTTTTTGAAACGATCGATGGAAAATCTAAAATTATCCTTTTTTTTTATTGAATAGTGATATTCAAATTTTCATAAATCACTCAGTTTAAGTGATTGATTTAGTTGCTTGGAAATTAACTCTTTTTATTTAAAATATTAGTGTTTCAAGACCATTTTGTTAATCATGATTTCCATAGCAGAAACTTTATGTAAAATCAAAAATTCGTTATTTATTAGAGCATTTATTGAATCAAGAAACATAAAATATAATCATTTTCCATTTAGACCATTTTAGCAGATCTGTGTATAACTAAAGGTTTACAAATTAGCTGTGTGGCCCTGATTTGAATGGATATCCTGTTCATATTAAACAAAACTTGCCTTAAAATAAAACTGATTTATTGGATTAATAATATAGAGAGTGTAAAAGATCATAAAATAACTTTTCTTGAATTTAATTTTTTAGAAAAAATAATATTTCATATTTGTTTCATTTCCTACAGACAAGTGCCGAAAATTTTATTTTTTCAGATTTCATTCTCAAAAAGATTTAATTTATTTTTAATTGGAGCTTTAATCAATGTGATGACAACACTTTGGAAAAAGCTAATTTTTTCCCATGAATGCGAAACGTGCTCGTGCAGCTTAAATTTTATTTTTATTTTATACGAAAAAAATTGTTGAAAAATATAGTTAAAATATTTATTTAAAAATTAATTAAAAATAGAAATTTAATTTTAAGATTAAAACATTGGTATCATTTAAAAGATAAATTTTTGATCTTTAACTTCATGTAAAATCTTTTTTGTGCGGTAATATTTTCTGAAATTATAGCAGAAACACGCCAAAATTTCGCTTAATTTTTAAATAAATAAAATTTTAATTAAAAATTCGAAAAAATAACCCCCAGGTGCACATTCCCGGCCTCCAAGGTATACACGTGCCAAATTTGGTAGCTGTTGGTTGAATGGTCTGGCCTGTAGAGTGCCAACACACACACACACACACTGAGCTTTATTATAAGTATAGATATAGATATAGAATAGACTAAAAACAATTCCATCTCACCGAAAGTATAAGCAACAAAGACAATCAACATTCTTAGAATTTGCTAATTCAATCTATTTAGAAAATGTAGTAATTATGTGAATTAGGAAAAAAAAATCCTCTTTAATTTTTAAAAATAAACAAAAACAAATTTTGTCTTTGTAATTAAAGCAAAGGCTCAATGATGACTCAGCCATAAACACTCACTACAGCAATGGCGGCAATTAAGGTTGAATCCTAAGAGCCATCACTGGCTAAGGTTACAACCCTTCCCGTGGGAGCTACGTCCCGTCATCGGTAGCGAATAGATGACTTCGCACCATTTCTATACCCACTTGGATGAAACCTTTTGACAAACAGTACCGGAAGCTTCTCGTCCTGATATCTGAGGTGCCCCCCTCCCACAGTGGGAGGTCCATGGGGGAAAATGAAAGATGATCTGCGGTTTCACAAAAATATCCTCAATAATATCCTTTATTTATTTATTTTCTTGAATTTTAAACTGAAAATTTTCGACAATAATTTAAGGTATCCAAACACGTTGAAAAGGTCGATTTTTGCTAAAAATGGAATTTTTAAAAAAGACCAGTCTTTGGGCTATTCAAAACAAGTTTACTTTTGTCCCTACGTTAATTAGAAGTCAATATATTAATGTTTTCGTAAGGATCTGTAAACCGAAAGTGGACATTTAAATAATTGGAAGCAACGATTTAAAAGGCCAAAACATGTTAAAAATTTGTATAAAGACAAATTTAGTTTTATATACGAACAATTTTTTGCACGGGAAAAAACGCAAAATACCGATGAGAGTTTCAACGGTGTTATGTGGAAATTTGTACCTAAAGATATCTTTGTTAAGCTCCAAACCCTCAGATTAGGGACATTCATGTCTGTAATACATTTATAGGATTACTGGATATTCTTAAGTTTATTGGAGTATATCTTGGTGCAAATGCAGTTAACGAACGAATTTTTGAAACTGAGAAATCCAATCCAACCAATAATCGACTTAAACCTGTAAATTAATTTTTCAGATAGTGAATTCGACTTAATATCCAGAACTGCATCAGCTCTACTTCCAATAAAACTGACTATTGAAGCATTATGTCGGAGAGATTCTAATTTATTAACAACTAATGCAACAATAAATTTCATATTGCAGTCACTGAAAGAACAGCACACATTACTATCTGAAGAATTATATATTACATTGAAAAATCGCACAGAAGAAAGACATACCGAAATAGAAAATGTCTTATGGTATTGCTACAAACTTGTAATTTACTTCCCAGCACGAATAGTGTCATCGTAAGAAAGACCGTTGTACGATATGTCCTTTGCATGCTGAGCTGGTGCTACATCAATGACCTCAGAACTTGGCGACAAACTTGGCAATCATTTGGCGGTTTAGAGGAAAATACTTGGAAAAAATATATCGCGCATTGCTAACAGTACCACCAACTAGCGTAGATGCCGAAAGATCGTTTTCGACAGATGGTAATTTTTGCACAAAATTACTTTCTAGGATTATTGACAGTACAATTGATGCATTATGTTTTTTAAGATTACATTTCAAAAATTTGTAATTGTACCACAGACTGAATAATGATATTTACACTTTTTTGTAATTTAAATAAACAAGATTCTTTATATACTGTTATAATTTATAAGTTACAAATTATTTTTTCTGATATTTACACTCTCTAATAAAACTGGCAACTAAAGCAAAGAAACACCTGTGCTTTCTTTCTTTTTCTAAAATTTCTAATACCGGTATTAAAACCGATATCCCGGTATTAAGATCTAAAAAATACCGAATACCGGTATTGAAATTTTGTTCCGATAATCCCTATTTAGAACATTTGCTGAGCTCGACAAAAACAGAATAAATGAATCTAGGAGGCATTCACTGCCAAATGCAAAAATTGCCAGAAAAAAAATAAAATGATTAAAAAAGGAAAATTAAACCTATAAATGTGTTGAATTTTAAGTACGTACACACATAATTTATTATTTAAACATATTACAGTATACTTTAAATGCATTTTTCTGAAAACTGATTTTTATTTATTTTTTGCTCACTTCAAATCAAATAACTCAAAATATAATTATCATATTCCTATGAAATTTGGTGGATGTTGTCTTTATACTATTTTCTAGGGAATGACTAAAAGAGTTTAGATTGAGTGAATGCTTTTTAATTCACAGCCTATTGTTTGAATAATAACGTCATAAATTTACTAAATATTTCATGATAAATCTTCGACTGGTTCTAAAATTTTTATTTATTATTATAACCATACGCTTGTAGTTCATTCTCAAGAGAAAACTATGTAGTTTATTTTGGTATAAGTTTTGTTCGGATGAGAATAATTCTTTTTTGTAGACAATTTGAAGACTTTTAAGAATTTGCTTAAATTTATGATATTAAATACCAATTTTCAAAAATTTTATGTTTTATTTAAATATTGATATTTTTAATATTTATTTTAAATATTGATATTTAATTCCTAATTTTTAACAGTCTTATACCCAGAAATATGGTTAAAATATGTCTACATCATGTTTTTCTAAAAAAGTGCTCCGAACGTGTTCGGATACTTAAATCTCCTGGGATAGCAGTTTCAATCAAGAAATTCATAACACATTCTTCGCCGCAAATCTTTGTTTTTCTCAAATTGGAATCTTTAGTATCCAGTTTTGGGGTAGAAATAAATATCTGCAGGGTTGTGGTACCAACCATAAAAAAAATTAAGGAATTTTTACCATTTACCATTAATTTAATTTCATGGAACTGCCATGGGTATCGTAGTCATTGTGAAGGCATTAAAGATGAGACAAATAAATATAAGCCCTTCTACATAGCCTTACAAGAAACATTCCTTAATCTTTATTAAACGAAAACTAAAAATTCTTGTGTATTCAAAAAGATAATATACAAAATAAGCGCGCTTTTGGCAGAGTAAAAGTGGTCATAATTTTTCACCAAGAGTTGTTATTATAAATACTGCTCTTCAAACAATTGCTTTTTATGTTAAAATCAAATCAATAATATCAGTTTGTTCGATAACCACACAATACAACAGAAAGAATTTAATGCACTTATAAGACAACTTCCATCACCTTTCATCATCTTAGGTATTTGGAATGACCACGGTTCCATTTGGGGCAATTCTGATTCTAAGGGTTGAGGGCTGTAGATTGAGAAGTTGATGTCAAATTATGATTTGTGTCTTCTAAATAATTCAAATCGTACTTTCTCTCAATAAATTACCAGACCATTTCATATTTTGGATCTTCCACTTTGTTCACTTCTTTAGTTATTCAATAGAGTTTATTGTTGGTGATCATTTGTATAACAGTGACATTTTCAAGTCATTTTATTTCTTTAATCCAATAAAGTTATTTTACCTAAAAGCCTTTGTGGGTTTATCTTTGACGAAGCCAACTGGTAACCTTTAAAAGGCATTTTTTTTTTCAAAATTCGCTGTTGAAATGGTTCAAATGCCAGAGATGAATGATATCGTAAAAGGGATTACGGGCTGCATTATTAAAGATCTAGAAGCTTCTACCTATAAATTACAGTTAAATTTTAAAAAATAAGAAAGCCATAGTAGAGTGAGAAATATGTAGAGGTCTAAAAGTCTCAAAATAATGCATGGGACAAATTTCTAAGGTACTCAATGACAAAAAACTTTATAGCTTTTAAGATGCAAAAACTAATTAATTAGACTTTGAAAAATACGTGAATTTATCGTCAAAGATTTTATGAAACAAATTTTTAAAAAATGATGGGGACTAAAAACTCCCAGGTAATTTCGATTTTAAACATTAATAGACAAGTTATCACCGATGTAAAAAACATAGATAATATCCTTGGTTTCGTTATTGGATTAACGTCCCATTTTAAAGTAACATTAAAGCTATTTTGGGTCTGAACTCGTAATTTCGAACCGCGGTCAAAACCTGAACTAGTACCCATCTCTCCTTAGTTTCGTGCCATACTAGCTGGAAAACATTTGGCTTCGACGGATTTAACGTGTATCAGACCAGCTTACACGTTGGTTCTTATGTGTAATCGGGTATCGAACCAGCAACTCTCCGAGATCCAGCGACAAGACCTTGCCACCAAACACCGCAACCTTTGATATCTTTCGGAAAGGATTTGATGCAATTCCGTGTGATAAATTTTATTCTCGAAGTTTCTATAACTTTAAAAGACGAGAGAAAATTAAAATGTTAAATTTGACATCATCGCCAGTAGAAATTTAAAACGGAGACTTTATTATTTAAAATTTAAAATGCGCTTTAAATCAGTCACATCTGTCATTTCTAGGCCCAGATAAGAATCACTGTCCCAAAATAAAGAATTTAAAAGTATGCCTAGTGATTTATTTTTTTTCTATTTTTAATTAAATATGAAACAAAAAGATTTATCCAAGCACCTAGGAAAAAAGTAATAATAGCACCTGTTTCCACAGTTCCTCAAGACCCAACAAGTTACAGACTAACAGAATTAACCAGCTGCTTCAACAAATTAATGGGAAAAATAGGAAATACGCGTTTAGTATACATTTTTTGAAAAAATAAAATGAAGAAGAAACGGTTTCCTATCAAAATTTAAAGTGGGTTTCGATACGGACCTGATATGCAGGATAATGTATTGCAATTAGAAACTACAATGAGAAAGAAAAAGAAAGAAGCACTTAGTTTCGGTGCTGTTTGATACGGAAAAGGCCTTTAATAGGTCATGTCGTTATAGTGTTTTAAGAGATCTACACAACATGGGCTTTCAGGGCAAATCCCAATTCTTACAAAAATCTTTATGCAGACAAGAACTTTCCAATTTAATATATTCGAATGAATATATTTAAAAGGAAGGTGTTCGACAAGGGAGTGTTTTAATTGCAGTTTTGTCATCAAAATGGACGGTATCATCCCCAACCTATTGAAATCAAAATTTGACTCGGAATCACAGCTATAATCACAAGATTAAATACCGAATTTCATTGATATAAGTCATTGTGCTTACAGGCATGCGAAAGTACAGACCAATAGCCAATCCTTTGACAGATTTAGCTCAATATTTGATGAGAATCTCTATTTTAGATGCTAAACCTATGTACTAAATTTTATCTACTTAGCTGGTTGCGTTTTGTATTTATTGAATTCTCTTGTATTCAACGAACCAGACAGGCAAAACTTCCTCTGACTGATTTCGTTCAAAATTTGACAGAATATTTACAAATTTGGTCACAATTTTATTCTTTAACATTTTCTATTTTTTCACAACCAACGATATGCTTCCTAGTTTATTTACTTCGGTTTTTTAATTCAATAGATGGCACTAAAATCGCTCAATTTTATTTCTTATGATGACGTTGACCAAGCGTTATAGGCATATGCAACTTTAAACGTGGAAAAATTGAATTTAGTTTAAGATTGTGGGTGTGCACTGATAGAGTTATTTTCTTGACAAAGTTTTTGGAGTTCTTACTTTCAGCTGGTATGTTCTTTGCTTTTCTATTTTATTGATATTTTTCGGCTTTATGATTAAATGTCTTTTTTGTGGTTTGGTTTGATTCAATTTTACTGTGGTCTTTCTTAGATTTAAAATTTTTGAAATAATATTTTGTTTATTATTGTGTAATTTATTGTCTTTGATTTTATGATATTAATTCTTAACCCCAAAACCACATTTTCTTGGGATTTTCATGTCACGAGGGGGCAATATTTTAGACGGAAGTCAGACTCCTCACAGAAAAATTCCTGGTTTGAATCCCTGCCTGAGGGTGACCCTTGCAAAAGTCTTCAGGCCAGATTCATCACTTCTTTCTTTTTGGTTTCTTTTTTGCATTTAAACTTAATATTTCTAATTTGATTTTCATTTGTGTTTTAGATGTAGCAGCATTAGCGCTCTCTAAATATAATGCATCTTTTATTAGTTTTTATTCAAGAAATATTTACTTTTAATTGAATTTCATAATGATTGCTTTTATTGGTTATTAGTTTCCTTTAATACTTACTAATAAATATTTACTTTTCTCAGTATCTCCACCATCTTGCTGTCACTGTGTGAATGTTTTAACTATAAAACTTTTTAGTCGATTTATATTCAAACATTTTAGTTCTGAAATTTGTGACTTCCCATTTTTAATTGGACAAATATCAACATTTTTGTATTTTTGAAAGAAACATGTGTTTTACGTGATATTTGATTTCACGCACTTTTTAAACTTCTTTTATACTGTGCTCATATTATTTTTAAATTTTATATTCTGAATAAAAATTACAATCATGTTCTGAATTATAAGCTGCAGCACAGTTTATCCTATGAAAGGATCTTGCTCCGGAATAATATCCATATCATCATCATCCAGAATAATTTCATTCTGCCAGAAAAAATTACTCGAAAAAGTTTATGCCCATGTGCAATATATTTCTGTTGTTCGAGCCTAACTTTCTGATCAATTTCTTGTAAGAAACAATGCTTAGCACGCGATTATTTTCGAATGGCCACATGTAAATGTTTTGGCAAAAAAACTGACTGCTGATTGAAATCTATGTAAGCATAAAAGAAAAAATCAAATAGCTTGTTGATTTTTGGAATTTGATACGAGATTACCACAATATTAACCTTCTAACCGGAATAGATTTTCAATACCTGTTTACTTAACACGTATTTAGAAATCATAACAGATAGTCTGGTCCGGGGCGAAAAGTTCCTGAAATTTCATTTAGTATATCACTATCTGATGTGCGAAACTGCTCATTTTTGAATTTGAGTATCGGTTGTCTTATTATTAATACAAGACTGATAAGCTGTTCAAGGTGTTTTTCGATATTTTGAATGCCGGACAATGTCGTGAAGATATCGTTATGTTATTGGGCACTTTTTTCATTGCGTAAGGAAACTTTTACGGGTTTTTTTTTCAAGGAAGAATTTCAAAACTGAAATTGGAATTAGATGCGACCTTGGATTTATTTGTATAATTTGTTCTTTCAGCCTCCAATCTTAACATACAGGATAAAAAATAAATTATCCAAATGTTTGTAAAATTGTACTTTAGTGTGTCCCTTTCTACGCCAAGGATGTTGCCAATAAAGATGGTGGACAAAATAAACAATTCTGCAAAAGTTACGGTTATCATTTTCTGCATTAAAAACGGGGATCTTTACCGAGAAGTATTGTTTTATCTGAGAAGATTTTAACTTTTAGGGTCACTATCGCTGCTTTCTTTACAATTCTGAAATAAAGAACTTTGAAAAGTGGCTGCGTCGGTCTGTTGCTTAGACAAAAACTTTAGAGCATGCAATGCCTTCAGCATCTGAGGAAGGCACCGGGCAGAATTTTTTAACTTAAAAAAAAACATCCTACAGCTTCGCTAACTCACTAAACTTAAGGATTTTGAGAATAACAAGAACAGTACAATTAAAAATGAAAGCACCCCCCCCCCCACACACACACATTCGTAATAACTTCGTTACAAGACATTGATGCTTTTCTTGAGAAGAAATTTGAAGGAATAAATACACTTACTCGGTTCAACTAATTCTTCATTTGTACAGAGAACCATTTCCATAGAAAAGCAGAACTTTTCAATGATACAAATGTTTTGTCGGCGACCTATATATTTTGAATTGTAAACTTCGAATTCACAAATATCCCTCACGATATTCTTGATCATAATATTTGTGATTATCCCAGTTATCAGACATCGGATTATTGAATTCTCATTGACTAAACAAATATTTACAGGAAATCCACGAAAAAGAACTACAAATTCGGTTAGAATGGTTAAGATAATATTAAAATGAAAAAGTGTGAAACAAACATTTCAAAATGCTGTAGCAGATGTTTTTAGTTTCTGCCCTGATAAAATAAACAGACGATTTTAATTAGTCTGTCATAATTCGGCAAGAATTGAAAAAGATAAATTAAAAAGAGCACAAAATTTATCATAATTTAACTTAAAAAATAACATTGAATGTTTTTAGCAGTAATACTTTCAATTATAAAACGAAATTTAATTAAATTCTTTAATGAATGTTTATTAATCAATTATTTTTAATTTCTTTCAAAACTGCTGTAGTAGATGAACAGTTCAACTAGCGAAAAAAATGTAAACAAATCAGTATTAGGGTTATTAGAAAAATTATTCGCCTTGCTTTTTTTGGGTTACCATATTGGCGACAAACTCGGGGGCACACTAAAATACGATTAAACAAAATTTTCAGAAAAGTAGACATTGGAAGATTTAAAACTCATTTGACTAATAATAGTAAGAGGTTGAAATGTTATAATTTAAAAGTAGAGTTTTAGAAAAATTATACCATATTCAGTGATAAGAGGTGCAAAAACTTCATACGAAGTATACCCTTAATAGTCATTTGTGGAGAAGCAGCGGACAATAAAGTGAACAATTTGATTTAGAAATAATAATCTAAAAAAAAGAGCTTAGAAAAAACGTTTTCAGGTGATTTTAGAAGACATCATTCTAGTGAAACTGATGCCATTTCCCGTATATTTTCCGCTAGAAGGTTTTTGTTGCATTAAACTTGCCATTACACAATTCATTCGTTCCAAATCATTTTCCAGTTTAAAAATGACTCGTTTCAATGGCAATCGCTGTTTTTGAAGAACGCTTTAACAATAAGTTTTTTCATGATGTCTAATGCAAGCCACAATGAAAGCAGCACCGTTTCGGTGACTATCGGTTTTCTCCACGTTTCTAATTGCAAATAACTAGAGTTCTACAAAATATCAACATAGCAGAGCCGGGCTGTATTTGGAAGTCGCATGACTTTATCTGCTTAACAATTAACGGTATTTTCAGTAATTTTAAGGAGGGTCATATTGAAAAAAAATGAGTTATTGAAACAAAGCCAACTTCATTATGTTGCTTGTGCTCCAATGTCTGGCACTTATGATTCCTGCACAAACCGAGGGACATAATCTCACTTACGCTGCTAGTGTGGGGAATTAGAAATGGCCGTGTACATCTAATGGTAATTCCTCGGCTTCGGAACTGGAAAGTTCCAGGCTTGAGGTCCGATTCCGCTGACAAACATCTGTAAGCAGGTCTGGTTGTTCGCCAAATCTGTCGAGGTCAAATGTCCTCCTGCTGGTGAAGTGCGGAAGTTTGGAGAGGGGGAGAGGCAGCTCACGTTCATCGTCGTCATCTGATCGTGGTTCAAAATTACGAGATGCACCCTGGAGTATTGTTGCTTTGCATCCTAAATTAAGCATGCGAGAATTTTTTAAAAAAATGAAGCAATACTTATTGAATCCAGTCGGAGCAACTATTCAGTGATTTTTCCACTCTAGTCATTTGATAATCTGTAACAAGAAGTTAAATTAATTTAAAAGCTAAACTGAAACGGGAATTTGGAAATACAGTGTCTATCGGTACTTTTTATTTAACTAATTCAAAAGTTTCGGTTTCTTAACTCAATTCAAAAGTTTTTGATTTGAATTCCTCGATAATTGCTTCGATTAATTTTTTTCTCAGGTTCTTGGAATTTCATGACAAAAAAATTTATTCTTGTTAAAATACTGCATCTAATTCTAGATTATTTTGCTTTGAAATCAAAACTAAAAAGTGTAAAATATTTATTTATATTCTTAAATTGTTTTGTTTAGTTAAATACGCCATATCTTGTATCTTCAGAGCTAATAAATTTTTTTACAGTCTTTAATTTTTTTCTAGGGTTTGTACAATTCATTCAGTCAAAAAAAAAAAAAAAAAAATCGATAAAATTTTTCTTCCCTTTAAAAAAAGTTTTATATTTATTAGATGTCAATTGTATTATTTATATCGAAATTTTGTTACGAAATTTTTGTATTCAAAAAGCACTTTACTCTTTCTTTATTAAAATCACCAATTTAAATGCCAACGCAAAAAAACTGAAATTTAAAAGAATAAGAATAAAAGTATTTTAAGTGTTATTATTAATACTTTATTCAATAATTATGTATTTTTAATACTGTTGTAATATAATTCGAATTTTACTCTCGTATCCTTCGAATGTTCCTATTAATAGTTTTAATCCTTTGTACTTGGAAAAGTAATTAGATGCGCGATTTTTCACCGCATACAAGGGCTCATTTTATTGCTTGGCGAAGTAAAAATTATGCATATAAAAGATTTTTTCCAAAAAATGAATCTACAGTTTCTGGAAAATATGGAAGACAGTCGTGGCCTGGAGGCAAGGTATCGGCTTCGAGGCTGGAGTGGGAAAGAAAGTGGTGTGGGAAATGAAGCTTTACTGTCGATTTCAGTTTCAAAACAACACGCCAACATGTTTACAGTACTCGCTTACAAATACCATGTCTATCTTCGTCTAACTATCGCATTCCAACAATAAGCTTGGGCAACAGTTGACATTTTTTAGTACTACCTGTTCCGCTCCGCGCTGCATTTACTACATTGAGCAGCTCTTGCTGTGGCTGATGCAAGAGCTTTTTTTTGGTTTTGATTGTTTGGCCTATAAAGATGCCAGCTGGACACCAAATTTAATTCTTTGTTTCGCTACCGCTATATATATGCGTTAGTCTATATAAGTAGCTAGAGAAATAGTCTCTGGACTTCGGAACAAGAATGATTTATTTTTTATTTTCTAGAGAGATCTATGTGATGCACTGGAGTTTCTTTTTAGTCAGTGTGAAGGGGCCGTGGTGGCCTGGTAGTAAGGTCTCGGATTTTAGGTTCGAGACTCGATTCCACCGAAGAACCATCGTATAAGCGGGTCTAGTGCATGCTAAATCCGTCGGGGCCACACGACCTCTCGCTGATGTGGTGTGGAAGCCTGGAGAGGGTGTGCCAGCTCAGGTGTCATCTTCATCATCTGACCGCTTTTCAAAATTACGAGGTCCGTCCTAAAATAACTCTAGTGTTGCTTTAAAATGGGACGTTAATATAACTTAACTAAAAAAAAACTCGGTCATTTTGAATAGTAATTAGAATTAAACTGCCCTTTGGTACTCGAAATGCATGTCTGATCGGCATGTTAACGTGCAGTAACAGAAAACAGGCCTTACAAATAAATAAAAAAATGAAAATACTTTATCATTGAAAGCCCTGTCTGCAGATAAGATTTCGCACGCTGTTGCTTAAACAATTAGGAACTATGTTTTTATTCATTTGAAGCTTGTTGGGTACATAACGTTTCGTATCTTGAATTTCAGCACCTTTCTTAACCTAATTTTGTCGTACATTAGTAATGTCTCGGGTTGAAAGGAGATTTTGGAGAGTTCCAAACAAGTTCTCTTTTGCAAATTTCTAACTTGCTTCGTATTATTTGTCAAGCAGCAATACTTTAGCAGCATTTTAATCGTTATTAGAATATTAAGAGCTCACGACCATACTGAAATTTTAAATGAAGCATGAATGTTAAAATATTTCGGTTGATCTCCTTTTCAACCTATATAATATAGATTTTTTTTCGTAATAAACCTGCTAGATTAAGAATTTGAGATTTTCTGGCATCATTTTGTTTTTGTAATCCGTTTGTTTTATTTGACTGCAGTCTAGAAAAATTATCCGTCTATCCTTACTTAGACATTTAACGGATTTTAGTTGATAACGTGGTAAAAACGCCAACTACCGTAACTACATTTTATACATTATATTAATTTATGCTACATTTCATACGCTATATTAATTTTTTCTTTTATTTTACAATTAAACTACACTGTATTTGACCCCTTTTATCATGACCAAAATGCGAATCGTCAAATATTGAAACGAACCTGGGAGTGGAAAGAGATCCTATGTGTCTATTCAATTTTCTTTGCTCTACAAAGGTGTATGTTTTAAAATTCTACAATAGCTTATAGAATTCATTCATTTTGTTCCATTTTTACAGAAGAAGTAACTGCTATTTTAAAAACTTTCTTTTATTTCAGATTGTTCTGCAGATAGCAATATAATATACACAGATTCACTGAGCGCTCTGGAAACCCTATCATCTTTACATGCTGGGAGCCCTCCTTTGCTTTTCAACATTGAAAAACTTATGACAAACTTATCTGGAAGGCCTTTCAAATTATTTTGTTAGGTCCCTGCACATGTGGGAATTCCGGGAAATGAAAAGGCTGATATGACAGCTAAATTGGCTACTACTTTTTGCCAAAACAGATTTCTCTTTCTGATTACAAGAAATATGTATGTCACATTTTGCATTCCAATTGGCAAACTGAATGGAGTGCACAGATTCGTAATAAATTTCATACAATTAAGCCTACACCTGTACTACTAATCTATCTTTAAGCCTCTGGTCCGCCGGCGTCCTGGCATAGGGGTAGCGCATCTTCCCCATGATCTGGGCGTCCCAGGTTCGAATCTCGGTTCGTGCATTGTTATTCTTCATCTGTGTTCTATCTGTGAGGTGTGTGAATGTGCCCCCCTGTGAAAAGGGGTTGTGCAGGCGAATGTGTTCGAGTTCTTCATATGAGCTAGAAGTCAGACTTCTGCCCTCGGGTGCTCAGGGGTCTTTACCCTCAGAAGCTACTGCACCCCCTTTCGGTGATAACGCGGACACGACATCATCATCATCATCATCAAGCCTCTGGTCCACTTTACACAGTAGAAAACTAGACACAATTTTATCTAGGTTGAGGATTGGGCACACTCGATTCACACACCAACATTTGTTGATGGAGGAAACAATACCATTTTGCTCAATTTGTAACAGTCTTGTGTCTGTTTTACACATTCTTGTAAAATGCCCCCTGTTTTCTTTACAGCATCTTACATTTTTTCAGAAATCTCACCCTGATTTGGGCGAGTTGCTTTCCAAAACTCCGCGTGTTAACCTTTTTATTTAAAAAAAAATATTGGTTTTTCTAATCATATATAAACATTAACTGCGCTTTTCAGTACTGTACCATACCTTACATCATTGTTGCGCTTTTTCATGACTCACATTTTTACGCTTTTAGACATTTGGATTTTGTAGACATTCCATATTTTGATTTTATTATAAATTGATACAAATATTTTAATTCCATGAATGTGACGCAACTTAGCCAAAGATAGCTTTTGTGCCATAAAAAAAACTCAAACTCGCTCTACGAAGGTAAACCACAAGACTTGTCATATTGTGGAAGTAAATGAGAAAGTCGAAAGTAGACACTCTTGTCAAAGAGATAAAGAAAGATGTAAGGAATTCTTGAAATTCATTCCTCGTCTTTCTAATTACACTCAATTTTTTTTATATATAATTAACTAGAAATACAAAAGAATAAATAAATGTAAATTACTCACCGTAAATTCATCAACTCTAAATAAATATTGCTCGTATATCTTCAAAATGTAGCTTTTTTTTACCACTAAATAAGTTTTAACTATTAAATAATAAAGGTTTTCATCGAAAATGCCCTCAATCTATGTAATTCGAAAATTTCAATTTTGAATTTCAACAAAAGCTGATATTGATAAGAAGACACAATACTCCATGAAAAATATTTTATTGATTTTTGATATAGGAATATATTGATTTTGCACTTTTATGTTTTTTATATTTTATATATTATTAAAATTATTTGATAAATGTATAACTTGCAGCCGAGGAGAGATAAAGCGATCAAGCTTTTTTTTTCGGGTGGGTAAATATGTATAGATAACGCATCTCTTCCACTAGCCCTCGACCATGTTACTGTGTGTGGTCGCTTGACTCTAAAACGCTGAGTGACCTTTATTTATTCGTCTTTCTCTAAATATAAGAAATTTGCTATTTCAAGAACAATGCCTAAGATTTTATTAACAATACTAAATAAAAATTATTTTTACAGTAGAAAATAATTCGTAATAATAGCGTATCTTTAATGAGAAAATTGCTTCAAAAGTTTGAAATAATTTCTTAGATATCAACAGTTGGTGATGTTGGAGCTGGACACGTGCTCATGAAGAATTCTTTGAATATAATAAGAAAATTTGAGTTTCTTTTCTTTAAGTTAAAAGCTAAGTAGTAGTTTCTTTTAGTTTTTATAGTTAGGAAATCCTGTGATACCACCTTTTTTTTATTTATTATCCGCACTTATTATATGGAAATGCAGGGAAAAAAAATGTTATACATGTAATCGAAATTCTAAAAAATGTTGTCTGACTTCTTTCGCTCTCCAGGATTCTTAATTTTTCTCGTGGAAAAATTCATTTTATCGTAAATAATAATTTACCTCGTAGAATAGTTTACGAATTGATTTGAAATAAGAGAAAAAAAAACTGAGAATTCTCTGTGGAAAAAACTCATTCGTCATGGAATTCAAAACAAGTTTTAATGCAGAGAAAGAAGGATGAAGACAAATTATAGTTATTCGCAATACTCTACTTGAACTTGCATAAACAAAACTGGATAATGAAAATTCAAACGAAATTGAAGGCTACTTTTCAAAACATTTTGGGAACTTGAAAGATTCGTATGGAGGAACTCTGATGAATGTCTGAGATTTTCTTTTTTGAAAATTCCCAACACAGGATAAATAAAACAGATTTCGTTAAAAGTATGGTAACAAGTACATAACGAGATCTAATACATCGATATGTCTAAACTTTTGAAATGTTTTAAGAAAAAAAATTTAAAAAATTAAAATGAATTTTATGTGTTCATAAGTTTGTGTTTTTGTCTGCTATCGGAAGAATTTCTAAACAAGATATATAAAAAAAATTGCTTTTAAATTTTTAAACTATTCGAAAAAGCAAATAAAACACATTCTTGTTATAAGTATAGATAAATTCGTAAGTAAAAATATTTCTACATGGAAATATTATAATAATAAATGTAAAATAAAAATAAGATTATTTAAATCTTTCCTCATCTTTTCCAAAGAAAGTTTTAGGTTCTTTTTTAATTTTCTGTCAGCAATATAAGGTTTTCTATAAATAATTTTTCAGATAATTCAGATAGGGGAGAATCGATTTAAAAAACGAATTTTTGATGCATTTTAGAATCTAAAAATTTCTACATATCGTGTAGCAGAATTCGTAAAAATCTTTATAAAAAAAAATGCTGATTTTGAAGAATGCTTTTGCTGTATATTATAAAATAACAAAAGCACTTTTCCAAATATATAAAAAAACAGCTGTTCAAAAATATTTTGAATAAATTTCATTATAAAAGCCGCTCTTCAAATTTTAAGTGAAGAAAGAAGACAAATCTAAATGGTTTGAAAGGGCAGACTAATATTTCCAAATCTCCCCGCTTCGAAGACCTTATATACCACTACATTTTAATTTTTTTAATCATTCTTTCAAATTTCTTCTTTTTGACTTAATCTGAAGTTCGCGTATACGTAGTTCAGTATATATTTCTTTTAAAGTAGATTGGTAATTTGCTTTAAAGCGGCTATGGGTTTGTGGATTCTCTTTCAGGCCAAAGTGAGCTGAAATAAATTACCAACCATTTTTATTAATTAAATTATTAAATAAATTTATTAAATGTAGTTCAATGAAAAGTCACTGCCTAGTAGCTTAAGTTTAAGGCCAAGTTCAGTCCTGGTTCCTTTATTGTGGAATTTTTATTTTAATAAAATGCTTTCCCTTAATAATGAAGAACATTTGCTTCAGGATTATGCGGATGGTCCCGCTTTAATTATGTCTCGCAAAATCTTTGAAATTTCTGTGTCCTCTACATTAAATGCTTTGAAAAATAAATTATGAGAACTCAAATAGTTGAATAGAAAAAGTAATTGCTATTGTTTTCCGGACCATTCAAAATAAAAATGGACAGAAAAAAGAACTCTCAGCTTTAGATTACATCGGGGTTTTTTTTATAGTTTCACTGCCTTTTTTGCTTGTCTATCTTTTGAACTGCTAAAAAGATATAAAACTATCCAAATTGCTGAATCTTAAAAATAATTTGGCATAATGATTGACAACCAACTAATATACTTAATCGTCATGAACTTAGTCTTCATGAAAATATTCATGCTTTAACTAATAGTTTTAACAATAGGACTGCCGCTAAATGGGGAGATATGTCCTTACTGAAATACCGGTATAATACAGTAATTGAAAAATAGCTCTTATACATGGTGCTGCTACATAGGAAGGCTCTTTAACTAATCGAAAATTTTTTCAACTTCATAAAGTTTAATGCATTTCTGCTTCAAAAAATTTCCAAATTTTATAGGACTTTCCCAACAAAGTCTTTTAATGTCTTTCTGGGAATACTCTACTTGTTGTTCCCAGGAAACTGTACATTAAATTTCAGGTTTGGTATAATAGAATTTTAATTTTTCTTACTTCTGTTGTTGATCCCGACTTTGGAGTGTACACCGATGGTTCCGGGATTGATGGTAATGTCGGGGCTGCGGTGGGCATATTTAAAAATGATCAATTTGTTAACTCCTTTAACTTGCTAATTATAAATCTGTACGGTGGGCTGGGCCTTGGAGAGAGATTTTATTTTGACGGGCAGTTTCTCAGCTATTGAAGACCTTCAAAAGGATAATTCCGGGACCAAATTCATTAACGATATTAAAAGGACTATGTACAAAGTTAAACCTCTAGTTGGATTGTCCTGGGTAAAGGCGCATGTTGGAATCCCAGGCAACTGACTGGTCGACCAGGATGTTGAAATTGCAACTACACAATGTGAAACTTTAGATATTTCTGCTCCGTATTCTTTCCTTAGAGGAAAACTCAGGGAGTTTGTTTTGAATAATTGGTAGAAATATTGGGATGACTTTAATAAAGTGGTCAAAGTCAGAGAGTTTGTTCCCAGAGTTAATTTATTAACGTATAATAGGGAGCTCTTGAACTTTGTGTCAGGACATGGTCATTTCCCCTTTTATGTGTTTTGCGCCGTTTTCAATAATCAATAGCCTTAAAATCAATAGTCTTAATTGTAATTGTGAAAACTTGAGGAATGCCGACCACTTTGTTTCCGACTATAGTCACACCAGGCATTTTCCTCTTACTCCTTTCTCTGCTGAAAATTTTATATGGTTCATCAGTATACAACGCAATAAATCTTCTTTATTTAAACAACAAAATATTTTTTAAAAAAATATATATGTGTCACTCTGCAGAAAATAATATCAAAGTCATTTGTTACTTTTCTTTTTCAATTTTTTAGATTGAATTTTTGCATTTTCCATGCTTACTGTCACGCTTCAAATAACTATTTTTAAATTTTTATTTTACCGTGTGTTAGGTGTGTGCATCAATGCTACCTGTATTGTCTTACTGCAGTTTATAGGCTTGATCCTATAGCAATCCTGCTCCAATCTTTTGATTGATGTTAAGTCATTACATTGATATTCCCTTTGTTAATTTTTGTTTTGCCTCTGATTGGTCATCGAGTGAAATAAAAATAGAAGAAATATTGTTGCCTACGTATTTATTTTCAGATGTTTGCCTGAGTTTAATTCATAACATATGTTTGTTTTTATTTTTCTTCCTTTCGTACATTTTTATTTTGTACATTTTATTGAATTTGAACGGTTTTGTTCATTTTAATCAATTCTTTGTTCACTGTTTTGATACCGTTGATTAGTTACATTTTTTAAAAAACTGCTTATCAAATATTGTGCAACTAATACATAAATTGATACGCTGCATTTTCTTATTAGTCATGGTTCGGTTATACATTGTTTAAATATGTTTATCTCTGTCCATTTTAATTTTAATGTTTGATATGAGATGTGTGGTACAATATGCCCCGTCTACAATTGTGTGTGTGTGTGTGTATAATATGTAATGATATTTTAAACTCTTAATTTAGCTCATAGTAATTTCATTCTCTTATTTCCTGATCTCATTGCACTTTTAATTCAACTGAAGCTGTGTAAAAATTACTGCGCAATCAGTTCTACGTATCAAGTGAAAATGATCTCTCCGTTGCCCTTGTCAAAGGTCAACAGTTTATTGAATCGCCACGTGGCCGGAAATCTCAAGTTATATAAGATTAGCGATCATTTGTTTCGTGCTTTTTCTTACTTCTGCTTTAATTGCTTTCCTGGAATGGATATTAAAGAGAATTAAAATATCCAAAGCGTCTTCTCTGTCTTCCAACCTGCATTCTGCTTCAAACAAAATGTTACATATATATATTATTTTATTTTTAGTATAATAAGCTTGTTTTGTTTCGATATTCAATTCCGTTTTTTGGTCCCGTTTGGTTTTCATCCCCTTTTCTCATGTCAATGTTCATTTCTAACTAGTTTTTATATCATTATTTCCCCTTTTTTGTTAAAAAAAAAAAAACAACCTGCAACATGTTTTTTTTTTTTTTTTTTTTTTTTGCAGATCTTGTTTTCGTTTCTTAAAGAAATTGAAAATTATGTTCAACGATTATTTTTATATCGTGTTTAATTAATCGACGGCTAAAAGTTGTTTTTAGGTGCTAAAAGCGGGAAAGTCGCGATATCGCAATACATTCGGCCAGCCCAATTCATCGTCTCTTTAACGACCTCTTTACACCCGCTTTTGAATTATTTAGAGGACAATCAGACATTTTTCATGATTGTCACATATAAAATATTAATGTTGTGGTGGTATGTAGATTATTATGATCCGTGCAGGAAGCAACAGGACGAATGTTTTTAGGAACATTTCTTTTAATAATCACATTCACACACTAAACAAGCACAAAGACAAGACATTCACACACTTAAACATACACTAACACAAAGACAAGACATTCACGCACGCGGCTTCACAGTTCAGCATCACATCTCATTCTAATTACAATCGCAATGCACTATGGGATGATATATGGGATGGCCTAATCAGGCATCGCCATCTAGTACCCAAAAGAGAAGATAAGAGTAATGCAACAGTTACATCCTCCCCCTCTGGCTCCGACGACGTCCCGGCAGGGAGACAGAATTTGAATTGTCTGGAAGTCTATTGGTTAAGAGTAATGCAACTGCTCATCCTCCCCCTACACCAACGAATACCGTCCTGGCGAGGTGGTGTGATTTTGGATATTTTCCACTCAGATAGAAAAGCTATTTTTAATTATTGAAATGAGACAGGAAGTTAAAGAAGAAAACTTGAATATGATGGATCAGTTACACACTTACCCTCTCTTTTGAATATACAAAAAAAAAAATCAATAAAGTAGGTAGAACACAAATGATTTAAATCTCCATTTATTTTTATTATTTTTTTAAAGAATGCGAAATATTTATAATATTCAGTTAGGAGATAAATATATTTTCAGCAATGGGAAAAAAATATTTATGTTCAAAAACTTTATATTTTAGATGAAGCAACACATAAGGATAGAAATTAAATTCAAATTATTTCAATTGTTAATTTTAGCTGCAAGTATATATACACATTTAATAAAAGAAAAGCAGACATAGCAAATAATTGCTATTAAATTTGCTTAAATACTGAAAAGAATTAGCTTTAATAATTCTTAACCATAAAAATAACATTCTGAGAATCAGAAATAAAATTGCACTTTTTATACAATTAAAAGATGTTATATGCTGAAAAAAGAAAACATATTCAATACTTGTTTAGACTAATCACTTTGAGAGCGACTGAGCTTATGAATACTAAATGAGACTTGGCGCGTTGCTCAAGGGCACATAAAATGGTATTAGAAAACGAGAACAGTTATGGTTTCGGTTCGCAAACTTACGGACCTAGAAATATATCAAATGCGATAAATTAATTCGTTCTTAAATAAAATACAGAAATACAACAACTTGAAATTCACTATATAGAATACCTTAATATTTAAAAGATATATTATTACGCACTTTCAATGATTGAGATCAAATAACAAAACAATACAGATATTTCAATATGCAATCTAGCAACGATGAATAGGCTATAAAAACAGAAGTAACTTAGAAACTATTAAATAGTATGAAAACATTTCACAGAAGACGAAGCATTTTGGTGTATTCAAACATGAAAGAATGTTGCTAGAATATATTTCAACGAAACAAATGCTGGATGCTATTAAATTTAAACAACAACAAAAAATGCACAAGTGTTATGACACTTGTCTGAGAACATGTACGGACAGGAACCACCAAAACAAAACTGATGAATTTTTCCGTGCTGTAAATTTGAAAAACAGAAACACGCTTTTTCACTGGATTTAAATGCAGATTTTTGCTGGAGATGCTCAAATAATAAATTATACTCGGTACAGGGGCCAACGTCTCGTACGAGTTAGGATTTAAAACTGAATTCTCTAATACTCTTTAGGACATCAAGGAAGCGAAGATGGCAGATGCTGGTTCATCTTTGTGGACAGATGTCTGGAACACAATGATGGACAGTTCTCGGGATGAGAAAAATGACATGTGTCAGGAGGACACGTTTCATAATTTGCTGCGCGCGGAAAAATTTTCTTGCGATCGTCGGGACGACTTCACTTCCGTTTCATTAGAAATTCTTTTACGTTGGGCGCCAATGTGGTGGCGGGAAACTTTTCTTGTGATGGTCGGGACGACTTCACTTTAGTTTTATCATTTCACAGGAACACAATGCTGAACTTTTCCCGGGGTGGGAAAAATTATTCTGTGTCTGACGAACGTATTAAAATTTCTTTTTCGTTGGGCGCCAATGTAGTGGCGGGAAAATTTTCTTGTGATCGTCGGGACGACTTCACATCCGTTTCCTCACAAATTCTTTTTCGTTCGAGCCCCACGTTGGGCGCCAATGTGGTGGTATGTAGATTATTATGATCCATGCAGGAAGCAACAGGACGAATGTATTTAGGAACATTTCTTTTAATAATCACATTCACACACTAAACAAGCACAAAGACAAGACATTCACACACTTAAACATACACTAACACAAAGACAAGACATTCACGCACGCGGCTTCACAGTTCAGCATCACATCTCATTCTAATTACAATCGCAATGCACTATGGGATGACATATGGGATGGCCTAATCAGGCAAAATTAGAGAAGATAAGAGTAATGCAACTGCTACATCCTCCCCATCTGGCTCCGACGACGTCCCGGCAAGGAGACAGAATTTGAATTGTCTGGAAGTCTATTAGTTAAGAGTAATGCAACTGCTACAATGTAATAAAATATATGCATTATTATTTTTTTAACATAAAAACAATGTGCGTGCTTTTTTTTTACTTTTACTGTTTACTACTTTTATTCTTAATATGTCGATGCACAGCGCATATTTTAAGATTTAGTATTAAAGGGGAAGAACTATATTTGTCAAATGTAATGACATTACATTTACATTTTGCATCCAATACTCTTTGCATTTCGTTTTACTTTGTGTGTCACCATTTGAAAAAGCGTTTTTCTCTCTTTTTCTCTTTCTCTCATCTTTAACTCCGTTTTTGCATTATTTTTGCGCATTTTAAATTCTAGAATTTCTGAATTTTATGCATCCATTGTTGCTTTTTTGAACTTTGCAGTTTTTTACTTGGGTCTTATGCTTTTATATTTTAACTAACGTATATTTTATAACCTTATGAGATCAGACCATATGCTTGGCTCAATAGGACAAAAAATGGCTGTTATGCCATTAACCCTATTGCCATCAAATACAGCCAAGAAAAGTTTCCAAAGAAAGACATAATGACTGTATAAAATTGTTGAAACTCTATCAAAGATTACAAAGGATTGTATCACCCTATTGAATGAGTTTTATTATTCTGAACCCGTTATACTAATCAATGTCTTGCCACCACTACTAATATTTAAGAATAATATAATTTATATTTATAAAATATCGAATGCAGTACAAAAATGATGCAATCATTTTATTAATATCAATTCTTTTTTTCCAGGGAAAAAATAAATTGTTTATTGAAAGGAAGCTTAACAATAGTAGCATAAAACGTTACGAAATCGAACAAGTTCCATTTTATTAAAGTTAAAACATTAATCACAAGAATGGTCTTCGCATTTCACTAACGAATTTGAAATATTAAACGTTATTTATAATTAAATTTTTCTTTCTTTTATTTCTGATCCGACGGTTTTCAAATGTTGAAGAAACAGAAAGGTGTTTTCGAGTAAATGAAAAAGTATGTCGATTTTAGGGCTAATTGGCATAATTATGAAAAACTTTCTATAAAATCAAGGGAAAATATTGAATGAAGATCGTATAAAATTATTTATAGTGCTTGCTATCGGAACGAGTAAAAGAGATGAACAAACAATTGCGCGAGGATCTCCTAGACTAGGAGTTTTTGAAAAAGTTTTTTTTGAGCAGATTTTGAATAAATGAGAAGCAAATCATTCTACAGAACCCATCGAAGAACACAAATCACTGACTGAGTGAATACTGCATAGCTTTTACCGACGTCTGCGATACACTTTCGACCTTGATTTGTTTTCCAGTTCGTCACGCAAGAGCTCTTGTCGAACAATTACTCTCAGCGAAATGATGGCACCTGTGATCGTATCTAAAAGAAAATAATTAATTTATTGCTGGTTGCCTTGCGCGCATGTAACCTGTCTCTAGGAAATGATTATGTATTAGTAGTTTTACTTGAAATAACTTCTATTTCTAGAGCGGAGATATATTTCGATATCGATTTCTTTGTAAGGCTTTAACTGTTGTACCAGCAATGATGAAACAAAACGATTGCATTCTCTGTGGATTATTTTTGTTCTGTAGCATTATTTTGTTATTCAGATAGTCCCTTAAAATTAAAATTGCCATTTTTCTAGCTTCTTTCCACAAAGAAAAGGGAAAATATTAAATTTCATTTCAAAATCATTCTAATGTTCACTTATTTTAGAAATTTTTGTCTATGATTCACCTTCACCAAGATATCTTGGAAACTAAGCTTTACATGGGAAATTTTAAAAGATCAATCTGCTTTTTAACCGAATATTATTTTGCATTGCTTATAAATGTATTTTAGCATCATTACTTTTCAAATTTTTCTGGTTAAGGAAATGCTAGGCAAAATTCGAATTTTTAAATAAATATTTATTTAAAATAGTTTGTGACTTCCTAGACTTACTTCTGAAAATATTTTGTACCGACTTCCTCGAATAGACCTGAACTTGCACCTGAATTTTGCACCGACTGACAGGGGATGAATCGAATTAATTGTAAGTTGGATTTATACTTTTCAACACTATTTTCGTTCAAAAAAGTTATATAAAATATAGATCAGACACAAACATCCAATGTATGTACGTGTAAGTATTGTACTGAGTAGCAACTGAATGATGTAAAAAAAAAAATCTTTTACAATATTAATATTTCTGCTCAAAGATTGTCTACTGATCCAATTATTTCAAACTCGAAAATCAGTCTTTGAAATATGCTATCTCTAGGAGACATAGGACATAAAAATATTGCTTTTATTTTCTCTGAGCTTGAATAATTGACTTCTGTGGAATAGAACAACACGTTGAATTTTACCCATTTCTAGACCATTGAAATTTCCAAAAGATATTCTATAGCTTATAAAATAAGATTTAAAATGAAACAACTTTTTCAAACTCTTCACCCACTTACATTATGTGAAAAATGTATCGTATGCATTCTAATCTATGTACTGTATACAAAAATGTAACCTAAAATTAAACTTAATCGTGACATTGGAAATTTAAGTTTGTGCTCGCAAGTGTGGATAGTTTCGCAAGTAACATGCAAACAAGGATTTTTGTTTTCGAAAAAATATCTTATTTACTGGTGAGAGCAATTTCGACATTTTTGGATCCGATGGCAAGCCTTACGTTTGGTGAAAATCGAAAGAAGAATTTCGCAGAAAAAAATTTGTAAGCAACTGTGAAGCATGGTGGTAGATCAGTAATAGTCAGGGGCTCGTTTTCAGCTACTGGCCCAGGAACCCTGCATTTTATTGAAGGGAGAATGAATCGGAATGTTATCTCGACATTTTATAGAAAAATTGAAAACAATGTGTGCTGAAACTTCCTATTGGCAACAACTGGCGATTTTATCAGGATAATGATCCGGAAACATAAAGCTTATCGAGTACGTTCGTGGCTTCTATATAATTGTCCTCACCTCATGGACACTCCATCTCAAAACCTTGATATAAATTCCATAGAAAATTTATTGGAATACCTTAAGACAAACCGTGTCTGCTCCGTGCGATAGTATACTGTATCTCTAGTCTAAGAAGATGAACCATATATATATAAAAAAAAAACTGCACTCCATCAATGTGCAGCCGGCTGTATTGTAAGAAATATCGTGCAATGATTCATTTCAATTTTATAACTTAAGCTGTATATCGATCTTTCTATTTTTATGCATATTATGCATATGCGATCTTTCTATTTTATGCATGTATTATGCATTAATGCACAAATACATGTAACTACTAGAAGTTGAGTTTCCCTGAAAATTGAGTCTTCATCATTTTAACGTTCTGTAGATATTTTTAACAATTAAAATTAAAAAAAAATAATGTTAAAATGATGCACGGCCTTGAATGGGGGCTGAGAGAAGACATTCTACTGCAAAGGGTAAAATGTGACGATGAGATTGAATCTTCCTCCTCACATTGGTATAGCGTAAAAATTCGGAGATGGTAGTGCCGAGTCAGGCGTCGTTTTCATCTTCTGACCACGGTTCAAAATGAGCGAGTTCTGTCTTAAATTAGTTGCTTTTAAGTTAATGTTAATATTAATTAAAGTTAAACTGATTTTTCCTGTGTAAAATCCATTTTTGACATGCCAAGCTGATACAAATGGACAAAGGTGTATATTTAACATAAAAATATCAGACATATGAGATGAAATATTTGTCCTTCACGACCATTTAAAAGCATAGAAATACTGCTTTTTTTTTCAAGTGATAATATTCTTAAAATATAAAACAAAGATTAAAACAAGGTTTTCTGATTTACTTAAA
The DNA here is from genome assembly GCA_026543865.1 of Argiope aurantia. Lineage (NCBI taxonomy): Eukaryota > Metazoa > Arthropoda > Arachnida > Araneae > Araneidae > Argiope > Argiope aurantia. The sequence continues at coordinate 573,139 of JAPMOR010094133.1, read as the reverse complement.
TTTCGTGTATTTAAGCTTTTAAAGTTCGTTTTCAGAGTTTTCTCAAAGGCTGTTTTGTTCCTTAATATTTACTTTATATGATGCTACTGAAGTTTTAAAAGAGTATTTGAAATATAAATTAATTATTGAGAACAATTCGAGTAGTACTTATTTTTTAATGATAAAATAAGATGAGATTTGAAATTATCACACTGTAAATTTTTACAAAACTCGGATAGGTAGAATGTGGCGGAAACTGAAAGCAAAATGTTTATTTAAATTCACATGTCATCAGAATGAACTTCATAAGTTTTAAGGATTGGGAACGAATAAATTCAATGTGATATTTTTAAATATTCGGCCATGGGAATCTTTTCATTAATGAAGAAATTCGTTGATAGTAACTAATTACACAATAATATTACATCTCTTGATTTTTTATACGATTTTATTTAATTTCGTTAGTTATATATTCTGAAAGATGGTATTTTGTTATGGATTTTTCATTCGCCCTATGATATTCTGAAATTCGGTAGAATTGTGCGTTCCTGATGACAAAGAATATTTTAATATTTTCAGGAGATTAAAAGTTTATCGATTAATTTGGATAAAACTTTAATCCCTTACTAAAAGTAACTTCTAGACACAAATGAGAGAGAAAAAATTAGTTGTGTGCTTTTAAAATTGTTTCGAATGATGGGGTGAATTTTTTAAATTTGTATCTCTCTTACTACCGAAGACAGAAAATTTGAATCCTATTGATCGAAGTAGTGCCTCATCATAACTACTATTGAGTTAAAATGGTTTTTGATAGCAGTGAGGGGTCGACACACTTCCACAAGAACATTACAATATATAAGGTGGTCACAAGAAAACTTAGCCAATATATGGACCTTTAACGGCTGACATATTCAACAGGTGGAGATAAGATTTTAGATATTTTCAGAGATACGATTCTGTGAACGACAACAAAGTGACCTTCACGGTTACAATTATAGTTACAAAAACGTGAAATTTTCGAATGGCAACGCCTATTTTTTCCATTGCAAAATGCTCATACATGCGAAAACCCAAAAGAGCTTTCGAACGGTAAGTTGTCATAAAAAACTTACTCGTTAAGCACGTACAATAAACAGCTCTGCGAACTAAAGAGAAAAAAAATCCGCGATCGGGAGCGCACAGAGGAAATTTGTGTATAATAGAAGCAAGACTCGAATCACCGATGGCAGCCCATATAGGAGAAAGAAAATTTTTATTTGAATAACATTTCCACATTGGTGCCCTCACAGGCAATTGAGCATTGCACGAGGGAAAAAGTGGACCATTAAGCCGAACGTAACGTAACATAACATAAGGGTTGTTTGCAATGGCATATGTGATAGTTCTTCGGAACAGTTGGTCATCCGGATCTCGGTCTATCACAAGTGCAATCAGTTTCTTTGAATTTCTTTACTAAATGACGCAGAGTTTTGCGGGTACATGGGTCACATATTTGGCGATGGTTCCGACGAAAAACGCGCAAGGCTTCTGCGGTATTCATCCCCTTTTAATAATGTAGTTTACCACGAATTTTCACTGGCGGGAGGATTTCGTCGGCATGTGCGAGCTTCCGACTGAGAGACCAACACCACCCGCTTTTTATGGGCTTTCTATGCTGAATATCTGATGAACGGCATTCTGTGATTTGTGGGTTGCCTCCAGGGCCCGCCATCTGGGGTCCCAGCGGGGTGCGACGGATTCTAAGCACCGGGGCCCCACGATTGAAGGCCTCCCCAAAATGTTTAAGATCTTAAATAATGCTCGGAACAATAATAGGAAGGAATTTAAATGGAACAATCGACGGGTTTGGAAATATACGAAGTTTACAGTTTATATTATAGTCTAGTGAAAGTGTGCAACATATTATAAACACAAGGTAAGTAGATTTATGATCATTTACCTCACTTATAAGGTTGCATTGCATGTAATATTTTGACAATTCATACTATGAAATGTTTAATATTAGATTTAATCCTGTCCATGCCAAGGAAATATCCCTAAGGGTGTCAAAAGAAAATTGGCAGAAAAGAAAAAAAAAACTAAATTTCTAGAAATCACAAGTATATCTGTTTTCTTACCAACGAAGTAATTCTGGCAGTGATATTTCTTCACTTTCAGAAGATACAATTCAAGCTTCAATTGGAGAAGAAAGTTATTTACGAACTACACTATCTTGCAATGAAAATTTAGAAATTGTTAAATTTATTGAAAATCGTAGATAATACAATTATGATCGAATATGAAAAAAAAAAGAAGAAAATGACAAACAAATATGATGAAGTGAATAAAAGTGATCCAGGTTTATTGCCAAGAATTATAACTGATACGTGTAGAATACTTTGAGTTAAAATCGGACCTGTAAAATACAAAGGAGGTTTTGCTAAGAATGCTGAAGGTAGATCATTTTCCATTACGGACAACTTTTTAAAAAATGTCAAATGGTGAAACATAGCTTCGCAGCTGGTTAATTTATTTAAAAACGCAAGACTCGGTATTTTATTTTTGTTGTATACTATTTTCCACAAGGAGAGAAAATGAACAAACTATACGATTAATAGATGGCTATTATAACTGGAGAAAGCTGCCAATTGTAATTCAAGATCATAAGCGTTTTATTCGTCACTTTAATTCATTTTTTGGAAAGAATTACTGAAACAACTAAATTTATGTAATTTTCATGTTGCTTGTTTTCTGCATCTGCAAAACGATGCGAAATTCTACAAAAGCATTTAAATATTAAACTATTATGCGATGCTCTTTGAGAAGTCAAAATAGATTCGGTTAAAGTAGTGTATACACAATTTGAACAAATTTGTAACTGCCTGGAGAATTTATTTATGTAAATAACGATAATACAGCAGTATCCGAAGCTAAAATGTAGGATTCAATACAAGAAAATGCCATTCATTTTATGCAGGAAAGTATGATTTGCAATATTGTCCAAAATTATCACTGTCAATAAACTATTTCAAGCAAAAAAAAAAAATTGTTCTCGGCTCGGCTTTTAGTTTAATCACTAAAAGTAAAATTGAAATCCAACATTTATGAACAAAATCTAACAAATTTTTAGCCAAAACAAAAGTGAATAGCATGTAATTTGAATATTTCGGAACATTTTCCTAAAAAACGAATTCGAAAAGAAAAAAAAAGAAGAAGAAGAAGAAACTATATTTCAAAATAGTAGAATTTGAAGTTATAGAAAACCTGGCAGAGGAATTTAGATATTTTTAACAATGTAATTGATACTCTTATTGTACAGATAGGAGATAGATTTAAAATTATTTCAAATTAATTACTGACAATTTTTTTAGAAAAACATGAATTTAGAAGAATGTTCAAAAACTTCGTAAAGTTTTATTGTAAAGAATGTAGATAAAAACCTAATCCAGGAAACTGATTTTCCTGTGGGATTTGACTTTTAATGAAAGATTTGTAAATAACGCTCGAGACATATTACAATATATGCTAAATAATTTTAATGTGTTATTTCTAAAAGTATTAATTCTTTTTTTTACTGCGTGCTCTTTCAGGAAATTTACATTAATAAAGAATTGTCTTCGATCAAGCATGAGTACATAACGCTTAAATGCACTTGAATCCAAACTATACTAAGCATTAAAAAATTAATAGCAAAATTAATAGCAAAAACAAAATCACGCATTAAATATGTTCGTGTTTGTAATTTGTTTTACTTTACAAAAAATTTAGGATTCCAAATGGTTTCTTGCCCCCAGGTTCCTTTATAGAGAAGGCCGGCTCTGATTGCCTCTGTCTATGTAAATTTCCTCCATGCGCCTCCATCTTTTTTTTTTTTTTTCGTTTGCATAGTTTCTAATGCGTCCGTTTTTTTTTGTGATACAAATGTCTTTTCAACGCTCTTTAGGGTTTTTTGCAAGCGCTGAGTATTTTGCGACGGGGAAAAGTGAGCGTTACCATTCGAAAATTTCGGGTTTCTGTACTTACAACAGTAATTGTAAACTTGCTGTTCACAGAATCCCGATCTCATACCTCTGCATAACTATAGCTGAAATCTCATCTCGATCGGTTGAACGGACCGACCGCTAGAGGTCCATATATTGGCAAAGAATTTTTATGACCACCCTGTTTATTTGAATTGTGTTCTTATCTTCTCGGAAATAGATAATAGCTCTTGTGTATTAATTGCCTGCATAATACAATCTTTAATTAGAAATCTACCTTCGAATATATTTAAAATCTATCGCGTACTTAAAATTTCACTTCCTCATGGCATTGTCGTAATATCTTTTATTTATTTTACATTTTTAAAATATGTTTGAGTGAAATTAAAAAAATATATATTTGACAACTTCTCTGTATAAGGAAAAGCTTTTTATTTGCATTTCATTATTCCACCAAATTGATATTCGTCCTTGAAAAATACGAAATGAAGGTTTCTTTCTCTAACAGCATATTATCATACTTGTAATTAAAAAATGATTCAGATAAATGTCATATACCATTGAAAAATGAGAGGAAAAACATTTTGTGAAACCGGATTGTTTATTCAAGTTATTTTGCCAATTCGAAAGAAGAGTGTTTGAAATGCAATTAATAGTTTTTTTATGTTCTGAAGATTGTGATATTATGCACAATTGGATTTCCATTTTTTTTTATTTACACATGCGTATGTTTTAATATTTTTTAAATTATTTTTGATACAGATAAAGCTTTTCTTCGCAATCTGCCATGTAGTATGTATGAAAGATATAATAGAAGATTAAAGCAGCTGAAATATAATTTGCAGAGCTGCGTATTCCTTAATATATTACAAATGGAATGGTTTACTCCAAACTAACAAGAGGAGTTTCTTATTAGTTTGGCAAAGATTATTTTTTAAAATTTAGTTTGAAGATTTAACTTTATATCATTAAATTTTGTAAATAATAAAGATGAAGGCATTTCATTGCGTTAGATTTGTGTAATTATTTCAAGAATTTGAAACATCTCAAACTAAATAAAAAATAGCTAATGTTCTAAATTGCAGAAATGTACAATATAAAAAGTTAAACAATCTCACAAGTATGCATCCATAAATTCCCATTCACTCATGTGTCAAATAAATCAAACGGGGAAAAAGATAAATATAGGGAAAAGTTCAGGTATAATATAAACTGCATCAAACGTCAATGGAAACAAAATAGCACCAAAAAAAAAGCGGTGAAAATCAACCCATTTTTCTCATGTATCCTTTCTTTATGTCCTTTATTTATAATAAAGATGAGTATGTATTTGTGTATGTGTGTGATGGCGCTCTACAGGCCAGACTGTTTGCCCTAAAGCTACCACACTTGGCACATATGCACATACATACTTTGGAATGTGGGAATGTTAATCTGGGATTGATTTTTTAAAAATATTAATTAAAAATTAAACGAAATTTTGGCGTTTTCCCTTGATAGCTTTCAAAAATATTACAAGACAAAAATAAATTTTACGTCATCTGAAAATTTAAATAATTTTCAATTATAGCTATTCTTTTGCTTTATATATTAAAATTTTATTTTTAATGAATTAAAAAAATATTTTGACCTTATTTTCCAACAACTAATTTTCCACAATTTAAAAATAAAATTCAACCTGCACGAGTACGTTATGCATGCATGGCAAAAAATAGCTTTTATCAACGTTCATCTCACTTTGGCAAAAGCTCAAATTAAAAGATTCTCTTACTAAAAACTAAAAAAGTGTAATTTTCAGCATGTGTCTGCAGGAAACGAAATAAATATAAAATGTGATATTTTCTAAAAGAATGAAAGCAAAAATGATTTGACATCTATGACCTTTTAACATATTTGTATTATTAATTTAACTATTCAGTTTTGTTTAAGACATAGTTTAATGCAAGCAGGATATCCACTCTAATCAGTTTCCAATGGCTAATTTCTAAACAATACAAAATTTGATTATAAGTGAGAAAGTTCTCCAACCCAGTTTTTTTATTAAAAAAATATATTGATATAAATATATGTAATAAAAGTATTTACAATCAGTAATTGGGAAAAGTAATTACTCAAGTACGCACCGCTGAAACTTTAATGAACTGGGAAACATGTGCTTTCTTTAAGGCATTTTAGAGGAAGATAAACACCTTCCCGCTTTTTTTCAATATTATTTTCTAACATGTGTTTACTCTAGTTGCAACCGTGGTCAAAAAAAGTGAAACCAAACCTAGTATATAACGGTTACGTAAGATTCAGTTTTCATTTTCAAACTTTCCTCTGAGGAGAATGTTCTCAATCGCCACTCAGAATTTTCTTCACTAATAGGAACAAGCGGGGTAAATTGAGTGGGGTAAATAAGAACGGGCTGTAATGTAATAAAAATATGTATCTTTCTTGCATTTGGTATAATTTAATATGCGATAAGAAATATGTCTAGGAAAGCGGTAACTTCCCACCAATAATGCGCATTATTTAATGTCACATTAACAACTGACATTTTTTTTTATAGAATCTACCACGTGGTCTATTTAATACATTTCTCATTTGAAATTTGTAGTTAATGATGATTAGATGCTGTTTGTCATAAAAATATAGAAAAAAAATGAAGAAAAATTATTAACAAAGTGATTCTGACGGATAATCTGAAGATGGCGATTCTCTTTCTTTTCAATTAGAAAAGGTGGATTGGGAGATGAAGGAAATAATCTTAAACCACCCATAAGTGATTTTTTCAACAAATATGTACCTTTTTATCCCTTATGTTGAAAGTAAAAGAATGAATATCTATCATTCGTACGTCTGAGGGATTGATGAAAGAAAATAAAATACAATAGATTTTAAAAGAACCTACTTGATTTAATTAATATTTGTCTTGACAGTCTGCGATTTGAGGTAGATTTTTTTCAGAGTTTAAATGCAGGGAAAAAGAAATTGAATAGGTGATTGAACGTTTTCCTTTAAGTGCAAGAAATGACCCTCTCTACTTTCTACAACTAAATTAATATATACTCATTTTAAAGTGCGTTCAAAGTTTTACATATTTTCTTCACATCTCTCATAATGCTTACTATTCAAACCTTTCTGTAAATAATAATTTCTTACTTTTCCTGACAAAATAGATAGCATATGGTAGCTGTAATGTCTTATAATACTTTCTTCTGTTAAGTGATTTTTTAGGACGTCCATCAAACAAAGGTTAATTTGTGGAGAGGCACGAAAATAGTACTCGAAAGGCGCTGACGTGCTTGCAAGTACGAGAGAAATTTATTCAGTAATAATGATGCATATCGCTTCCCGGTTATTGAGCATGTTACTGCACCTCTTGTACTTAATTCCTCGGGCGAAGATAAAGGATGCATTAAACACACACCACATAGTTACTTTTAGTGACTGCAACGAAACGTATAAGACTGAATGCGGATTTCGGAGCCGTCCAAATGAAAATGCACTTCGTCTATTTAGAGAATATCCCATGGTCATTCTGGATCAACTTCAAAGGAGAAAAGCACTGAAATGAGAACCGATGTCGAATCTCGAAGTCATGTGAAAGCAACCTGTACACCAGTTGAACCTTGTATGTATAATATCGGAGTGTACTCTGCATAATCTTCTGAACAGTTGAGTGGCGCGTATCCAATTCTGCCATTCGAACATTGATAATAGCCTGTACTTTTTCCACCTGTAGCCCAACTTTCTATATTGTGTCTGCGGAGATAGGTTTTTCCTCTTCTAGAAGGAGCATTAAACTAACTTGTTTCTTCAAATTTGGCTACCATTAATAGAAGATTTTTAACATTTAATGAATCTTTTAACATACCCTTCAAAATCGGATATTTAAGTAGAGCAATTACTACGGAATTATCATTTTGATAAAGCAATTTGACTAACAAAGCTCAATCTGGCAAACAAAACGACTTTATAATAAGCAATAACGAGCAATTGAAAGCGAAATTTCTATGAATGTTTTCAGGTATTTTAACAGCTGCTGCGTGGGGTGGACCAAAATTTGAGTTTCTGCTTCTTCATTCATTTAAATCCTTTGTTCAAAAATTGGCTGTCGAACAAATTTTCGATCGAGTGCAATTATTGAAGGACACCTCATTAACCCTTTCGCGGCGAATAGCACCTTCAGGCGCTCAGTTATAGACAATCACTCTAAGCGAACAGCACCTATAGGCGCTCAGGTGGAGTTACTCTCTCCGAACGAACAGCGCTTTTTGGCTCCGTTCATTTGTGGCATATCCTACCCTGAAGTAGGTTTCAAAAATGTTTTTATAGGTTTTGTTTTGTTCTAGTGTGTTGCCGTGTCGATTCACCTGTTCTGGATTTCTTTTCATGGGGTAATTATCTAGTTTATTTTAGATTTTTTTTGTAAATTAAAATAAACAAATAATTAAATGAAAAAAACAATGATAAATTACCATAATAAATTTGTGGGATACACAATTTTTTATCAGTAGCTGCCCAATAATGTCCATTAAGTCGTTTGTTTCCGACGCCCTAGCAGCACACGATTCTTGTGCACAGTTTTTACATAATGAAATATAATTACCTTCAAATTTTGCCTCGATTTTGGACAAATGGACGACGAATATGAGCTGCGATGGTATGGAATTGGCATAGGATTCTGACCTGTCTGAAGTGTTTGGAGAAATTGGATACAAAGGTAAAATTCAAAATACATGCAACAAGAGACGCCTACTGCCAAGTAGCGCGGTATCTGATTCTAAAAACATTGAAGAATTACCAGACACTGATCCGACGTAATTTCATTAGAGCGCACAAAATTTGGCTCCAAAAGTTTTGATTTTGATGAGCAGGACCGTCACGCCGATTGCATAGAGCGCAATTCATTTCTGAGCGCACCGTCGCGAAAGGGTTAAGAGACTTGAAGCTTCGCACTTTCTCATGCATTTGAAGATAAATTTTGTAAGGTAACTCTAGTATATCTGTATCGAAAAATTTTCGCTTCTTGAATGTTTCATCTCTCGTTTTAATTATCAAAGTGACTTTTTTTTTTCCATTTGTAAATTTCTGATGAGAGCGATGAGCTCGGGGATGTTCGAAGGCAGTTGCTGTCGAAAATGTAACCGAAAGGGTTTTTAAAAGTGTACAGTTAACTTTAAGAATTGTGTAATTTAATAATTATAAGTTATCTTATTAGCGTGAACTATAGATAAAAATGTGGTGAAATCTAAACAAAGAACCGGTCTTAAATAAGTAATTCATTTAAAAAAAATTCTGCTTGGTAGTGAAAGTATGAACTAATTTTTTTATTATTATTATTCGCTCAAACAAATAAATGTCCATCTCTTCATTATGTCCTACACAAAATATTGTAACTTTCTGAGTATTAGTTTCATTTTCAAACAACTTGAATGCAGTGTCGTTTAGTTATGTCGTTTAGTTAATTTTTAAGGTGTGGTGCATATTTTGTTCCACCATCTTTCTTGTTTTATAGTAAATAATATGAAAGGTTTTAATCATATCGAATTAATCAAAGTTTAACTTTTTAATGTCAAATTTTGAACACTTAAAAGCAAATCTAATAATCAGAATTTAAGTGATAGATACCAGAATGATATGACAATAATCGATGATTTAAAATTTAAAAACTAAACCACCATACAATAAATTGTTTAATCCTTTCTTCTCGGATGTCTCCTCTGACGGTGTATCATTTTGATGTTTTGTTTATTTATTTTTTAATTTAATTTAATTATTTTTTAATTAAAATACCTACAGAGTGGTAAGAAGATGTATCTTGATTTTTCTCCCGAAAAATTAAAATACATCTAAATAATTATATATTTATTTAGATCATTATATATTTATTATATCATTAAAATAATTACATATTTATTTTTAGAAGCAATAAACCAGTCTTTGTATTAGGTGAATAATTATTCATCAAATAACTTTTTCCAGTGCAAAGGATTAATATAAAGATTCAGAAAATAAATCACCATGCTTGAAAGAGACTTATAATCTTTTATTATGAAAACTAGATAATTGTTTTCGATATTAAAGTAACAAAACTCTTTTCAACACGATTTTCCTCTGCTTCGAAATTGATTTTCATACTGAAAAATGCCACGAGCGATTGAATACAAATAAATTTCTTCTTGCCTTAAAAAAAACACGTTGCTATGTACTATAAACCGCTTTTAAAATTGGCTGAACATAAATTTGCAGGTTAATAGTTTACGGATCATAAATTACAAAATGCATTTTGAAAACACGCACACTTTCCAAAAGTAACACCACCAAATAATCTGGAACATTCAAATATTCAGGATTTCGAAACACTTCTCCTATCGACGTTCGCAATAAACAGTCTATTTAAAACCCTTTTGCGTAATTTTAAAATCGGTGAAATTCCCGTTTTCTGTCGAAACTAACGAATACTCATTTGCAAATACGAAAAGAAATTTAACTTCTAACGAAGGCTTCAAAAATTTTAAGACCACGCAATTTTTTTAGTGTCAAAATGTTGAATATTTTCGTTATTACAAAAATCCTGAAATTTTTCAAAAACTTCCTTTTTAGATTTTAAAAAATTTAGAGAAGAATAATACTCTGAAAGATTACGCAATATGGTTACTTGTACCTATACTGCTTGCTATAATGCTTGAGAAATATGCTTAAGCATGAAAATATGATGGATAAATTTACTTTTGAACTATTTTTTTTAAATAGACTCTTGCTTTTAATTTCTTGAAACATGATTTCCTCTAGACTAGTGTGAACGAGATATTGCGTTTGATGGATAGTAGTACAATTGAGACTTACCCTAATTTAGCTGTAGCTGGAAGTCTTCATGGATAAAGAGAAAGTAATCCATAAAGAATTATTGCCAAAAATACATAAATACCCCCCATAATTATAATTTTCAGAAATATGCATAGATTGCACGTATTCTGATTTTGTTCTTAATTGTACCAAGTTGCCAATCAAACAATTCACAAAGTTTCTGCGAAAGTTCGTTTCAAGGTAAGTTATCCTACTAGGTTAAAAAGATGATTTTTTCCAGAAAATTTTAAAGATTTTTTTTTTTTTTTGATGATCTGAATATAAAGTCCAAAATTCGTAGATTCTAAAACAGACTTTCTTTTTAATATACGTGAGATAGAACTGTAGAATACAGTAGTTTCAATAATACGCAACAAATAAAGATGAAATTGGAAACTGTGGTATTTTAAACCGAAAATGAGCGAATTATTTTATTTTTACCGTAAAATTTCCCAAAATAATATTTGATATGTTTATATTATATCTTTACCAAATCAACCTTAATTTGTTTATTTTTGGCATTTCAGTTAAAAAAAGCGTGAAAACTACATTTGTTTCCAGCGCATTTGGATGAACTAATTTACAAGTACAATATCTAAAAGCATTTTCTGAGGAATGAATATTTCACTGTGATTGATTCACGGAAAATACGATACCTCAAAATCAATTCAATAAAATTTCATGAAATTTGATATGCATGTATCCAGTACCTTTTGAGGGTGTAATGAACCTTGGATTCTAAAGTAGTTTCATTTAAACATATTTTACAGACTCTTTAAATTCAAAACATAGACAAATTTTTACAAAAAATCATTAACGGTAATTTCAAATGCTCATAAAATTTTTATTTATTAAAATAATTTTTATTTTGTGGTCTGTTACATTTATGTACTAGTTTGAGCTATATATAGGGGAGATAAAAATTAAATATTTCCATTATTTTTTAACTTACTCTATTTTTCCTAAAATTGAAAATTTTGCTAAATTTTTATGAAATAAACCAGTTTTTTCAAAAACTAAAGGCAGTGATTCTATTTTTTTATTCTAATAGTGACCTTTGAAGTCTGTTTTAGCTATTTGATATAATAAAAAATATTTATGTATCATTATTTTTAAAAATTCGACTCCGAACCTAGTCGGATATCCTAAATTCAGAACAAACCCTTTACAATGTAAGGAAGCAACGTACAGGTTATTAAAAATTCATTAATTATAACAGCAACAACATTAAGTTAAGAAACAAATATCTCCAGAAATATTTTGTAGCATTTCATATTTAGCTACTAAAAGACACTGACCAATCCACTTCTTCCCACGTGTTGTCATTCATTTTAGGTTGGAGGGAGACGGACAGGTCAATATTTCAGTCCACGTGCAGCGCTAAACTTTGATGGAAGTAGCTTGGATGTTTTTACTTACTGCTAAAGTTTTATAGTTCAAAGTACGAGCTTAAATATATTGATATGTTAAAGTTTCTGAGTATCTCAAATTTAGTTTAAGCATGAAAAAAAATTCATACGCATTCTCTTTATTTTAAGTTGACGAAATTTTCATTCAACAATAACATGGAAGATTATCAATTTTTTTAATTCTCCCGCAATTTATTTTGCTATGTTCAAAATCTCTGCATTTTTAGAAAATTAGAATTTGACATTTCTTCAGTAAAGCACAATTTTCTACTTTTATCTTTTAAAAAACTTAATTTGTATAAATTAATAACTTTTAGAAACGTTTCGGAAACTTATTTTGATATTATTTACAAATAAGTCTTCTGTCTTCTTGAAATATATTGGATATTTTTTAAGTTAATACGCCGACGCTTTTAAAAATGAGGTACGGTGTCTAATGATCAGGTGATAGGCCAAAAGTCGTTGCCATAGCGATCGTTACTATAGCAACAGGGTCGCAGTAGAAGGAAGATTCTTGCTTCTCCTCGCATTTGAATCTAGACTAAATTTAGAACTTTCCTAATGACGTTGTTGCAGCTGCTCCTGTCGCAGGAGCGTGCTAACGGTTTTAAGGAATATTCTGCCTTTTAAGATAAGTTGAGAAACATATTGCTACTTAGTCAAATATACGAATTTGGATACTTCAGAAATTTATACATTACTGATACCATTAAAAGTGTATCATATAGTAATGCTACCATAACACATTTTTTTTTCTTCAGATTAATACCCAAAAGTACGCACACACACACAAAAGAAAAAAAAACACAAAAAAAAAATAATAATAAAGGAATGAGGTTAGAATATAATCACTTTTTTATGTGAAGAAGCTTTATTATAAATTTAAGTTTTATAGAAATTAGTCTCGGCTTGAATGAGTAATTAAATGAAATCGTTTAAATTATTCTGTATTTTTAATGCTCTTTAAATCCATAATTAATTAAATATCTAATTATTTTCAGAATTTACATCTTTTAGAATTATATTTAGCTTAAATTTTCTTTCACTCATTGTAGAAAGGATAAAAGACTGAACAGACAGGATTTAATGTTATAAGTAATTTGAATGAAAGAAGAATTTCAAAAATGTATATATAAAATAGTTTGTGCGATCAGTTAGATTCGATTTTGTGAAATTTATCTGGGGATATATGAAATAATTGGGCTACTTCATTACTGAGTTTGAAATTTTAAGGAAAATTCTAAAGCTTGAAAAAAAATCGAATACTTTAAATTAACAGTATTGATTAAAGCAGTGGTAATCTGAAATTGTATAACAACGTAAAACAAACATGAAATCTGATTAGTGAAAGGAACCAGACCAAGGAAGTGTTCACCATTTTGCATATGCATATCATACACAGTAACCTTTGAATTTGTTTATTTGATTTTCAATAACAAACGAATTCCATTAAATATATACATTTTAACTAAAATGCGAAACAGAATTTTAAACATTTTAACTTCAGTGATAATTTTCTGGCTTCTATCGATGATATAACTGTAAGATGACAAGACTAGCAAACCGACATTGACCCCTGGTTTTAAGGGGTAATCACTTACACGCAGAGGCACTGTCAAGAGAACATCCTTTGACCGAACGATGGATTTTGAAATAGAAATCAATATTTTTATGGAGTGAAATCTCGAAATAAACAATTAAAAATTAGTTATAAAATAGTGAAACTATTTTAAATTAAGTGTAAAATATTAAAATTTTACAAAAAATGTGCTGGATTAAAATAATTTTTATAAAAAGTATTGGATGTCTCAAAACATGATGCACTTTATTAATTAGTGATACTTATGAATTTTTTTAACGCCCTCACACTAAATATTTATCGAGAACCCCATACTGATTACTTAAGCCACTGGTTATTGCACTACTTTATCGCAACATTCTATCAGAAGAATTGCATTCAAGCTTTTATCGTACGTAGAGTGAAAATTGCTTTTTTTTTCAAATAAAATTATTGAAGTCTCCATAACTCAATACATGTAAATAAAATTCTGTTTGAAAAGCCTCTGTATTTTACTTTCATCATGATTATATTTCGAATTTCTTTCAGTTTATATTGCAATAAGTATGTAATTACTACTTTATTGAGAAATAACTAGTTCTTGCTCTGCAAATTCGCTATAATTCTCGTTAATGATTGCGGATAGAAATAAGAATCTAGATGTAGCTTTGAAAATACACGCATATGCTCGTCACGTTGACCTTGTGATTTATTTCAGGCTGAAATTCTGAAACTACGGTTGTCATTGATTCAAGCGTAGTATCAAATTTTCATTAGTGGTCAGCACAAGTTTTCTAGAATATCCTCTTTCGTAATGAGAAGCCAATTATTCGAATGTGTCGTATTGATCTCAAAAAAGATAATAATAACTGTATGCTACGTAAGCTATGGTTCAAGTTCATAAGCGTGTGTTTTTATTCTAATGCAAAATCAAAATATATTATTTTTCAGAGATGGATTCTAAAAATGAAGGCATTTTGAATAAGTTATTCAGCTTTAAACCACGGAAATTCAATTGTTCTTCAGATACTATGATTGTAAAATCATTTATTTAATCCAGAAATACAGTTTCTTGATAACATAGAACAATCAGTAAGAGAAATTTGTCTAGATATATCAATCATATTACCTCACGTATCGTACAACACACACACACACACCCAAAAAAAAAATCCAAAAACAGTAAAATAATAATAATAAAATCTCATGGGGAAACATTTTCGTATAATAAATTACTTTCCCGGCTGTCTATTCTCGATTCAACTGCCTCTCATTCTCCCTTAACTTTCAAATACTTATAAGATGCCCTTTGAATATGCTATCATGCATTGTTACAATTTCTAAATCAGCAGAAAACTCTTGTACATTAAATAACAAGAGTGTAATTTAGTCATATTAACGTCCCGTTTTTAAACAACCCAAGGACTATTTTTGGACGGACTTCGTAATTTTGAACCGCGGCCACTGGCACCCCCTCTCCAAGCTTTCACACCGCGCCAGGGGGAGGACGTTTAGCCTTGATGGATTTGGCTTCCACAAGGCCCGTTTGCACGACGGTTCTTCGGGGGAATCGGGTCTCGAACCTGAAACCCTCCGGTTCCGAAGCTGATACCTTGCCACCGCGGCCCTATTAAATAACAGAAAAGGGTGACATGGTTCTCTAATTGATCATTTAATTCTGAAAGAGATGAATTTTGAACTTTTCCCATTGTTATTTTATTAGAAAGTGAATCGAACAAATTTTTTAGATTAAGGTCTGCAAAAATTTTATTTACTTAAAATGGTTGTAGGGGACGGATATTTGTAGGCATAAAAATCTCGGAACTTTGATATGGTTTATAATAATTGTAGATGATGCGGATCAACTAGTATATTTTTAAAATAGAAATGTCTTATCTGTACTAATTTTCTATTTGACTGTTTCTGTATTTCATATTGTTTTAATAAAATTTTTATTTTTACAATGCAGTAAAAAATAAAATAGTTGAAAATTTGTTAAATACGATTAAGGGTTTTTCAATTTTTGGCGTGCGTGTTTAACCTTTAAATGTATATTGTTGCCAATTGTCGACATCCAATTCCACTTAATTTTATTCAAAATCCTGAGTGTGTCAGTTTCCGAAAGCACATTAATAATAACAAACAATAAATTATGTGTGAAAGAAAAAAGTTGACATTACTTTTGGCGGGTAAATTATAAATTTTACATTTGAATGTGGTGGGTGATGAAGTCCAGTGTGTTACCTGAAGAGATAATTTCTATTGTCGAGTTCCCTATAAAGGAGTGATCTATCTAATTGTTAAAAAATTACTTCTCATCTGTTGGCAGGTAAGCTATCAATGTTTGATATTGTATTTGAAAATTATATTAGAAACAAATTAGATTTTTGGGAAATACTGTATGTTTCCAAAAGTCTACATATTATTTTTTTCAAAATAAATATACCATACTATTACCTGGATTTTTTAATTTATTTTTTACGTAAACTATGACTATTTTCCTATAATAAGCGATTTTTTTAATTCAAAACAAATAATTCCATTTAAGGGTTAAAAGGAAAAGTTTTGTTTTATCCTTCTACTGTGATATATTATTGTAACAAAGTAACATCATCTGTTTTCTATTCATGAATCATCCATTTTTTTTTAATTTAAAACCTATACTTCCAATCTAATGATGTCTTAGTAAAAACTAAGCAAGCTCAAAATTCGGAATTTCTTCCGCCTAACCATCTGATTTGAAAAAAATTTGTTCTTTAATATTTTGAGAAGCTATGTTTTAAATCTTTTCACAAAGCGCAGAGAAATTTCAAACTTGTTTTTCGTATTTGACACACACACACAAAAAAATCATCATAAAGATTATAAGACTATCTGCAAGCTGTAACATGAATGAAATAAAAATCATTCATAACGCTTTACAAGACAGACCTAAGTTTGATATGTAGTTACTTCTAGGGAAACCGGTGTTTATTGTTTGCCAACGGATTCTAAAACCCTCGGTGCTTTTGGGCATGCATTAGGATGTGTTTAATTCGAAAAAATAGGTTGGTTGGTTGGTTTATTCGGGTTTAATGGCGCAAGAGCCAAAGTCGAAAAAATAGGAATGAGAGGAAAGATGAAAAGACGAGATGTTTACATTTAGCAATAAAGTTAATTCTGAAAATTTGTTCATCCTTCCGCTTCTCACCTCTTAGTGAAACAGAATTGACGAAAAGTGGTCGTCCCAGGATATTGAAGAGAACAGACATGGGAATGGTTTTTCAAAATATTATCACAAAAAAATACAATTTTAAAATATAATTTGGTTTATTTTAAAAAGTGAAACAAAAACAAAAACGCTCTACTTTCGCTTTTAAAGATAAAGATTATAATAAAAATATTTTCACAAGAATTAAAGTTCGCGCAACTTCTGGAATTTTC
Source organism: Argiope aurantia (assembly GCA_026543865.1). Lineage (NCBI taxonomy): Eukaryota > Metazoa > Arthropoda > Arachnida > Araneae > Araneidae > Argiope > Argiope aurantia. Next base: position 555,977 of record JAPMOR010094133.1, on the reverse strand, counting down.
TAAAGCCGATTATTTTTGTATATTCCCAATAAATCTTTTCATTCCTTTATTTTTATTTAGTTTTCCTCAAGCTGTTGAAGTTTCGATTGGCGTATATTTAATTAATTAAGCATAGAAGTATTATTTCTCTTTTAAATATGGTATTATTAGATTTTTTTTATTGAAAATTAATCAAAATTGTAACTTTTTTTTCTCAACAACAATGAAATAATTTGTATAAAAACCATTTTTAATCCAGCTTTAAAGATACTTTTCGGTATATCAGTTTTATTTCTTTGCCATTTTTCTCTGACTTTTATAAATTCTTAAAAGTACGATTAAGTAAACTTTACAAAATTAATTTCATTATTTTAATTACTGGAGACATATTTACAAATGTGTGCCATGCAATCGAGTAAATTTTAAAAATAACGACAAGCAATTAAGCCTAAAACATTATCATGCAATTATTTTTTAGATTGGGTTTGTAAAGCTCAATAGCGTATAGGCCAAACATGACAAGAAAATTTTTAAAAAAGCGTTGATGTAAAATATGTACAGAAAGAGTTGACTTTTTTCAGAAGTTGCAATATCAGGTAAAATAAATGCATGTTTAAAACTGAAAGCTAAAATCTCCTTTAAATTTTGTCATGATTCTGAGAAAAAATTAGAAAAGAAGTTAATACATCTGTCGAAAAGCTATATTTGGCGACATTGCAGTCTTTGGGCTAAAAATTGAGGATGCTCTTTAGAAATACTATAAATATCTGTAAGCAAGGAAGTTTTTAAGTCATTTAGCGGTGAGGACATCAGATTTCAATGATATTAGACAGCAAAAACCTTCCGGTGTTTTTTTTTTGGGGGGGGGGGGGTTGTCACTTGAGTTGTGCTTTATGGCGCAAGAGCCATATTTGACTGCGCCAAACACTAGATATATACATTCTTCATATTTCATGCGCCAGTTACCAGTTCAGTAAAAAGGGATTTTCAAAGTTCAAAAGAAAAAAAGCTCAAATGAGTTTGTAAACATTTACATCTCTAAGAAACTTAAAGTAGATAGGATGGGGATTTTCTCCAATCAGTTGTCTTAAGGTGACGTTATTTTTTGGTTTGTCAGAGGCTGATGAACTGTATGGATTATTTTCCTAATTGTGCCCACAAATTTTCAATCATATTGAGATCTGGAGATTGAGGAGGGATGTGCAATTGCATTTTACAATTATACAACAACCATAACTTAACTATTTTAGTTGTATGTTTTGGGTCATTATTTTGTTGAAACAGAAAACTTGACCCTAAACCTAAATTCTGGGCACTTTTTTTAAAATTGTTCTTCAAAATATCCAAATATTTAATTTTTTCCATGATTCCATCAATGAAAACTAAATTTTTCGCTCCTTTTGCAGACATACAGCCCCATACAAGCAGTGAACCATCTCCATGCTTCACAGAAGGATTGGTGTTTTTAGGAAGAAGTTCAGAATAGGGCTTTCTCCAAACATAACATCGACCATCACTACCAAAAACATTGAACTTACTTTCGTCACTGAATATTACTTGATTCCAGAAATCAGGAGGCTTTGAAATATGCCTTTTATCAAATGAAATTCTTTTCTCTCGATTTACTTTGGAAATGAATGGTTTTGTTCTGGCTACGCGACCATTATAATTTGCTTTTCGAATTACTCTTCGAATTGTTTCTGCAGAAACACACTTTCCAATTGTTCTTGAAGTAGATGTAGCAATTTTTGTAGCACTCACCTTAAGATTGTTTGCTACCTCTTGAATAACTCTTCTCTTGGTCGTGGTACTGAGGATTTCTTTTCTTCCTCTTCCAAGTTTATTAGCAATTTGTCCATACATTTTATACTTCTGGAAAATTTTTTGAACGCATTCGTGAGTGCCTTGAATTTCCTTTGCATTTTCTCGTAGAGATTTACCATCTTCAGACAATCGAATAACAAGTTTTCGAATTTTAACATTTGTTCCATTTCTGGAGCTCATTATGATAACCAAAACGTTTGTTTTCGCTTGGAAATCAATGATTGCCAATTAAAGTAACAAAACTATTTTACTTATTCATTTGAAAATAAATAATGGTAGTCAAGTCGCATATTTTATAAGGTGTATACTCAATTTTGTGACTTTGGAATTTGCAACTTTGACATAAAAATTACTGTAATAAAAATATTATTGATTCCTTCGTTTTGTTTTTTAGCCTAATACCTTTGTTAATGTATATTTTGTCATTCTTATAAATATTAGCCATAAATAGGAATGTTAAGATAAAAAAGAATAAAATTAAAGAAGAGAGTATATTGTATACTCAATTTTGGGAGACACTGTATATATATTTGGTTTATATATAAAAATTGGACAAATCCTGTGATTGGAATGGATACAATTTCAATCAGTAATGGATAGTCGCTCTGGTCATGCTTTTCACAAAGATTCTTGATACGAGATTTTTTTAAAAATTGAACTACTTCTTTAAAATTATGAAGAATAAAAACTCGTGAAATAACTCCACGTCTGTTTTTTCAATGAAAGTTATATATATTAGTACAATGCACCTTTTAATTTAATTTCACTAGTTTTCTATTTGTAATGATGTATTAATTATATTTGTAATCTTTTCACACATTTCCTGTTGTGTTATAGCTTTAAAATTTTGCACATTTATGTATTCTCGATAACAATACGATATTTTCAGAACTTATTTATCACTTAATCGATCAATGTAATTTAATTTAAATGGCATTACTGGTAGCAAATTTCAAAAAAAAAATTTTTAAGAAGATTTCAAAGCCTTTATAATAATGAATTATAAAGCAAAGGCAAAAAGTAGAAAAATTAAAATGAAAATTTTCAAATTTTTAGTAGAATACTAAAAGTGTTTTTACAAACTGTTATCATTAAATTTATTTTCGGAATCTAATTCTACAACTATGTAAATTTAAGAAAAGCTAAGGGAAATATACTTGTTATATTAAATTAGAAAATAATTTAAATAAAATAATCGATAAGTTGATAGTGTGACCTTCATACATTTGAAAAATTGAATATCCCTCACTCTCCCAGGCAAATTGGCAATGTATTCTCATAGTTGCATATACATTGATAAACTAACGAGGTTTTAATTAACGTCAGTGCTTACAATGATATGTGCTGAAAACCTTCAAATACTACAAAAGTAAAAATAAAGAAATATGAAGCGCATTATGTTTATCTAGCACGGGAAGGACACAGGTAGGAAAGATGAGTTCAGAAAAAGATTTAGTATAATGATAGTAAACCTTAAAGAGTTCATTCATTAAAATATTAGTGCGTAATAACCACCAAATTCGTAAAAAATGGCCTTCAAACTTTTGGTGTAGTTTATTTACAAGGCAATTATCACTATGGTTAGTTGTCCAATGGCGTGATCATCAAAGTAATCACTTCGTAAGCGGGAGGTCAGGGTCGAGTGTTAGAAAACTTTTTTTTTTTCCTGTTAATTTTTTCAAAATTATCTGGGGGCACAGCAGTGCTCCCGCCAAGTTGAGCAAAAACAAGCGGCGCGGCCGTACCATCCTTTTCTCGAAGCAGTTCAGGCCATTTTCGACTCTCTATAACTTCGTTGTGGATAAAACTAGAAGCCTAAATTTTCAGTAACCAAGCAGTCATTATATAAGCACGGTATATTTCATATTTCATTAAATTTGAACCATTAATTTAAGAATTATAACTAGTCAAAGTTTGTGAATTTTGTCACTGACTGACTGACCGATCATCAAAACTCTAAGGCACTTCTAGCAGACATAGAAGCTTCAAATTTAGAATACAATTAGTGTTTAGTGTATAAATCAAGGAAAAACTAAAATATGCGAGTAATAATGGACGGATCGATAAATTTCTCGAAGTTTCGAGCATTATCCATTTTGTCGGCAAATTCGTCGCCATGTCGCCAAGTTTATCACCAAGCTCTGTGATCACTGGCTCAGCATCCAATACAGATTACTGTAAAACGGTATTTCGTATGATGACACTATTCACACTGGGAAGCAAAATTACAGGTTTGTAACAATATCTAATTTGAAGCTGTGGAAGCTACAAACGCAATGGGTGTTTTTCAGAGAATCAATCTGGTAGAAGAAAAGCAAACTGATATTCAAAGTATGATATGTATAGCCTATACTATAACTATATACAAAATTCAGGGCCTAGGTCTAAATAATGCACTGATGGATATCGGTTCCGCAGTATTCACATCGGGTCACGCTTACGTGGTACTTTCGAGAGTTACAAGTCTGGAGGGCTTACATCTAATTAATGTCGACTTTGGAAGTATTAAAGTGCAGGAATCCTCAATTTGTGACAACAACAAACTAAGAAGCATTTACCGTCCAGACTTGTCAAAAATTGTAACATCAAAGCTTACGAGAAAAACCCATAGAGACAGGGAGTGGGCTTTGAGAAAAACTGTAGCTGAAGCTCAAGAAGTAGTACCAGAAAAGAAAAAGAGGAAGACTACATACAACAATAAGAAAAGGATTATCTACAAAAAGAAAGGAGATGCCATCAAAAACATAACAAGTCTCGCAACTCAATTCTTCTATCGTAAAAAGTTGTGAGATCTATGTAATATCAAGTCGGTCCATTTATTCAGTCCCTACCTAAGGGTCCTTCTGTCTTATTACATAATTAGCTAACCTAACAACATCTTATAGTGACCATATC
>JAPMOR010094133.1:511324-550879 GCA_026543865.1 Argiope aurantia | reverse complement strand
GATATGGTCACTATAAGATGTTGTTAGGTTAGCTAATTATGTAATAACTTAAGACAGAAGGACCCTTAAGTAGGGACAGAATAAATGGACCGACTTGGTATTACATGGATCTCACAACATTTTACGATAGAAGAATCGAGTTGCGAGACTTAGTTTTTTTTACAAGTTATGCTTTTGATGGCTTTAAGTTATACTAAGAATATACAAATATTTTTAATTAGTATATTTTCATTTTTATGCAAAAATAGATGCTCGCTCTCTTAATACTTGAATTATAATTTAAATCTTTTAAAAAAACAATTATAAATGCAACTTCAATTGTTAAAAATTAAATTACTATTATCATTTAAAACAAAAGTTTTAATGATCTGGATTTTAATAATGACAAATTATTTGTTCTAACTCAACGAAACCGTAGTTAATATCGTAAATTAACGAGAACAGCTGATAACTTATTAAATATGTAAACAAACATTCCCAATATTAGTTATCGAAAAGAAATAGTAGTAAGCAGGTATTAAGTTATTGAATACCTCGACAGATTGTCCAAAATATAAATGATCATTCAAATTCGAATGAAGATTAGAGAAGTAAAGCTTTTTCCACAAACATAAGCATCTATATCAACAAATGATTTTGATAACACAATAATTTCAAAATCTTTTAAGATGATCAGAAATTACCAACTTGAAACGTTTAAGTTATTCCTTCAAAATACACCAATCTCGTTCAACCTTGTGATGCTTATTTTTATAGAAAGGTAAACAAATCTTATAAGGTGTGCAGAACCCTGCTTATTTAATCGAAGGTGATCGTAAAATAAATTCTAGTAAAGATGTATTATAATACAATCAACAGGACACCACTAGTTGCCATCGTCAATTTTTAACAAGATGATACGCTTTGCTTGGTATACTGCTCAATTTTCTGTTGAAAGACAAATATTTTTTAATGTAAAAAAAAAAAAAAAAAAAACCCTCATTTTCTAACAGATCTCAAAGAAATGTTGCTTTTGAGAACTATCGCCATTTATCAATTTTGCAATCAATTGCAAAATGTATCCCCCCCCCTTCAATGCTTTTACGATAATTGCCATTCCAGCATTTGTATCCAAAATTAATAAATGTAGAATAAATATCTACAGGGTGGTTGTAATTAAACTTCTCCTATAAACATCATCATGCAACGCAAATGGGTGAACGGATTGCTACGAAATTTGGTACATAAACTTTATCCGAGATGCGCTCACGGAATTTCGAAAAAAAAAAAAAGTTCCAAAATGTTCACCAAACGGTGCCTTTTCCGGAAAAACATTAATTTCAACACAATAAACGACCAAAACGGAGTACAGAAACAATATTAACATTTATTGGCTAGTTTCTGATCACCTTGTCATCGAACCACATTAAATAAAGCAAAGGAAAAAATAACAGTACGCTGTTTGATGGGGGAGGGGGAAAAACAGTTCAATTTGCAGCAACAAGAAAAGATTAGGACGAAATTGCACAAGAGGAGCAGTTGTTAAAGTGTCCAGGATGATGTAAGGAAAGGTTCTCCATGTGACTACCCTCATTCACCAGCAAAATTTCAAGTAGATGGAGAGTGTGTTTAACTGCAGATTGTAACTGATCAGTTGTGATGCTCCGCATATGAAGCGTTATGGAGTTCTTTAAGACATTCTACGTCGCAACACCGTCATCATTACATCCGGAAACATCGACATAAAATATGACAACGACTGCAAACGTTTCTTACCCTAACCTGTTTTGCATAATGCTTCCTTTTCTCCGCAAGAATGCAAATCTCGACATTTTTTCCTAGAACTGACAGCTTTTCCGGTTTTACATTTTATTACTCATAAATGTTGTTCTGGATTGTTATTATTGTTTCTGTATTCTAATTTGGTCGTTTATTATGTTGAATTTAATGTTTTTCCGGAAAAGGCGCCCTCTCGTGGACATTTTGGAACTATTTTTTCTCTCCGAAATTCCGTGCGCGCATCTTGTGTATAAGCTAAACACTAAATTTCGCTGCAATCCATTCATCCGTTTGCGTTGTGTGATGCTGTTTATAGGAGAAGTTTAATTATAACCACCCTGCAGAAACACAGATTTTTTTTTTTTTTTTTTTTTTTTTTGCGAGAAGAGTAATTATAGTAAATAGTTGAGTTTATAAATATTTTTATATTACAAATATTAGATTATAATTCAAGTATTAGATGAATGAACAATTATTTTTGTATAAAAAAAGAATAATATATTAATTAAAACTATCCTTAAGTTGTTAATTTAAATAATTATGAAATTCTTTCTCTAAAAAACGCATCTGTATTTATCATTAATTTTTAACTTACAGCTCAAATATTAGGAAAATAAACATTTATTTTTTGTATAAAAAATGAAAAATATTAATTAAAACTGTTCGTCAATTATTTATTTAAATAATTGTGAAAAACAATTAAAGGAAAAGTATACAAACTCAACTCGAACCTTCTGCCTACGAAGGGCGAATGCAGTGACAAGTCACTAGTATATAAAGTATGTCAAAAGTTCGAAAGCCCTTTTCTCGGAATTGGCAGCCTACTGCGTTTTAATATTTTAATGAATGAACATTTTACAGATACATCAACATTACACTAAATGTCATCACAAATTCAATTTGCAACGAAATTGTTTTATTCGTCTGTTGATTTTGTTTAAAACATAAAAATAAACGAATAAAAATTTCCAGAAATGATATGTTCTCAGTATTAAATATGTATATACATAAAAAAAAGAGCTGTTGTAGCATGGTATAATTTATTACACATAAAATCTAATTAACAATAGCTGCTTCATCCAAAAAGTTGAAGGCATATAAAGAAAGCAGCATAGTAATGAAAATACAATTTTAAATTCAATTTTCAACAATTAATGTATAAGCACCATTTATCTTTGTATAAATGCAAACAACTTTATAGGACAAACAAGAACTCTACATGACCTTCACATAAAAATTAAATAAGCATACCATAGAAAAATGTGCTGACGTTGCATTCACATATTAAATACATGGTTAATAACAAGTTTCTCCGCATGAAGTGAATTACACATATACTGCAAAAATATGGAAGTTAAAATATTGCATAGATGAATCACCCGAAATGTATCAAATTAAAAAATTCTATTCTTCAGAAGGCAGTGTGCTTGATTCTTAAGGCGAACAAAATTCTTTTATGCAAACACCATTGTTAATTAAAAATCTATAATTTTTCCATTAAAAAAAGCATTCATTATAAAATGATTTTTTTTGGAATGTTCAGAAAAAGAATTTAATGCAAAATGAAGACGAATTGGTGCTCATTTTACACTGACGATGTGACACTTCGTCTTAACTCTGCATACCATATTCTTTTCACAAAAGATTTATTACACTTGATGACAGATGAAAGAGTGAAAATAACATTTCAAAAGAAAAAAAAATGAATTTTTATAGATTGAGAGACCCTTTAGCGAAAGGAATCTTTAAATGCAAGAATTCAGATTTTCTTTTTCAATCTAGCACAAAAATTTAAAGATTTTTTTCCACTTATATCATTGCATAATTCATTTTCATAACATCATTATTACGACATATTTCCTTAAAGAAAGGTTTTAATGTTTTTATTCCAAAATATTTTTTTCTTTTTTTTTTTACGATAGAAAAATAAAACCTGCGTTTTATCTTTTTGTTGTTGTTGTTGTTATTGTTGTTTGTTTGTTCCATTGGCTTTAATATAGCTAAATGTGAGAAGAAGAAAAAAAATTCCACGAAATAAATAAATGAACAAACATGGCTACTATCTCTTTTCATATTTAAAGAAACAAAAATTCATCGAAATTATCATAAATTTAAGCAAGGAGCTGGCACAGAACCTTATAAGCAATTCAGAGCAAGACTTTCTACTGATGAATTTGGTTCAAATTACATGCGTTCCAACACGCTTTAAATCGTTACAGTTAAATTCCAAACTTTTGTTAAAAGATAAATTACAATTGATTTATCAAATCACTTAAATAAATTAGTCAATTAGAATACAACTAAAAAAATGTAAGGCAATTTTATTTTTGTATCAGGACAGAATAGAATATCTTATCTTTCTGTTTGATTATGCTTTTCACATTTTAAAAAAAGGCCACAATTCATTTTAGTTTCGCTTTGTTTCAAAGAAATTGAACTGAAACAAAGCACTGCAGTACAGAAATTACAGATGATAAATTAATCATTAAAACACAAATAAAAAATCACACGTTTTAAAAAAATTGAAATTACAAAGTTTTTAAAAACAAAATTTACTGTTCGATGTTAGTAAAATCGTTCTTTAAGTAAATTCAAAGGTGATAAAAAATTGTTTTTTTTAAGGAAAGGAAGAAAAACCAATAATCATTATTTTACAAATTTTTGAAAAGACCGTATGAGCGTCTCGTATGTTCTTTCTCAAATATGAAAAATAAAAAATAGACACACGGAAGCTTTTCAAGTTGGAAATAAAATAATGTAAGATGTTGGGAGTCTAATTGAAAAAATTATCTTCCACTAAATGTAGCCAAATTTGGTCTACATATTATTCTGACCATATGACTTTAATTTAAGCAAAAAATATTTTCAATTTGTGTCCCTAATTGCAATATAGCACTGTGTTGTTTATACAGAAGGTCAAATAAGTTCGTCTCAAATATTTTGGTGTAGCTTAGCTGTGGGGTTTCATAGCACTATCTCTTGCGCCATAAAACCCAACAGCAACAACAACGTCTAAAGAATTACAGAAATCCACTTTCCAGTACCTTTTCTTTTTTGCATCACTGATATATGTGTGATTCAGTGAGTTTACACTGCTTATACTTAAAATAGAAAATTTTTCATGTATAATTGCAACTACCGACCCCATTATTTAACACGCACAAGTTCATATCATTATGCACATTTTCTAACACAGTATAGCTGAACGGATAATTATGTACGCATTTCTCAGCCACCAACTTTTCTAATTCATACTTCTTATGACATTTAGCTGTGGTATATTGCGTTAAAATGTGGTTTACAAATGAAAATTTGGTAATCCAGCCATACCAAAAGATCACACAAAGTTGAAAGATTTATCAATCTAAATAACGCATATTTTGAAACACTTAAGGAATTAACTCATTGAACCACATATATATAAGATGCCAAAATAAAACTCTCTATAATTTTTTTGACTAATTGGCAAACTGCCAGCATCATGCCATATAGTAGTTGGTGACGATTTCTTTTTTTTTTTTCTTTTTGCATAAATGAAAACTTAATGGTCGAAATAGTCTGTAGATCAAATTTGGTGGCATTTGAAATAAAATGTTTTTTTCATAACGGAGCTCCAAACACCTCACGTTACTTTATACGGCCAACTGTACTTACAAGACCATCCTTTTTTGGGGGAAAATTCTATAAATAAATTATAGAATTAATAGAAATACAAATTTCATAATACTTAACAGAAAAAACTAACAACACACAAATCTCTTAGGAAGCGATAACTGATGACACGTAATATAATAATTGAATGGTTCAAATTGTCCTGAAATTGTACATAAGAAGATACAAAAGCGCTTAAAGTTCTTAATCAATTAAAGGATTAAATGAAAACAAAATTGCAAATATCAATGCACTAAAATAGGTAGTTTTATCTAATAATTTTCAAATAGCCATGATTCTATCAGTAGCTCGTTTTTTACTCATTTTCAAGTTCAGTGAAACAAAGCATACCATGAAATGTCTAAAACAGTTTTTGCACGATTCATGACAAGTTAGAGAAATTTCATAACATTATTTGATTTTATCATTTCCAAAGAACTGATATGTTTTATGAGAATGCACTGAAAACAAATGCACAAATATTACAATTTGGCAATGACATACAAACATTACTTTGAAAAGTGATTATTCAGAAAAAACTTAAACCTATCAAAATACATTTAAAAAAAAATTCCCTGAACACATATATGTTCCTTATACTAGAAACATTTATAACAATTTCTGATTCCTTTATGTCAAAATATACATTTTCCAAAAAAAGAAAAAAAAAGCAAAGATGCACTGATCTCCCAAATGAAAACATAAACTTTATAATGAAAAATGTCTGTAATTTATTTCAAATAAGAGATTATTAGACAAAAGAAGAAGAGCTGATTAAATGTCAAAAGAAATATCGAAAATAAAGCCAGCTACCAACAAATCACAAATTTTGTACACATATAAATAACGAAAATGGTAAATCAGATAAATTTTAGCTATAAAGTTAGTTTCGTTAATCATCATATAGGAGTTATTCTCGCCATGCATTAACATTCGGAGACCTTGAGTGATCACTGTCGTGGCATCATTCGAAACTTGAGAAGGAATCTTAACGGCCATGACCCAACTCCTTCGGTGGAAGGTACGATCCGCCATCGCAAGGGAGATAATTCAACCCTACACCATTACTATATTTATCAGGGAGATGAGAATTTACTTACTGAATCCGTCAAATGTTCACCTACCTATATTTGGTGCCACCCAGTGGGATACTGCATTCCGATAAGGATTTCTTTTGCATAATCAGTTGTTTATTAATGGGAGAATTTTTTTAAATGCAGTTAAAATATATTCATTGAATCTTTTCAGTTCAAATGATTATTTGTTAGTAATTTTTTTTTTTTTTTGTAAATACTTCATAGTTAAATTTTTTCATGTATGACAGATTATTTTCTTAATTCGTCGATTAAAATTCTTCATTGTATCCTGATTAAGTTACCATCTAGACCCCAACCACCTTCTCCAGCCCAAATTAAAAGCAGATATGTATGCAGCATTTTACTTCTGTGATGCCAAGATTCAGAATTCTTAAAAACTGTTGCATACAGATATCTTGTTGAACAATTCGTAACTGAATTACTCAATAGAGTATTCAGTTTCAAAAAATATAAGTTAACTATCAAGATTCAAACATATTTATGGCTGATGGTTTTCCTTATCTCCCAAAAATTGAAAACAATACATATTGCAATTTAGTTTATTATAAAATTTATTTATTTATGTTGAAAAAATAAAATCATACACAAACTGTAAAAATAAAGAAATATTACCATATGATATAAATTAAAATTACCCCCCCCCCTTCTTTAACTAACAAGTCAAGCTCCTTGATTTGAATTTTGGTTTTAATTTAAAAAAAACGATAAAAGAGCTTAAAAAAAGTATTCTGGAATTTCACGACCTAACATTAATAATCATTATAAATGCATATCAACATTTTTTTCATAGTTCTAAATTATAACCTTGATCTTTAGGATTACATTTGAGGCTAATAATGATCTATGCTTTGCCTCATTAAATGTGTCTATATAGCTAAGAACCCCATATAAAAATATGATAGATTCCATAAATGATAAAAGCAATTAAAAAGCGCACACATTAATTTTTATATCATTTACATATGGTCTGCTGCATCTTAGTCTTGGGTTATAATATTAGAAACATACCAATACTTAAACTACGATCGCCATTAAACAAGAAAAACTAATTATCTGTGGATGTTAAATCATAAATCTGCACTAGTGGTCATGAATTGTAGAAACTTTTTTGGAAAAAAATGTTTCAGGTGTTTCATGGTTCTTAACATCAACAGTTTTAGAATAATATTAAATAATTCAAAAGATTTTCTGATCAACATAGGATGAATTTAAATTCGTTCAATTATTTATATTTTTAAATAAGTTATAGACATAAGAAAGAGAAAAAAAAAAGAAGTACAAACTGCTTAAATTGATATGAAGCAGTATTGCTTTCTTCGAATGCATGAATGTGTAGAAAAACAACCTTTGGTCAGATGGTTCTGCAGAATTTAACTGGAAATGCGATGTATTGTTGTAGAAATTAAAGCAACTTGCAACATTTTGTGCAACTGCCAACCAAGATAATTGAGTTTTCTGGAAGTTCTTTTATCGGATAAGATCGGATTATGAAAAAAAAAAAAAAAAAAAAAAAAAAATTAAAGATTCGACCAATTATTGACAAATAGATATAAAACTGCTCATTTAGCCAACAAGTCTATGTTGAAATTAGAAGAATTATTGGAAATTTAATCAAAGATAGAATTTCTAAACTTTTGAATTCATTCACATAGTCAGACAGATAAAGACATAAAACGATAGAAGAATCGAAAGATTTTGCATAGGTGACATAAAATAATTGTTTTGAATTATAAAAGATGAAATATAACAGTTTAATGTCAAGATGTGTGATGGAAATGTTTTTATAACTTGTGAAAATTTGCTACCAAAGGCAGAATTTCTGGAAAAAAGTTGTTTGTATGTAATACTACAAATAAAAAAAAAAGAAATTGAAAAACCTGTATTATCAGAATCACGGAACAATAGGACAGTGATATTCTGAGTGAACAGCAGATGGGTTTTTCTCTAGATTTTTTTAAATATAACCACGATATGATGCATTTTCTGTTTAATGCAGATAACTGAGTATGCATTTTGGAACAATATCCTTTCACATTGTAACTGCAATTCTCTTTAAAAATATTTCATTATATTTATGAATCAGTTATCTTTCCATCTTATGGCATTACTCTAGCCATCAAACTTGAGTAGTGTCTTTTTCCAAAAAGTTTTACATAACTTTGACCACTAGTGTACTTACGGAATGCAAAATAAAATTTGAAATATATACTCAATTCATGCATAACGAATAAATGATTTATAAGTTTCACAAAAATTATACCATGCTTTAAATACGACCCAATACTACACAATCAACTAAATACAACACTAATTTAACTCTGCTTTGAACTGTTCTGAAGGAATGAATGGAATCAGCTCATCAGATTTTATATGCCTACCTTTATTAGTAAAATACAAGGGCATATTTTAACAACAAATGTATACTGAAAAGTTGCAGACAAATAATTTTTTTTATTAATTTTAGATAAGTCTTTTAAAATCAATAATGAAACTTTTCAGTTTAAGATGAAAGATGGCTTCAAATCTGAGTCAGAATTTCATGATATTGTTTTACAGCACTAATGCATTAAATATTCACAACTATTGTAGCACTAAAATATAATAAGTATGATTACGTAATGTAGTTGAGAGCTTGATGCTCAATATTTGGACAATTCCTATTTTAAAATAATCGGAGTATTAGTATTTACTGGTCTTGAAAATATCGTACTGAAATACTAATGCTCCAAAAACAAAGCAAGAATAAATTTAAATACGGATATGAAATTTCATTTCAAATAATTCAAAACTAAAAATGAGTATCCCCTAAAAATACAAAAATCTCTTTTTTGTTTACTTCAACATATTTAGCATTTGATACACAAATTATTTAAATATAATGAATTATGTTCCCCTACTTATTTTTTTAAAATCTAGATATTTATATCAAAAATGCATCTGAATCATAATTCATACTCTATGCTTTCGAAAATATTTAATATTTTATAGACTCTTAAACGTCGATAGTAATTTTTTTTTTTGTTACAACAGAATTAATTCAAACATCATTGAAAGTATCGATATTATTCTGAATTAATTTACTTCTTTCAATATTCAAATAATTCCAAAGAAATTTTCATTGGAAGTGAAGGAAACATGGAATCACAGCTAAATATCTATGGCTGTAAAATACTTAAAGTATTTATTTTTGTCACAATTTTAATAATTCATGTTAATTAAAAATGTATAATTTTTTTTCTCTTGCTATAAAAGGGCATTTATTGTAATATCTCAAGAAAAAAAAATCATTTCTAGTTGAAATTCTTTTATGTAGGAGTGTTATTATCCTATATTTAAATTAAAACTAAACTCCCAAAGAATTGCTACTCTGTTAATATTAAATAATGTTCGCTAAATGCATATTTTTTTAAGCTACCATTAAGAGAATATCATTTTAGGTCATATTTTGTAATGATATCCTTCACTTTTCAGTAAAATATTATATAAAATCTTCAAGCTTTTCTTTGAATAAATTAAGTGACATCAACTGTTCAGGACTGTGTTTTCACTGTCTTTGTATCCTCTTTTTTATATTAAATTCTTTAATTTTAAATAAATTATCTTTAATAGAAATAAAAAAAATGCAAATGTAAGTAACATTCATAATGACATTTCCGATTGGGTATTTTAATAAATGATTTAGAGACAGACAGGCCAATATACTGGAAAAACACAATACGTAAACGGAACTATTCAAAGAATATTTATAAGAGAAATGCATACACTGACTAAGACGCATGTTTACAACATATACATATATATATATATATATATATGGCGCAAAAATATTTTTTACTTCTCAGATAAGAATGGCAGCTAAAGCTAAATGATTGAAATTCATAATAAATGAATATTCAATGAACACTTCTGGTGGTAGAGGTTATAGAGATATATAACAAAAACTTGTGTAAATAAAAAGTGCATATGAAATATTGAAATTGCTGACTACTCCCTCCTTCAAATATATGAACACACTTTCATTTAAAAACGATGCTTATGCTAACATTACGTTGATGTTTAATTATCCTTACAATAAGATTACATATATTTATTTTCTAAGAAATTTTTACACTTAAATATTCAACAATAATCGAAAATAACTTCTAATCTAGCTTTAAAAGCATAAAAATAGCAACCATAAAATAAACATCTATAAGAAAAGAAAAAAAAAAAAAAAAAGATTTTTTTTTAAAAATAATTATTTAAAACTGGTGCACTCACAGATACAAGCATTTATCAGATGAATTCTGCAAGATTTTTCAGGTGTGCTATCCTTTAGTTTAGTTATATTAATGTCCCGTTTTAAAGCAACACTAGGGCAATTTTGGGACAGACCTCGTAATTTTGAACTGCGGTCAGATTAAAAGGACGAAACATAGTTATATTCTTTAAATAATATAAATTACCAAAAAATAAAAACGGCCAATAAGTAGATCAAACATTCGAAAATCTGATAACATATCATCTTACATTTTGTCTCAAAGCAAATATTGCAAAACTTGAATATGGCTCTAATGCACTATTTCTATAAATTTTGGTATATCCCATACAGTTTTCATGCATTTATTTAGGAAATTCGAAATAGGAAATTTTAACATCTGCTAATAAATGGTGTATATTCATTTTAAAGAACACCAACAGGGAGAGCACATTTCATCAGCGGAGAGACAGAAACTTTTTTTTATTCTCCAAAGAATAATTGTCCTTTCAAATCAGTTTTATGAAAAACAAGTTAAAACATAATAGCTTGAAATTTTCATATCAGGAACAGGGTACATTCTGGATTTTTTTCATGCTATTATAATGATTAGAAATCAAAATTAGTATAGAGATGAACAAATATTCATCTTTTTATCTACCACCTTGAGGCAGTGCTCTGATTTCTTTAAAGTAGCAGCATAATCAAAGTGCAACACATTACAAGTTGGTACAAAATAATGTGAAGCACAATGAGTTACAGTATGTTTCAAGAGTTATACTTGAATAACCAATGACCATTCCAAATCACCATGTTCAATGTATTATTTAATAACATATTAAATCAGCTGAAAATTACCAAGACAGTAGTTGAATAATCAGAAAAGGGCAGTTTAGCTCAACAAATCAGATTCTAGAGCCATTATATTGATAGCTGACTTTCAACAGCCTAAAGCTGCTACTTTCAAATGAAGCCTATCATACTTTTTTGAAGGAAAAATATGTTTATATCAGTGAAATAAAGGGTAATGCTATTTTAGTAAAAAAATACCTGTTTCCAGACATTTGGACATTAAAACAACGTTCATAATTTGTAATAAATATGTAAATGAATAGAAACAACCTACGCTACAAGAAACATTAGATCAGACAAATCTAAGAAAATGCTGTTAAATTTCGTACCTTGAATTTCAAACTTAATTGCCTAAAACAAATTAAACACTTGATTTTGGAAGCACAAATATGGATTTGAATAACATTAATATAAATGCATATTTCATCAAGTTCCTAAATGTTTGTGTTAATACCATGAAATCATATCCCTTTTTACAAGTTCAAATAAAGCCACTTATTAGTTATGATTCAATGACCATTTGAATAATCTTGTGGTATGTGTTTTAATCAGACTCTTTTAAAATTTAAAAAAATAATCTGATTAAAAATAATATAGCAGGCTGTTTTCGAAACATAAGAGTCAGATTTGGGAATACATAGTTAATTTGTTGTATTTTTACATCTCTTTGAATTATATTTGCCTAAAACTTCAAAAAAACAACAACATCTAGGCTAGATTAGAAATTTTGAAAACAAATTTTGTGTGTTTGTTTGTCCCTTAGAAATAGATCATTTTAAATGTTTAGATATATTTTTGAGTCTTCTATACATTAGTCATGCACTCACTTATGCTTAAAAATCTATTATGATATAGATCTAACATAAATATAGCTTCATCTTAATCCACTATTAATAAGAAAAATGATATATTAGTTCATTTACATAAAATTTTAATTATAAAAAGACTTTCTTGATAAGTATTCACGAATGCTAAAGATTTCTCTAAAAGTATAATATAGCAAGTTAACTTTTTTAATTGGAATAAAAATTTATCTTAATCCAAACAAATAAAGCAAAATGCATAATTTTTTTCACACTTCAGGAAAAAGGAAATTTCTTATAATTTATCTTTATCGCTTAAATATTTATTGCAAATACAGTACTATTCCACTTTTAAGTTCCCATTTCTCACTTTTTTTTCATCATTTATAACACTTTGTTGGTCCCCTTACATTTTCGAAGCATTTTTGGCTGTGTAAATAGTTTCCCACCAGATTTTCCACATTTTTATACTACTCTCTGGTTCCCTGGAAAGAATACATGTATGCCAATACCATACTGGGTAAATAAAACCATTGATTCAGCAATCAGGAATTTTGTTTGCAGCAGTTCAAATAATGCGAAATTTATAATAAACTATCACTAATATATTAATTATTTTTATGTCGAACTGCAATCTTAATTTTAGCTCAAGAAAATTAGTATATATACTGCACTAAAAAGCTATCAGATTACGATTAAAATAACAATAATATACGGAATTTAAATTTTCATAACACACATATAACTACACTATTAGCAACACGATTAGTTTTCTTTCATGTTAAAAAATTAGTTCTGCATAAGGACATAATTTTAAAAATATAGAATATAAAAGTAAATACAAGTAATTATTCTAGCATCTCATTTCAATCATGAAATTAAGTAGACCTACAAAGAATTTGTCAATCTCTCATTGCAATCCTAATGATTATGAATTTGCAAATCAAACTTTAATTATCAAGCATCTCATAACTTATCTTTCCTTTAAATTTAAGATAAATTCATAAACTTTTAGGATCAATTTATTGGCCAACAAAATTTTATTAAACTACTTTTATTTCTTACTCATTGAACAAGCATAAATTTGAATTGAAAACTTTACACAAAGAATTTTGCAAATAAAACCTACATAAAACTTTTTAATGACAGCGTAATAGAATATCAGATTTTCTTTACTAAAATAAATTAACAGTTATTAAATAAGATCAAGTAAATTCATTAAAAAAAATTTATAGAAGGCATGGCCTCAACACAATATGCATCCAAACAACAAATAATGATTAAATGCTTCTAAAATATTAGATTAATAATAAAAAAACAACCATGAATGATTTACTACAGATTTACAAAAAAAAAAAAAGTAATATAAACTGAAAAAAAAAATAGCTTCAAATAGTGACAAATAGAGAAAAACTAAAAAAAGTTGAGTAAAAAAGATTTGAATTTTAAGAAATTTGAAACTATATTTTATCACAGGCAAAAGAACAAATTCAGATTAAAGTGGATACTTATTTTTTTACTAATGAACAGATATTTCTAACGAATAACATGCATTTAACCTCTACTATCCTACTTTTCAAGCATCCCCAAAAGTACCATTTCGATCTATTATCGAAGTACATATAGTTTTTCAATATACATATTCTTTTTTATATCAACAAAGGTTTGCCCCCCCTTTTTTTTTGAGAAAATCACATTATTTTTTTTTTACACTGATATGCTTCATACATCATAATTAGCAGGATTAAGTTGACTGCGTTATAAGTAATCGCTTTCTTTGTGAATGCATTATTTTTACCTTTTCTTAAAAATTAAAATGAATTTCGAAATATCTTCTACGATTTAAAGTAAGTGATTAAAATGCTTAAACAAATTTGAACGAAAAAATATTTGGCTCTTTGTCGTCTAACAACATCATGGACTTATGAACACATAAATTTGTACTTGTCCTTAAACAGCGCAACATTTTTCATCGAATTTTTTGTTTGTAATTCATCTATTTTAATGTAACTAAAAAGCAATCAATGAGAAAAATAATTGTTGGGAAAGAAAAAGAATTTCTCCTTACATCTACTAGGATCCCTCTTTTATCATCTTGTGATCTCATTTTCATTTCTCTTTAAAAATATAAAATGAGTACATTTCATTCGGTATAACCCTACAATGATGATATTTGATGCTCCGATAATTTTATTTGACTACGGAGATAGTTGGTTTTGAAGCTTGGCAAGTTTCGAGGGAAGACTGGGATTCAAAAAAGAATGCAATGATCAATAGAACCAGGAAGAGTGGTAATTAATCTAGTGCTTGGCTTTTTATTCAGTTGCCTAGTACTGCTTGTAGTAAACTGAAGATATTGCAAACTTCACCCTATTGATAAACAGGAAAGATATGTGCTGAAAGAACCATAGCACAATTAATCAAAACATCATACTGCGAAATTTTATGTTTTAAATAAAGGAAGATAAGATAATTGTTGAGAATGGACCAGTCAAATTCATTCAGATTGCATGTTTCGAACAGATAAAATAATCCTCATTTAAATCTTTTTATTTTTGTATTAGTTTTTTATAGAAAAATAAAATAACCACAATAGAGAAATGCATAATAAATATTAAGAACTAATAAATATTATGTGAAATTTTGCGACGAATTTGTTATTCCGTATCTTGTAAAAAAAATTTACTTAATAATAGCCATAAAATGCATTTACATATTAAGAAAGATTGCAAGTATATTTTGAATATAAGTAAAAACTGCATTAGATATGGAAAAAAATGAAATATATTCATAAAGAGAGAAATATATCAAGTAAACCAGAACAGAAGAAACAGCGATTTCTGCATATTAACTAAGTGGTGAAAAATGACATGCATTTTTAAATAGTTAAAAGTTTTCAGGGATTTTACATCTGGAAAAATTTCCAAGTTGTATATAATTTAAAATTCATGTTAATTGATGCAGTTCATATTTTTGTTATCTTGACACATCATAACACGCTTCAAAATAACAATTTCTTGCAGAAATAACAAGAGGGAAAATATCAAAGTACATTGATAAAATTAACTGGATGGATTATAACTAAATTAAAGGATGATGCGTATTTAATTTTAACTGAATGAATGACATAAAAACCATTGTTTAGTGTATGTGGGCATGATTTTAAATCAATTTATTTAAATTAAAGAAAATATTTTATTCAATATGTTCCTAAAATTTTATACATCTTTATCATTTGACAATGCACAATTTATAATGATAACAAATCTGCACGACACATATTTATGATTTTAATTTGCAGGGTTTTTTTGGCTCTTCATAGACAAAATGTCCATTTTGTTTCAAAATTTAAAATTTGCATGCATATGTAACAAAGCATAACACAAAGGAAATGATTTTTAAAGGTGGTTCAATCGATTTTCGTCCACAAAAAATAGACTCCAGCCATATCGGATAACGAGATTCAATTGGGGACATCCTCCGCCCCCCCCGCGAGATACGAATAAACAAACAAATATGATTGCTCTTTGAACTGATAAAACATATGTGATAGTAACTAGAAGTTGCATGATCTCTTTGTAAAATTGCTTTCATACTTTTTTGAAGGATGTTTTGACTGAATTTTCCAAATTATCATTCTACTTTTAATGGTGATAAAGCAACACAGGTTTTCAGGGAGAAAAAAACTGTATCTATGATCTAATATTCTCTTTAAAATATAAATTGCATAATGTAAAAACTTTAAACATGATAAACGCCATAAGAGATCAATCTTCACTGATCAAAGAAAAAAAAAGCAACTCAGAATGTATCACAATGAAATACATTTCAGATTTATAGCAGTAATTATATGCATTAAACTCGATTCCTCTTTCTCTCTTAAAAGATACATTAAGAAAAACCAAATTAAAAATCAAACTAAACCAAATTCAACCGCATACAGAAGTTCGGAAACAATGAATATCTATAAGCATATGGGGAAAGTATATAAAAATGTTATAAATATTAGTTTTTTAATAAAAGCTTTACTTTGACATGGCAATTATTTAAAATTCCAATAAAGCAAATATATACAAAGTTTTAATATTATCTTTGTTCAATCAAGTGAAAAATAGCTTTAAAAAATGCTATGCAGAAATTTTAAATGGAATTTTCAATAAATGCATGAATTCTTAAAGTTTAAACATGCAAAAATTGATACAAAACTTATACTTTAACAAAAAGCAATACTCCTTTAATTTACGTAAGTTATTGATTCAATAAAGTCAGTAAGTTAGTGGGCACGCTTAATGAACGTTCGTACCAAAAGTCTGCAAAATCGGCAAAATATAAAATAAATTAAATAAATGCAATTAATTAATGTGCAAAAATTAGTGTGCAAAAAGTCTTATAAGTCTCTTTATCTTAACTATTTCTAATCTAATTATTCCCTGATTCTAACGATACGAGTTAAATTGTATTTTTTCAGGCTATCAAAATAACTGTAAAGACAGAAAATAATTATCTTGATGTTCAGAATAAGCTTGAAGCAGCTTAACGCTTTGAAATTAAAACCGAATTTCAATTCATTATCAACTCTTTAATATCCAAATGGAAAACACTTATTTCTGATAAAAACGCTTGAAAAATCCTTTTTATATGCATCATCTCTTTAATCTTGAAAACCCACTGAATTAATTTATATCTGAATGCATTTTCAGAACTTCCTTAGATCTATTTAAAAAAAATCACGCTTTTATATGGCAATAAATAATACAAGATAAGTAATGTAAAATAAAGAAACGCAGGGCAACTTCGCTAATTTTAAGCTAACAGGATCACAATAAAAATCGATTTATCTAAAAATTAAGTAAAGCAAACAGCAAGAAAAAACGACAATTTTTCAAAAAAAAAAAAAAAAGAAGGCCAGCAAGGAAAAAGCGATAGCTTTAATAACAGCAAAAATATACAAAAAAAAAACGCAGTATCAAATTTTAATAAATAAAGAAATAATATTTTGTGTTAATAATGTTATAAATTTAATAAATTCACTTAACATCTAAAAGTTATTTTTTAAAAATTTAGAAAGTGAAAAATTTTCATTGTTTTTTATAGAATATATTAAACAGAAGTAAAATTCCAGAGTGAATTAAGGGGGCAGAAATAAACCCAAACATGATCAATGAGGACACAAAATATTGGCATATACAGTGAAAAAAGTTTGGAATTATGAAGGGCAAATGCTATTTTAATCTTGACTTTGAAGTAAAATAAGATGGAAATATAGATGAAATTTTAACATCATAACAGGAAATTCAAGGAATAAGACATAAAATTTTGAATTACCGAGGAATTAAAATTAAAATACGTTTAAATTTGTCAATTTCCGGTGTAATAATAATGATTTAACTCGCATCTTTAAAAATAGGTTTTGAGATTATGTTACATAATAAATAACAGTATATATTTAAGCATCATGCCACTTTCTCAATGGAGAGAGAGAGAGAGAGATTGTTGTTAATTTCTGTAACAAATCGAGATATTTTTTCCATCGGAATTTCGAGGCGTGTGTGTTCCGTAATGTAAAAGTAATTAAATTTTCCAGGTCTTAAATCCATTAACGTCAATCTACTTCCAACACCTTTTTCACATATATTGCAATCCGAAGGTAACATCAAATTTGATATATTTTTCGAGCATGAGACACCCTCACTAGGAAAAAAAATAAAAAGATGTTATAGAAGAATTAGGAAATATAGTGGTGGAAAATACTTTAAGACCACCATTGAACTTTTTTTTTTTTTTTGCATTCAAAAATACAAATCTTTTTTGTAATTTACATTTACACTTATATATAAAATGTAATAAATAAAAAAAATTAATTTACAATTTAAAATACGTTTATTGTAGCTATAAAGGAAAAAATGTGTAATGTAATGAAATGGAAAAAACTTTGAGACCAGTTTTAAAGAGTGATTGTTTACATAATGAGATGACGTAACTTTTGCACGAATTTGTGCGGAACAGTTGTGAGACTGAAAAGAAACACTTTCTAATCATTTCTTTGAGTGTTGAAGCAACTGAGACTATGGGTAGCGGAAAATTACTGACTGAAATTAGAAAGGGGGAAATCTTAGCATTTCGCGGAAGCGGAATGAGTGAAAGGCAAATTGCTAGCAAAATCAAGAGGTCTAAAACTGTGGTTCATCATTTTCTCTCAGATCTGTACAGATATGATACAAAAAATAGAGGAGGAAGGCCATCAAAACTGTCAACCAGAATGAAAAGAAGTGTTATAAGGATGGCTGTTAAAGACAATGCACATTCTGCAGCAATAAAATCGACACTTAAACTTCCAGTTACGGCTAGAACAGTTAGAAATATTCTGAGTAATACGGAAAACATCAAATATGCAAAATTCAAAAGTAAACCCAGACTTGAAAAACGTCATATTGCAGCAGGATCGAACTTTGCAACATCTAATGTTTTAAAACCCAACTTGTGGCGAAAAATAGTGTTCACGAATGAAAAGAAATTTAACCTAGATGGACCTGATGGTTTAAGAAAGTATTGGCATGATTTGACACAGGATGCTACGCATTTTTCAAAGCGAGTTCAAGGGGGTGGATCCGTCATGGTTTGGGCAGGTTTCAGTGCTAGAGGTAAGACTGATATTGTGTTCACTAAAGGTAATATGAACTCTTTTGACTATCAAGATATACTGACGAACAATTTTGTTCCATTAAGAGATGAACTTATGGATCAAAATTTGATTTTGCTACAAGATAATGCGTCAGTGCACAAGTCTGCTTCAACTATTGCTTGGCTAACTGAAAATAATATAAGTTTTATGGATTTTCCGACCAAAAGTCCAGACCTCAACCCCTTAGAGAACATGTGGGGGTATCCTTGCACGCATGGTGTATGAAAATGGTAAACAATATTATTCTGTGTCTGAACTCGGAGCTACTATTTTAAAAGCATGGGATAAAATACCGATTCTAACATGCAAAAACCTAGCAAAATCCTTCCACAATCGTCTTTTAGAAGTAATTCATGTGAAAGGAAAATACACGAAGTACTAAACATTGTAATGCTATACATTTAATTAATATTTAGATTTGTGGTCTCAAAGTTTTTTCCACCCTTTTATGTTATGAAAAAAATCATTTGAGTATAATGTATAATTACATTAATTTCTTTATAAAATAATATGAAGAAAATTTTATGTTTTTGTATTGTATATACTATTTAATGTATCTTTTTTTAGTAAAGTTAAAAGTTTTCAATTTCACATGTGGTCTCAAAGTTTTTTCCACCACTGTATATATAATTCAAAATTTAAAAACCTTTCTTGTATAAAGTCGCGTTTTTTAACATTAATAACATATTTTCTAAATATTTATTACCTACCAATACCAAGCAACGCATTTCCTTAATAGAGGAGAGAGAATAGAAAGTATCCTAATTTATTATTTTTAAAGAACACGTTGTTTGTCTCAGCCACATAAAATTGTGGTATTTCTTAAAATTCCTGAAATAATTTATGATTTAAATAATGCAATTATTAATAGTAAAATCTTTACATAATTTTAAAAGGTAATTCTTCGGAATATCAAGAATGCAGATGCTCAATGTTTATCGAACTTTACTGCCTGCACAGTTTCTTTCCGAATAAAAAGAAAAAGAAATGTTAACAGGAAATTTTTATAATCAAATTTGAGAGAAAAGAAATTAAATCATTTAAATGAGTAAAATAGACAAAGTTTTTAAGTATATAGCTTTTAAATGTTATTCGGTTGATTTCACTAAATGACAGTAATATCACAATTAATCAAATGTTCCAATTTTAATAAAGTTAAAGAAATTCCTTCCCACACGGTTAATATTTTTTCCTCTGCTGTAAAAAGAATAAGACTTTCAAATTATATGTCAAATTAATTTAAAAATTGCTTTCGAAATATATTTTATAAATGTAAGTTAATAAACGAAATGAATTTCTTATTAAAAAATTGTTCAATTCTCACAAGGTTTATTAAATATGTATTTCGACGATTTTTGTTTTAAGGAATTTTAAATATCTATAGTCCATTTAAAATATGGAAAACAACTTTAGGATTCATAAAAGTCGTTTAAGATTTAAATATAAAAACAATAAGCAAACTAAGTCGACAGCTAACAACAAAATTGAAACTGATATTTCATTTTTTTTAATTAATGCTTAAAGCTTCTGTTAATTAATTGTATTCTTTTAAATCTGAATAAGCACAAAAAAAAAACCCCGCAGAATTAATGATGATATATCTTTAAATAATCTGAAATAAAAAAAAATGATAAAAACTTACACCAGATGAGAAACTCGCATTTTTAATTAAAAATAAAACTAAGTTTATTTTAATACTTCATAAGAGTCTCAGAAGTTGGTTGTCTTCTGTTCTTAAATCAAAAATTATTCGCATCTCGTGAGTGTCGGAAGTTGCAGTAGTTTCATACACTTGTTTTCTATATGATCCTGCTAACAGACAGGCACCTTGTACACTCAGAGCTCCTAACAAAATAGTTATCCTGTTAAAACAGAACTGGCAAGCGAATATCAGTGCCACGCCTTACACTTACAAGAAAAAGGTCACCTAGACTTTATTTTACAGCAATAGAGGAAATTTGGAAACCTATTTACTTCGGAAGCAATTAGAAAAAAAAATGAATTGCGTCATTTCTGCAAGCGAAATTAGCGGTACGAAAAAAATCACATAAAAAATTAAAACGATACTTGATTTTAGTTTTAATAAGTTCAATTACATACTTTCGAATATTGCGGTGCAATTGACTTAAGGCCGGACCAGTATTGAGTAACAGTTCCACAGCTTAAATTCCACTAGCATAACAGACTGGGGGAAAAAATGCTATGGGAAATATATATGTGGAATTTTAAGTTAATTTGTCCATATGCAGTGATATATTATACAAATATGCGACTTTAAAGCATTAATAAAAATTACATCCATAAAGTTATTCCTTAAGAAGAAAAACATTAAATAGAATGAAAGAATTGTCCCAAAAATAAATTACAAGATGAAAAGCAAAAGTAATCAATAAAAAATATATAATCCTAGTAAAGAAAATTTCAAAAAAATTGGCACATAAAATTATTTTAGCTACACCAAAAAATAAAGAACATTTCAATGTTAACGATTAGACTAATTTTTTAATGATATGATATTTCTTCTATGTAAATTTGTATCTTCTATGTAAATTTTATTTAATACTTTTACTTTGAAATACTGCGCAACAGGATTATAAAAATCTAATCTACATGGTTAGAGCAGGGAGGCAGTAAGTGAGCCTGTGGTAAGAGAAACAGGTAGGAATAATATAATATATATTTTTAAAATACCTACGAAAAGGTCTCTAATGTTGAAACGTTCTAATGATTATATATTAAATGATACAGGCATAAATTTCAATTTATTAAAACACCTGTTTTACTATAAAAATATAAATTTTTTTTTTCATATATGAATCTTTTTCCCCCTTTAAACTCAGTAAAAAATTCCGATTCAATCAAATCTTTTTAATTGGCTATAGTCATTGAAAATTGTTTTAATCTGCTTAGATAATGCAGCGTTAAATAATTACAAACAAATTAAAATTAAAATCTTGAGATCATAAGTAAATGAATACACATTTTGTTTTGAGAAAAAAAGAATGTACAAAACCAGGAGTTGATTCATAAAATAAATATTTACACAATGCTGCTTCATATTATATATCAGATCTGATATTTCCTGTTACTTCGAACACGTCTGTCAACCAACATTTTAAAAAGATACTTTGTCAACTTTAAAACCACAAATGCATACCCATATAAATCCTAAAGGAAGGAAGTAGTGCATCTTAGTTTCATCATTTAAACGTACAAGCATACTATAAAGCAACTACCCGTCTTACCAAGACACACAGTAATAACAAAAACGATTTTTAAACAGGACATCAAATATAAAATGTAAAAATTGTCATTGAAGCTACATATACTTTCAAGCAACATTAAAGTAGAAATATAAAAATTATTAATTCAACTGCGTATTCTTTAAAGATATAGTCGAACATGAGATTCTCATGAATGTTTGAATATGAGTCGGAATCTTTTTTTTCTTTTCTTCTTTGGCCCAATATGTTTCAACTCCTGAGGGTTGCGCCCTTTATAACATCAATCCACCTAGAAAAGATTATTGATAGAATAATATAGCAAAAATTGAATACTTTATTTAAAGAAAGACTACATCCAAAAATGACTGGTGTACGGGGACTGCAGAATTGTAGCCCCTGATGCTTTTTCAGAGTATAACTTAAACAATTTATTTATTTGGACACTATCTAAATCTTTCGACACTTTCAACATCAGCGAAAAGCAAGAAAAAATCTAACATTACTAGAAAGAATTTTCGTTACCCACACGGTCTTTTCACAACCAGAGTAGCTTTATCCTTCTTCGAATTCCTTTAATGCTCAGACGCACTCGTTTACATTCTTATAAAGGAGATTAGGTGCCGTAGCAAAAATAATTGTTTTACATTTACATAAAATTAATTGAAAACGGCATAATTTCAGTTATGCTGCAATCATCAATACACAATATAGAATCTGAGGTTACAGCACGTCCTCAGCGATTTAACACCAGCTGCTACTGAATACGACACTATGGTAACTTTTTTTTTTTTAATCAAGCAGTAATAATAAGAATTTTCTTTAAAAATTTTTATTTAATCTCAACTTTTTTGAAACGTATATAAACATAGTAGATAGACTCTTAACAAATAAATAATTCTGAATATTAGTTTGTATTATCTAATGACAGCATCTAATTTGCATAATTAATCATATACTAAGCAAGTAAATTTTATTTAAATATGAAAACTGGAAACAGTTCTTATTAAATTTTTAAAAATCAAGATATTTAGAAATGATAGAAATAAGAAAATATAGTAACACAATGAAAAAAGAATTTTAATTATATCTATTTCATTCTTTAATTCCTTACTCATTTTGAATTATTATCTACTTGCAAATTACAGACATATAGTTCTGAATATAACGGTTATTCTTAGCAAATTCAAATACAATAAAAATCTTATGAGTAAAAGTATATCAAATATACAAAAGAATGGACTTGGACTTAATTGATTTACCATATGAATTAACATAGTTAGGAATTAATAAGTAACTAATATTGGTACTTATTCATTTTTATTCATAAATAATGGGTGAAAATTTGTATTATGATATCTAATATTAAATTGATTTTTATAAAATTACATCTTGGTCTTTATTTATTGTTTCTCAACCTTTTGCTTGCAATAATGCAAAGAACAGGACATTCCAATCATTAAGAAAGAAAGAGTAATAATATAAAATATTTACTATTACCCACTTTAGTGAACAGCTGCTTTATTCTTCACACTGATGAATGAACTAGCAGGAATCATAAAAAGTAGTGAAGTGTTTGATATACATAAGATTGCAATATTTCCAAAAATTATTTCTAGTCCTTACAAGAATAAAAGACGAAACTGAAAACACCAGAGAGATCATGGGAATAGCTTTATATTTTGTCAAAAATTTCATACAAATTCATTCTTTTTCCAAAACAGAAAATTTTTTAAACAATTCCTAAAAGATTTGATAATGATTCTATAGTGCCTTGAATTTAAATATTTTTCAACTCTGTAGAAATCTTTAGGATGAACTGTTTAAACATGAATTAATCACATTTATTTATTTTTGTTCTTTCGAAAGAACTGCCCCTACTCTGAGGTCAGATACCACTTTCAATGAAAGCTAAAAGCTGAGGAACCACAAAAAATGCTCATTTTTGTTTTTAAAAAACGTTTGCATATAAACTTCTTTTTTTGTAAAAGAATATAAAAAATAATACCAAATATATATTTTCAAAAGCTTCTTATTTTAAAAATAAACATCTATGAATAAAACATTTCTTTGTCTTAGAACCAAATTCAATTATTGGCACAAATTAATGAATACCAACAAGAAATATAGAAATATATTACTTTTCATATCTCATTCAAACTTTTGAAATGAATCCAATATTAATTATACAATCCAATATAAATGAAAGCCAAAAGGTAGAAAATAAAGGCCTGCTTAAAAGCTGAAGGTATATAAAGGCAGAAACATTACCTTTGGAAAGTGTATTCACTTTCAGCTCTAAAAAAGTAAATATGGTTCTTAAATTGCAATTTGAAAACGTAATCTTTATTAATGTTGTCATGAGGACTTGGTAGAGTAACAGCATATCCAACTAAAGGAAGGCTAGCCAAGGGAAAATCATCCTGTAATAATTTTTTAACATTCTTACAAAGTTGTTAACATTAATATTAGGAAATATAAAATACAATTTCATTCAAAATATAAATTATTGTTTAGTAAAATAAATGCAGTGCAAAGTTCATGATCTTTAAAATGAAAGTCATAGCATAAGTTTAAAAAGAAATTCAGAAATAGATGAAGAGATATTTAAGTACAAAAAATACTGATCACAAAGAAACACATCTGAAAACGAACAAAACCTTACTAAATAAATAATTGAACATCAATTTATATCATCGTACTTTACACACACTAATATTATTGATTTAAGATTAAATCGACTTCTATCTACCTAATGATACGGATTTCAAAACAAAATTCTAGCAGGAATTTTTTAATTAAACACATCTATTATGCTAATAAACCAGAAGATTACAATATCGGAGAGTTCATATTCTAAAATAAAAACTTATATTAAAGAACTTAAATAAAATTCAGAAACACAGTAGTGGCCAAATTTGTGGATATCTTTAGAAGAAAGTGCATTTTTGAGATTAACAGTAATGTAATTTAAGTGTCATAACAGTAATTTTATTAGGAGAAATGTCATAAAATTACATGTCATTTCAAAGACAATTTATCCATAAATTTAGTGTTTTTAATATGTGGTTATAATGTAATCACTATGAACTGTTCTCCTATTCTGACTTTTTTGTTTTGTTTATTATCACTACCAAAATAGCGAGATTTTGGTCTCTTCATTTCCAAATCACGTAGTCTCATTGTTTTGATGTTCAATTAACATGGACTTTGCACAGTTAAATCTTTTTCAAGATTTGTGTTGAATTTAAAGATGGCATTTTTCGTGGAATTCTAACGTTACACAGATCAGCTTCTTGCAATATATGTCAAAAGATCCTTGCACTCAAATTCATAATGCATTAAGCTATTTCACTTTTTATGTTCCCATATGACCTTCTTCAAAGCTGCCACTCAAAATAGAAAAAAAAAATCCCCTGAGTTTTCTCCGTTTTCTTCCTGTTCGTATACTCAAGACATAAGGAAATGCGCGAATAGCACTCATGTGTAAGTAATAAGGCAATATTATTTTAAGGAGTGGAAAAGGCAAGGAAAGGAAGCCCCAATTTTACATTATTCGAAATAACAGCATATTAAAAGAAAATTTATATTTGCATACAAAAAAAGACAATTTCTCTTTATTTATTATTTCGAATTTCGCAAGACAAAATTTATAAATTAAAGAGGGGGGGGGGGGGTAAAACCCCTCATGCTCTTTAATTGTAAGTCAAACAAAAAAATATGGACTCAAGTGAAATAAACCATAAAACATTTATGTTACCATGATATAAATCATTTAATGATTACTTAACAAAAAATAATCATTACAAAGGAAGATTACTTTCTTTTTTTATTTGTTCTTGCCAATTCATGTAATTGGGCATTAATTTTTTCAACTTCTGCAGATTTTTCAGCCATCAATTTTATGGAATTAATCCTTAACAAATAAGGTACGGCATTTTTGTACGACCTAACGTACATTTTTTAGCTAATTTTTTACATTTTTAACATACATTTTTTTTCACTTTCAGTAAACATATGTAAAATATTTCTGATATATCATTGAATGCATTAACAAATAAGGTACGGCATTTATGTACGGCCTAACGTTCATTTTTTAGCTAATTTTTTACATTTTTAACATACACTTTTTTCACTTTCAATGAACATATGTAAAAATATTTCCGATATATCATTGAATGCATTAAAGGGTAAATGTGACGCAACAAGTTTTGCTCATAAAAATTCAGCTTTAACTGATTATTCTTAAACTAAAAATTTCGAAACTGGTTTATTTTCAGACATTAAATTTGACGTTTTCGGATTTGACATGTCATTTTTTCCTGTATTCTTTCGGATACTAAGTTCAACATCAGTTCTGACTGTTTTAAACTGGCAAGCAGTCTTGTATGTTTTCCTCTTTTGGCATGATTAATGTAGTGACGAACGCCTGATGACGAGCGCCATCTGCTGGCCAACAGGTGTTGATGCTTGTTAGACGGAGGGCAGACGAGACGAGATGGGTCTGAACGAAAGTCAGGACGTGTTAGACGAGACGGGTCTCTGAACGAAAGACGCGACGTAACACGTGAATTAATCCTGCGACGTTTTCGACGAAACTATTTAAGGTTCATTTCTTTTGTTAATGTAATTGTTCGTCTTAAATGTAATTAAATGTGCGTGATTCTAAATAGTAGTGATTCCTGAGTCCTACAAATATAGGGGTTCGACCCGGATTTTAATGAAGACCGGTACATAGACGAAAGAAGAGCCAAACAGGAGTGAAATGTGACGTTCTACAATAAACCTCTTGGATACCAATTCCTTGTGGATTGACGCAGTGTGAATCAACGTCGAAGAAATTGTGAGTACAATTTTGATTTATTCTCAAGTATGGCATTTCTTGCACGAGCACGAAAGAGCGACTTACTAACATTAGTAGACGAATTAGAACTAACGGCACCACAGGATGCCAAAGTGCGGCAGTTAGTTACAATGATAACAGAGTCGAAAGACTATAACGAAGAGTTTGTAAAAAACTTACTTTTAACTATCACTCAGGAGCGCGAAAGGTTAGATGCCGAAAAAGCCGAAGCCGAAAAGAATGAGCGCGAATATACTTTGAAAAAGTTAGAACTTGAGTTAAAAAAAGTGTTTACCTTTCGTTATTTGAGAAACAAATAAGTAGAGCTAACATTGCAAAAGAAAACTGGATTTCTTATTTACTCGGGTTATTACCATTAGATATAGTCAATTTAATTGCTCGTGAACCTGATCCATCAGCTAAACTGTTGCTTAAAAGATTTAAATTAACTTCCGAACAACTCAGGCAGAAGTTCTTTACTCACAAACGAGATTTTCTTCATGGCGGGATTTCGGTTTTGAACTGAATAACTTTTTTGAGGAATGGATAAATTGTTTAGAAACAATCGATTTTGAAGATTGAAAGCAGCTAATGGTCGTTGACCAGTTAAAGAGTAAAATACCAAATGACGTACGCGATCATTTTCTCGACTATTTGCCCAAAATAAAGAAAGTAGAAGAATTGGTTAATAAACTGGACGAATATGAAGCTGCACGAAGTCACCTTAAAAAGGAAACAAACAGAAATTGGCGTGTTTCTGAAAACAGAAGTAAATTTGATATCGCGAAAGAAGCTAAAAATTCACCATTGCCGTTCGTTCGTGCTCAAAAGAATTATGCTGATGATAATTACTATAACAAGAGTAATAATAAATGTTTTAATTGCAATGAGGCTGGCCATAAATCAATTAATTTCAAGTTTAAAAACAAAGGATTGAAATGTTTCCAATGTGGTAGCTTTGGCCACAAAGCCAGTATCTGCCCGCAAAGAGATTTTAAAGTGTCTCTCTCTAATAAAGTTTATATTCGTAACTCTCCAAAAACTGTAAATAAGCTTAGTAAAAATGTTGAAATAAATGGTGTAAATTGTGATGCATTAATTGATACTGGAAGTGATATTACTATGATTAATTATGATTTTTATTTGAAAATTGGTAAACCTAATTTAACGACTGATAATGTGAAATTAGCTGGTATAAGTGGAGATAGCATTACTCCTCTAGGTTTTTTTGATTGTGATATATTAATTGATGAATATGTAATATCAACTAATGTGTATGTGTTAGAAATAATGCCGAACGAAATAATCATCGGCATTTACGTATTAAATAATCTAAGCTTTTCATTCCAAGAAAAACAAATTATTATTCATGGGAAAAAACTCAAATAAATTACACCCGACTGGTGAGAAGCGAGGTCAAGGTCGTATCACTACGTTCCTCGGAGCTGAAAAGAGACAGACAGGCACCTATTTTTGCTGAGGCTTGCAATAAAATAAATAAACATCCTCTCCCATATTTCATTCATTTAGCAGATTCGATAAACTATGATGAAATCGACATGAGTCATGTAAAAAAACCCTTGAGACAGGAAATAAATCGTCTTTTAAATAAGTATTCTCCAAACAAAACAAAAAGTACGGAGTTACAAATGAAAATAATACTGAGCGATGATATTCCCATTACTCACAACCCTCGAAGGCTGCCTTTTAAAGAACAAAAATTCATTGAAACTCAGATTGATAAATGGATACAGGAAGGGATAATAAAACCCAGTACTTCAAATTTCTCTTCACCTGTGGTTTTATGCAAGAAGAAGGATGACAGTTATAGGTTATGCATTGATTTTCGTAAGCTAAATAAAAAGATAATTAAAAATCGGTACCCTTTACCCCTCATAGAAGATTTGCTTAACAAACTTGAGCAATCAAAAATATTTACTACTTTGGACTTGAAAAACGGATTTTTTCATGTAGACGTAGAGAAAGATAGCACAAAATTTACGTCTTTTGTAACACATCATGGCCAGTGGGAATTTCTTAAAGTACCATTTGGACTTTCCAATAGTCCGAGTGTATTTCAGCGTTACATTAATGTGATATTCAGGAATTTGATGCTAGACGGAACTGTACTGATTTATATGGACGACATTATTATACCATCCAAAACCGAGGAAGAAGGGCTAGAAAAATTACAACGTGTTCTACAGGTTGCATCAGAGTACGGTTTGGAGTTTAATTTTAAGAAGTGTCAGTTTTTAAAACCACAAATAGAATTTTTAGGCTATAGAATCCAAAACGGAACTATACAGCCCTCTGTATCTAAAACGGTAGCTGTACAAAAATTTCCACAACCACAAACTGTTAAACAAGTACAAAGCTTTTTAGGCCTTACTAGCTATTTCCGGAAATTTATACCCCACTATTCAAAAATCGCAAAACCGCTTAGTGATCTACTAAGAAAAGACATTGCATTTAAGTTTGAATCTGAACAAAAGGAAGCTTTTCAAAAACTTAAAGATATTTTAACTCGGGAGCCAGTTTTGCATCTCTATCAACAGGGATCAGTTTTAGAACTCCACACAGATGCTAGTAGTCAGGGATTCGGAGCAGTGCTGCTGCAACAGGGAACCGACAATAAGTTTTATCCTATTCATTATTTTAGTCGAAAAACATCTCCACAACAAGAAAAATATAGCAGCTATGAATTAGAAGTTTTGGCTGTAATCGAAGCGTTGAAAAAATTTAGACATTACTTACTGGGTTCTAAGTTTAAAATTGTGACTGATTGTTCCGCTTTTCAACAAACTATGAGTAAAAGAGATCTTACACCAAAAGTTGCAAGATGGGCTTTACAGTTAGAGGAATTTGATTACCAAATTGTTCACAGATCGGGAAAACAAATGGCACACGTAGATTCTCTTAGTCGAAACGCAGTACTTGTTGTTACTCGTTCATACAGTGAAGTGACCACTAAAATAGTCAATGCTCAAAATGAGGACGAATTCCTTAAGAAATTAAAAGCTTTGATAGATAAGCAAGAAGACGGTGAACACATTGTGAGAAATGGAATTTTATACAAATACGATAATGGTAGAGAATTGCTCATAGTCCCAGAAGCATTACAAAGAGAAATTATTCAAGAAATTCACAATAAAGGACATTACACTGTGGCTAAGACGGAAGAAATTTTAAAGCAAGAATTTTACATACCAAAGTTGAGGTCAAAAATAGAAAGTGTGGTTGCCAATTGGTGGAGTGTATTCTGTGTAATAAGAAACGTGGGAAAGGTGAGGGTTTCCTCAACCCCATCCCAAAAGAAAATTTGCCTTTAAGTACATATCACATCGATTTCATTGGCCCTATGCCTTCTACAAATAAGAACTACCAGCATATTTTTTCAATAGTAGACGCTTTTACAAAATTTGTCTGGTTGTATCCGGTTAAATCAACATCTACTCAGGATGCAATAACTAAACTTAAGCTTCAACAATCTACTTTTGGAAATCCGACGAGAATAATAACAAACAGAGGTTCAGCTTTTACCTCAAAAGAATTTGAAACATACTGTCAGGATGAAAATATTGAACATTTCAAAATTAGCACTGGAATTCCTCGCGGAAATGGGCAAATTGAAATAATGCATAAAATTTTAATACCCATTCTATCAAAACTCTCGATAGCAGACCCTACCAAATGGTATAAACATGTTGCATCAGTGCAGAAAATAATCAATAGTACCGTTTCGAGAAGTACAAAGTTTACCCCGTTTGAGCTTTTAACTGGAGTAAAATTAAAAGATACAACTGATTTACATTTAAAGGAAATATTGGAAGAAGAATACACAAAAGCAATGATGGAAGATCGAAATAATATGAGAGAAGAAGCAAGGGAAAACATTTTGAAGATTCAAGAAGAGAATCGCAAAAGTTTCAACAAACGAAGAAAAGTGGCGCGCATCTACAAACTTGGTGAATTAGTGGCCATACAACGGACGCAGTTTGGAACTGGACTCAAACTAAGACTAAAGTTTCAGGGACCGTATCGGATTGTTAAGGTTAAATCTAAGGATCGCCATTACGTGGAAAAAGTTGGATGTCATGACGGACCAAATACAACTTCCACAGCAGCTGATTTCATGAAAGCATGGTCTTCAGACTAAAAGAAAAAAAAATGTTTATTGGTTTATCCAGATACTGTTTTCTTTCTTTTTTTTTTTTTATTCTTTTAGATTGTTCTACTTTGATTTAACTTTCGAGGACGAAAGAGACGTCAGGATCGCCGAATGTAGTGACGAACGCCTGATGACGAGCGCCATCTGCTGGCCAACAGGTGTTGATGCTTGTTAGATGTAGGGCAGACGAGACGAGATGGGTCTGAATGAAAGTCAGGACGTGTGAGACGAGACGGGTCTCTGAACGAAAGACGCGACGTAACACGTGAATTAATCCTGCGACGTTTTCGACGAAATCTATTTAATGTTCATTTCTTTTCTTAATGTAATTGTTCGTCCTAAATGCAATTAAATGTGCGTGATTCTAAATAGTAGTGATTCCTGAGTCCTACATTAATAATAAGTGCCTCTTTCCCATATTATTTAGACTTATTATCGTCT
Source organism: Argiope aurantia (assembly GCA_026543865.1). NCBI lineage: Eukaryota > Metazoa > Arthropoda > Arachnida > Araneae > Araneidae > Argiope > Argiope aurantia. The sequence goes on along the minus strand of JAPMOR010094133.1, from coordinate 519,123 downwards.
TACAAAGTGAGCAGCACGCAACAAATAAATTTTGAGGAACTCCTCTAACCCATTCAGCAAAATCAAGATTGATTTTTTTTTACCCGCCCAATTCGTATAAATACGGATTTTTAGTGCATCATTGTTTAAAAAAAAATTCTTTAATCTACTTTAAATAAGCTGACAGTTGCTCAAATAAAAACAAACTATTCAATAAACTCAAGTATGGTAGACTTAACACCACTAAGCAAGGTCCGCTGATTGAATGTTCCCGCCAGAGAAATGTATTCTATTCTTTCAAGCAGTTACAGAAGTATCGAGCATGTTCATTTGCTGCAATTCGGGAATTTCACGGAAAAAGAACCGCTGTCTCGTAAATCGAAATTGGACTGATATATACAGAAAAAAAAAGGGGGAGGGGAGATTAGAAAATGGGCGTTTATGCATTACACCATCGCGAATGGTATTGTTTCGTTTTCAGAAGCCATGACTACGATCTATGCTTGTTGCAATCTTCAGAGATCGACATTTGTAGATGGGGGGAAAAGAACAAATTCTAAATTTCCTGCATTTTCTCAGTTTTCAAATTTTCCTGCATTTTCTCCGCCCCCTTTTTTTTACTGATTTTTAAATTCCATGTGTTTTTCCGGTGGCGTGGCAACCATGTTCTTCTACCATGTAGAGACAGTCTTAATTATTCTATCATCACTTGGTATTGTGGATATCTTCTTACCTTTATCAGTTTCGTTTTTTAGTAGCTGAATATTCTGACTCTTTAAAAATTTAGAAATAATATCTTCAATCAGATTTCCACCAATTATTTTTCTAATTCCTTTATAATTAATGCCTTGTTCATGCAACGGCGAAATTTTGCATCGATTTTTCAGTGATCAGTCAACTAAAAACCAGTCAATATGCTGAAAAACGACCTTGTTTCTACTTCATGGCATCAACTGTTGAATTTTACTAATAACAAAATATCACCTTAATGGCTATTTAAACACTCATGGCCATTGACTACACTGAAATGAAGAAAAGGTTTGTATTATCAATTTATGTAAAGCATGCTTTCTTCTAGTTATTTCACTATATAACATAAAAAATGATGATTTAATGAACTGCATTTTTGGTTAAATTATCTTTAAAATAATATGCAGTTTTAAGGTAGTACTGCAAATACTATTACCATTATGAACCCTTAAATCTCCAAAATGCATTTTTTCCAAAGGATTTCAATACTTTTGGCCAGTACTGTAGTTCAAAATGAAGGAACTTCTTACCTGGTAAGATTTATAAAAGAAAAGGCAAAAGTTTGTAAAAACAACCCAAAGCTTCTGCCATCCACTACTATTTTTGAACTTCCTTAAAAGATATCCACTGAGATAATTCTAAAAACATCAAAGAATATTTAATAGTTATTTGCAGCAAAATTATGAAAATATATTTATTAAAACATATAGGTTATATTTTACTGTATTAAATAATTGTTGATGAAGTGAATTATTGTATGATAATTTAAATATGCAAACAATTAAATTTACATAGAAAAAGGTGTTGAAATGAGAGGTGTATGCAGTAGCTCAGTGTGCAGACACACACACTCTTGTATTCAAGGATGTTTATCAGCATAAAGCTTCTAGTATAACATGTTAATGCAAACTGAGTTTGCTATGATCTTAAAAAGAAAATTTCTTCAGAGGCTTCAGAATATATTCTCAAAATAGCACTTCAAAGATTTTTCAAAATAAAGGTATTTCCATTATTAACCTTCACTTTCAAATAAGTCAAAAGAAAAATATCAAACATATTACCAGCAGCGCTCTCCTATAATCTTCTTTACCAACAGTTGTGTTACGGTGCCAGCAAACATGAACTGTTGTGTTTGAAAAATGTTGGTAAGGCTTAGCTGAACCACTCGCAATTGCTACAATATCTGAAGTCTGTAAATTACTAGAATGGCCCAGAAGATCTTCTGATGAACCTATGAAAAAAAAAAAAAAAGAGAGAGAGAGAGAGAAATTTCTAATCAACAAAAATGTAAAAAATAAATATAAAAATAAAGGTTTATGTATATTTTAAATTATTGAAGAAAATGTATATTTTTCCACCATTAAAAATCTTAATTTAAAATAGAGCAATTAATACTGACTTTAAATTTTTTGAAAAATTATACTATGCTGTAAAATAATAGGAAACAACAATGAAAAATGAAATATTCAAAAGTGTTACAGATCCATAGTAAAACTGATACTAGCTTTCAAACGTTTAGCAACATTTTTAACAATTATGATTTCTAATTTCTGGGAAATAATGTTTGCAGTAATTACTTTCAAAATTAAACAAGATAAATGTAGGCAGATTTAAATTTTACAGAGAAGTTATTTTGTTTCATGAATGTAAACAAATGATGACCATAATAACTAATTGCAAGCATGCAAATAATTTTTCATGAAAATTTCTATTTGTTTGGAAATTTGATTGACAAATATCTTTTAAAATGTCAAAGCACCAACCTTCACTGCATTCTATTTTTAAAGCGGAATCTCCGTGGACCTTTATCATCTCCATTTGCAAAATAATGATATATGATTGGGGGGATAGAAAAAGAAATATAACTTGTATACTAAATATTTTAAATTTGTAATTTCACCTTTAAATTCAGTTTTATGTCTGTTTCATATCACGAGTTTTAACCAAATTTAACTGATAATTATGTGTGACAGAAAGTTTAAAAATCAAGTTTCATGAACTAAATGTGCCTTAAAACATCCTTTGAATATTCTTATAATGACTGAACCACTACGAAAACAATTATGGATTATGACGAGACTACTGCGAGTGTGACAGAAAAAGAAACTAGTTATAGGGATTTAGTCTTACTTCTAGTTTTGCGATTAGCCTTTTACAATTATCAAAACTTTGTCCCTAGCATTTATGGATAGCTTTCCCTACTGCATATACAATTGTAAGTACAAATGCATTCTAAGCTTGTGACAATTCTATGTTTATTTTCTTAATAAATCACTAATTACCAATCTCTTGCACTTTTAGACAGTATTACAAAGACAAATCTAATTTAAATACGCTTTAAGTGTGATCTTTTCTTACCATGGAATTGAATCTATTAGTAAATACAGATGTGTGGTTTAAAAATTCAATTCGGTTGTCGAATATGATTTTTAATATGGAATTTTTCTTAGGCTTAGAAATATTATAATAATTCACATATCTTTGGCTTCCATAACTTGAAAAAAATATTCCTGTATTTTCGTTTTCTTTTGTCTTTAAGATTTCGTTGAGAGGTTATAATTTTGCTAGATATCTATATGAAAAAAAAAACTAAAAAAACGTCTAGAAATTTAGAAAAATTAATTATTTTTTATAAATATAGTTGCAATAAGAAATAAATATTATTGTGATATTTGAAATATAATGTTGTAATTATTTTTAAGTTATCAGGAATGCATATTAAGTAATTTTTTCGTACTGGAAAAAATAACTCATTGAATTTTATTTCTATTTCTTTTAAGATCAATATGCCATTAATTTATTGTATCTAAGATTGCTATAGCAGAAAATGAAAGCATTTATAAACAATGACTAACAAACAAAGATTTTTAAGTCCATTGTTACATTAGCTGTTAGAAGCAACAATTTCGAAAATAAAAATACAATTTAAAAAAAAATTGTAAATTGGTCAGAAAATACATCTATTAATTTTTCCTAAATTTATCTCCATGTCCCTCTATTACAAATACATTGATATATATAATTTTAATTCCGAGATTAATATTGTGGGATTAAGAATCAAATGATAAATAAATTTTTTCACTAGAATAATATCAATATTTTCAATTCTGAAATAAGTATAAATATTTTTATATCAATAAAATAAAATTTTGACTATTGGAGAATGATTTAGTTATCTTGCACAATAAAATTTACTACTATGAAATAAATTTCTGACAGTGAAAAAAGGAATTACCAGTTCTATGGTAATATAACATAAAATGTCCTTTCGATAATCAGTAGGAAAGGATTGTTTTTAAATCGCAGCATTACTCATTGTTAGACAAAATGTTCATCTTTTAGCTTTTAAAAGTTCTTTGTTAAATCACGATGAAGATTAAAGAGAAACTCACTCACTATAGCGATGCAGAAGACAGAAGAAAAGGCCCAAAAGGGAAGAAGTAAATTTTTAAATGTCCGAGAAATTTTTTTTATCATGATAGCCGCGAACGTATTTATACCAGAAATGTAATTGTCGCGTGATATTGCAGCTTAATGATGGATATTAAAAATTCAAACAACTAAATCTCGAGAAATGGGAGAAGACATGAAGCTCGTGTACAACTCAGAAATTAAAATGCTTTTTTTTTCTTTCTTTTTTTCTTCTTTTGTGATAAACAATTTCTTTGACTTTCTCTGGTACGTATCGATGTTCGTTTTATTTCGGTCTAATATACATTTTTCTCATAATCAAATTATATATCAGCTGTGCATCAATTTTCTCACATTATATAGCATTTGGGGTCATCTTTCTATCTAGTATCTTTTCACTTGTTTGATATTGTTTACAGAAAATGCTTAGTTCTTTTTTCGGACCACATTAATTTTATCCTTTGATGAGCGGTTAATGCGTCAATTGTCTAGATTCACATTCTGTTTTGCATGTCATTTCCACTTTTACTATTGATTTACAGTTTATTTTCAGAGAGTTTCTTGAATTGTTGCTTTTTGTGTATTCATCTAGCATGTGTTGTGTATCCCCCCCTTTTCAGATATTTCAGGAACTTCTCATATCTGCACCGGTTATATTTGAGATAATATTTATTTTGGGAAAGGAAAGCAATTGTAGAATTCTTAAATAAATATATTTTATTCCTTTATTGATATTACAGGAAATGGTCCAATTTAAAAATCTTTTTTAAGATTCCTTTTTAGAACCATGATCAGACAACTTTGCGATCCGGGAGGGGGGGGGGGGGTCCGCGAAAACTTTCGGATGTTACATAAGTTTACAAAGGATATTTCCTGACAAAGTATATTGGTATCGGTGCGGGGAGAATCAGGTTGAAAGAAATAAGAAATCACATAACTTTAAAAAGTAAAAGCGGAGGCGTGATTCGAGTGATTAGAAAATATTTTAGAACACAGATAAACTGAAATAATATATATAAGTATAAACACGTCATTCACTGATAAGGGAATACTGGCATATCCATGTAGATAATGCATACATTTTGTGTCAACTTCTAAAATCTATTTTACAATACAGAAAAACATTTCTTTTCTAAGCAAAACAAACAAATAACACCGAAGAAAATTATAATACACAAGATTCTTAATCTTAATACGACAACATATTCAATAAATATTGAAGATCAAATATGTCTAATAGCCTAATATTCATCTCTGTGTTTTGTAATCTATTTTTGACATTTATCCCTAAACTAAAATTAGCGGTGCTCAAATAAATAAAAGTAAAATGAGGAAGTTAGAACTCGCCAGTTAACTGTAATCATATGAATAAATGCATATTGTGAAAATTGATAAAAAGTATTTAAACTGACAAAAAATTATAGTCAGATTCTTTAAAAAAAATCAGATAATCAATACCAACCTGGCAATTTCTCCTAAGAATTACTGTAAATTCATGGCTTTAAAATTATGCTTAGAAAATGTTGTACATAAAAAAATAAATATTTTTGGTGAAAGAATTACTGCTTCTTACCATGCTTTTAAAATAATTCTCCAGATTAAATTTTTATGTTAAATATACGCGTTCCTTATAAAAAATATTCTTACACATATTAACTTTTTATTACTTTAAAATCTTTGTTTAACTAAATTAACTACAAGAGTAAATGATTATTTGGAGCAAATATTATATATTTTTACTGAAAATCGTCTTTCGGGAGAGGTTAGGAGGAAGAAGTTAAAAGATGTTGGGTAACGGTAGTCGAGAAACGACGTCTTATTCCACAAGAAAAAGGCGAATACAAAGAACAGCACTCGTAGAAACTCACAACAAAATTAGATACGATACAGCAATAGCGCTCAGAGTGAAATTAGATAGCTCCCACCGCGATCAATATTCCAAAAATTCACGAGACTGATTCGCTTTGGCTCTCTCGCGCTTATATAGGTTCTCTAAAAGAACAGGAAATTTTCTAAGAAATCTACGTATCTCGAGTCCTAATACACATTTCGAGAAAATTCCTGGTTTTTCTAGCTCCTTCATTTTTGTCACCAAGTCACCAAATGATCTCCAGATTTGGGGGTCACTGGCTTGATATTAAGAATATTAGTAAGTACTTGCTTTCAGCGCCAATACTCGTATTGGAAAAAAGCAATATTACAAATCCAAAACATTATTTTGGAAAAGCAAAGTACAAGGAAGAATCATATTAATATTTTTAACATATAGCAACCAATCATCATTCATGTTCTGGGACAAGAACTAGAGGCAATCCCTGCTATAAGCCGTCAACATTTTACAAATTTAACACGGAGTATGCTTCAATACACACAAAGAAATTTTTTTTTATAAATGCAAAAATATTAAACTACACAAACAGAAGAATGAGTAAATAAACAACCCCCCCCCCATTTTTTACGCCCTTTAAAAATCTAGAAGTGAATCCTAGCTCATTACATACTGAGTTAAAATAATACTTACTACACGATCGAAGACTAGAATAAAACACAGTGTCGTCATCCTTTGGTTCTCTAGCACTTTGTATAGAACTATTTAAATCGTCAAGCCACTTTTCTTTTTCTTCAGGTGAACTGTAAAATAAACGTATACGTTTCACAGACCAGAAAAAAAAATGCTAGAATTTTTAACTTTGGTTTTTTTAAATACAAATTCGAAAAAACAGAAGGTAAGGGGGATGCAGAAATACAAAAGCAATAGTTGCATTACCTTATAAAAATTTCTAAAATTAAAACGGCAATTTTCAGTAATAATCAATGATACTTACATATCTACATACCAATTTGAGAAGTACCAGTTATTCATATCATTAACAAAGGCAATTTAGTTATAAAAAGAATGTTAGCAAAATAGTAATCAGATTCAAGAATTTATCTTTCTATTGGGTTGTTCGAAAAGTAATTTCGTTTTTTTTTTTTTTTTGTGTGTGTGTGTGGAAATGAAAGACATGTTTTCGTATAATAAACAAATACTTTATTAAATTATATATTGGCCATTCTGGTCCAACACCTTTTGTCATCTTTCTGGTAGTAGCAAAATTCCACGCTCATAAAATTTTTGGTCTTTGCTGCCAAAAAACTGATCGAGGTGGTTTTTGACCTCCTCATTTGAGGTGAAGGTTTTACCGTCTAAAACATTTAGCGAACCAGTTCTGGCACTGGCGTACTGTCAACACACCTTCTCCATACACATCGGTCAATTTCTTTCTGGCTTGAACAGCATTTTTACCCTTTCTGTAATAAAACAGTAAGATATGCTGCTTATCGCTCTCCATATTTAAAAGGGCACCAACCAAAAACTACTGCGTAGAATTAATTGGAATTTTTCACACACAAGCCTTGCTATATGAGCTCTCAAAGCATATAAAAATTATACGGCTTAAATGTGAAGTTGGGTGCAAAAAAAAAATACAATTAAATCCTCTGTCAGGAAAAAACGAAATTACTTTCCGAACAACCCAATACATATCCTTACATATTGAAAAATTATACTAGATATATTGGTACTTCCTACCAAAGATGGAGCAGAGTTCCCAAAATCTCCAGAGAAATTTTGCCAAATTTCTGAATATCATTATTACTAATTTGAATGATAAACTACA
>JAPMOR010094133.1:406416-511314 GCA_026543865.1 Argiope aurantia | reverse complement strand
GCCAAATTTCTGAATATCATTATTACTAATTTGAATGATAAACTACATATATAAGTTTGGTTACTATCCGCAACATGATTTACACCATTTTTTAAATCTCAACAAGAAAAAATATCCAGGGGGAAAAGTCGCATTCATGACACCAACATTTTCTTTCATATATGTATGTGAAACATGAGATGCAAACTGTTCATACAGGGCAATAACAAGATGATACTTGCTTTTAAAATTATAAAAAAGCATATATCATTTGCATTAAAAAATTATGTGAGAACTAAAATGTTCGAGCATATGTTCATATTAATCTCTCAATGCAAAAAGAAAATCGATGTCAACTATATCCATGAAGCCTTCGAAATCGGAAACAGTAAAAGCAAATGCCAAAAGCCTTTAAAGCTACTAAAATTTAATCCGCCAGGAATGATGACTTTTATTTAGAATATAAGATTTTTTGGAAGATAGGTTATATTAATACAAGATTGGTTCGATTGTAAATGATGAGATAAATTAAAACGAATACTGGACGAAATGAAGGTTCTCAAATAACTTATTACAAGTTTTAAAAAAATGTAATAAATGCGATATTTAGCGTTCTTAAGACGAGATGATAAAATTAATTATGTGTTTGAGTTACAGAACAAAGATTCGGTAAAAAACATGCACTATAGTAATAGAAAATAATAAACAGAAATTACTACTTACTTAGCAGCAACCATCAAAGCTCTATTACCACCGTAAATTGTAAAACAATTTGAAACTCCCATTTTAGGTTCAGTTTCTTCAACCATCAAACCACGTAAAGGAAGCTGACCATGTACTTTGAACTGATGTTGATTTATAGGTCCTCTGTTAGCATATAATAGGACATCAGAAAACTAAAAAGGAAAAGATAAGACAAAAATTTAAATTAAAATTATAAAAGCATTCAAGTTACACTTGCCATCTTAATAAACACGTTAAATTTACAAGAAATATATTTAAACATGAACCCTTACATGCACAATTTTTTACACAACTTTTTAACATAAAACTATCATTTGATAATGTGGTAGAAGAGAAAGATTTCATGAAACTCAATTCACAAAAGTTACGAGGATGAAGACCTTCTCCACTGGCATTATCAAAGTGTTACACATAATGCAATTAAAAAGTTTCCGAATATCTGAAGTTATCATATTACAATTTCACAAGTATCAACTAAGTCATTGAGTATTAAAAAATAAGGAATATATTTATTAAAGGGAAAAAATCAATAGGTTAAATTCATAGGCAAAAATCAATAGGCCTTGTTCAATTACAAATGTTGTATGGCAAAAAGTTCACGTAATTTAAGACAGAAACTGAATACAAATAAATCACAATGATGCATTAATACGAAATAATAAAAATAATAATATAAAAAAGCAGACACAAGTTCAATCTTACACTGTTAAGCAAAATTAACATATTTTACAGAAATTACCTTTAAAATAAAGACGTTTTAAATTTAATTGTTTGTCATTGTATTCAAAGTTAGATACATATATTTGGTAATATTATATATATATGGTAATTTATATATTTAGTTGGTGAAGCTGAAAATGAAAAATAGCTTTTTTGATTAAAAGACAAACTTCCTTTGTAACAAAATAGCACATTTGATCAAGAATAGAAATGATATTTTTGACAGCATATCATTTCTATTCTTCATCAAATGTTCCAACGTTCTTGAATTGGATTAAAGTGCAGAAATGATTGAGAGTAAAAAAAGAAATTAGATTAAATTAAATTAGATACGAAGACAAATATAGAGCAACAGATAATTTGCACACTCACCAAGAAAAACATACGGTTTTGATATCCTTTCTTTGAAAGCTTTTGTAGGCAGCCTTCTCTCAAAAATTCCTTTGAAAAGAAATATGAATATAATTAACAAGTATTTCAAAAATATTTATCCAAATTCCATGAAGGATTATTTCTTAAAATTAATTTTATTATTTAAGACGGAGAAAAAATAACAGTACAGATCTTCATCTAAAAATAAGAGTTCTTAATTCATTAATTTCCAAAAACATTATAAATTTTATAAGATAAAAGAGGTGCAATAGCAGCAAATATTTTAAACCTATTTTAAAAACAGCACCTGTGTGTTAAGAGAAAAACAATTTTTTAAGTCAAAAATCTGGAAGTCAAAATAAATATCACAAAAATATCAGGAGCTGTAAAAAGGCTCTAAGTAAATTGGCATTATAACCACATTTATAATGCATTTTAATTTTTATATAATGAATGTTAGTGATTTTTTTCTTATAATATTCATTGGGTTTTTATATCCTATTGTATTGTCTTCATTGACACATGTTTATAAATTTTTGTTTTTGATATCAAGATTTTTTAAAAAGTTTTTTCCTTTCCAATACACGGATAAAAGTATTTTTCAAAAGTCCTTTTTTTTTTAAATATTCATTACTGTCTAGTTATTAGTCACCTATATTCACCAAAAGATTCCTTTTTTAAGCTACCTGACAACAGAAGTCTGACTTTTATAAAACATCCAAGCTTTAACCAGAAATCAAACCTGGTCACCCTAACGTTGCAATGAAAAGTCGTGCTCAAAATACCTTATCCCATCGGGTGGCTTTCTTGAAGTTTACATCCGTATTTAAGCAATTATATAAAATTTCATTTAGAAAAAAAAATTATCTTAATTTTCTTGATTTCTAAAAATAAATATTCTAATTTGTATATAATCCATAAATTCAATATTATGTTAAAATAATAAGTATTATCACGGATTTGCAATATTGCATTCTTGCTCAGAAAGTCTCCTGGTAAGGAGGATAGTTGTAACAGATGCTGGTTTAGTGACCACTAACCTAAGCGACAAAACTGAAAATCCTATAACCTAAACCTATAACCGACATTTACAATAGAAAACTTTCGAAAATTTATCTAAAAGCTTTTTAGGCCTATCCCAAAAACTACAAAAAGCAGATAGAGCTGAAGGGACGCGAACCCAAAACCGAATAATACTGCAAACATGTCAACAATGTTTTTTTTTTTTTTTTTTTTTTTTTTTTTTTTTTTGCTGCTCGTATAATGCTCAATTTGTTGCTTTGTTTGTTATAAGTGATCTGCGTGTGTACGTTTCGGTTGTGCTTCATTACTTGCGTATTCGAGTTGTCGTTTAGAGAAAAATGCTGTTATCTCTTGTTGAGTTTGCTAGACTCGTCACCGTATAATCCATTGACAGATATTGAGAATTTGAAAATAACGGTTATTGAGATAAATACCATTGTTTTCATTATATCAGACATACCAATCTCGTAGGCTGCAACGAGTGCCTTTGCAGTGCGGGAATAAAAAGTTTCTAACAAATTTCTAAGCACACAATAATTTATAACCAAATGAATATTTGAAACAATCCTCAATTACTAATTCTGTTAAACTGAAATCCAAAAAGGAGCAGTATATAAGAACGTTCTATGTATAAATCATCCAGAATCTTCTTTTTGATTTTCAAATTTATAAGAAAGATTATTTTTCTGCTGTTACAGCTAAAATATAACTGATTAAAGCTTGGATGCAGCATTCATATTATTACACTCACATTAATTTCATATATTGCTCACATTTTGAAAACTAATTATTGGCTTATTTATTCTCATACATGACTTTAGGCTCAAGTTTAGCATCGTTTATATGAAGCTAGAACAGGTAAGGCATACCTATAGTCCACCCCAGCCGAAGGCATTCGGATAAAAGCTAGAACAGGTAAATCTATTTTAAATGAAAATGGATGTTCAGTTTTCTCAGATTGATAGGAACAGAAATATCAATGATTATATACAATAGTTTCCTTAGCAATTAATCAAACCTATCATCATACTAAAAACTGGAAAGCATATTATGTGAAAAAATCAGGATATGTCTACTAAAAGGTTTTTATTTCCATATCTCAATAAAAAAAAATTCTCAAAACCTACAAATGGTATTATTACATACTCCTCTAATGAATATTTTTCTTTCAAGGGATAAAAACTTGATTAAAAAGTAGTTTTCAATTCTGATTCAAATGAAAGATGATGACTAGCTCAAATCTGATGCATTAATTACATTACCCTCATCTTTTTCAATTTCTTGCAATCAAAATAAATTTAATAAAACCAGGTGACAGGAAAATTAATTTTGGTTTCAAGAAGAAAAAAAATTAAACGGAAAGTGGGAATAAGATTATTTATGCTATGAAATTAATAACAGTATTTTCAATCAAAATGTTTTATTAACATATCAAAATTACAATGCATAAAACGTCAATATAAGTAAACTAAAATGAAGTACAACAGTTTTGAAAAGCTGAAAGAAAAACAGAAGTTGAAAAAGTTTATGTAGGGGCTGAAAAACTGTTCCCTTTTACAAACTTACAGCAAGAAAATGCATGGAAGTTTGTCAAAGCTGATATCCAAACACTTCAAATCTTGAAGTTATTTCATCATGGAATTCTTAATTAAAACATTAGAAGAGCTTTACTCTAGAAGTATGAAGGCCTTTGCCCATTTCTTAGTCAGAAATAAGTATTGCAAAAAGAATTACTGATTAAGAATTTAAGCAAAATGATAAAAATGAAACAATCTAATTTCTAAATTGTTTCCAATGTTTGTGATAAAAATGTGAGCACAGGGGACATAACTCAATTAGCTACATTTTTCATTGCTAGCTGATATAAATTCTAATGCATGACACGACTATAAAACATGATATTTTTTATGTTCGCTAATATCTGAAAAAATACAATACAAGTAGAAATTGAAACAGATAAATTTATAAAGAATTGTGGCGGTTTGGAATGAACGAGGATAGAACTTGGGAACTTGTGGTTCGCAGCCGAGTAACAAGACCACAAGACAAAAGTAATACTCATGTCTTGTAGCTGTTATCTGGCTTATAAGCTTTCACCACAGAATTTAAGATTTATCATTAAAAAATGCATTCTCCATCAAGAAGTGTTACATATGAAATTGATTGACATGGTAAATATATTAAAATTCATGAAAAACTTATAAATTTTGAGGTGACAGTTTTTAACTGTTTACAGCTAAATTAAAGAAAGAATACTGCAATTTACAATAAATATCAAATGACAACCCGACTAGAAGATTCATAAGTAGTTTTGGGTTTTGAAAGAAAAAATCTGCCAATTCTTAAAAAAGATAATAAACTATCTTCTTGTTTCCTGATTCGGAATGGTAGAAAGATTCATAATTCTTGCTTGACAAAACAAAACAATAATTCAAATTAAATTATAACAAACATACGTGCTCAAAAAGTATTTAAATATAAGCTAGATCATTGAGAAAAGCAAATATTCAACATAATCTTAAACATAGAAAAAAAAAGGCAAGATTATAAAAATTATATTAGATTCAAAGTACACTTAAATAAATGCTATGCCTTACAAAAGTTCAGTAAGAATTGATGATCTGTAATCTTCGAAAGTTTTCTTATATTTTTTTATAAAGTAAGAATTCGTAATTAATTATGACAATTGAGGTGACTGAGAATCAATATGATATCGATTTGAAAGCAAAATTCAATTACATTATATTCAATCAAATTTTTTGTTGAAATATGAAATTTTGTCGCACAGATGTCAGAAAGAAAGAAAAATTGCACTCTATAAAAGTAAGTATTTTATGAACTTCTTTTGAAGTAAATCTGCCTTTCTTTAAATTTTTTCGGTCTGCATAAACTTTGCATAATTTTTTTTTCCTCTTTACCAGTTAGCCTTTAGATTTGAACGCCGGATTTATAGAATCATAAACATCAAGAAAAATAAAGTACTTATTAATCAAATTCTGAAACAAAAATACTACAGAAAATGAGCTCAAAACTAAAATGCTTCATAATTTTTCAAAAATAATGTCATACCCTTCGATTGCTTGTCAGATTATCGATTCCATACAGATCTCTTTGTAGCTCCATAAGTTTAACGAAATTTGCCTAAAAAGAGTCATAATATAACAAACAAATTTGCATTTATACTTAATTATGCTGAATACTCATGAAAAATACTAAAAGCCACGATTACACCAGAGTTGCTGACACATGTCAAAGTTCTTTCCAAAAAGAGCACTAATTCTGCCCACGACATCTCGTGCTTCAACAGATTTGCTTTATTAATCAATATTAACTTTTAGAACTAACTTAGTAGAATAACTTTTTATTAGTCAAGTAATTTTTTTTCATTATTAAATTAATTACTATTCTTAACAATTATTAAAAACATTACAAAGCTATTTCTATACTGAAATTTGCACATTTACAAAAGGGAAAACCCAGGGTGTGAACTTGCAAATTTTTGTTGACTGAACCCCTTCTATTGATGAAATGAAAATTAAAAAATATACTTCTTTTCATTAAAAAAAAATTGAACTTCGGCATTAGATAAAAGTTACTCAGTTTATTTTTCAAATGAAGAATGCTTTTCAATTGTTTTTAATAGTTTTTTTAATAAAGAAAGGATAATTGACTTCTTCATCAAATAAAAGTTACTCAGTTTATTTTTGAAAAAAAAAAAAAAAAAAAAAAAAGGACGCTTTTCAATTGTTTTTATGCATGACATATATTAATAATTTATTTAACTTTTTAATTAATTGCAAGAATTGATGGAATGCATAATTTTCTACTATTTTTCTTCAATGTAATTTTTATTGTCAAAAAAAGTTTTGAATTGCGTCTCTATGTGTTTCTTAAGATTCTAAAAGAAACATTTTAATTTCCTTAATTACTTTTAAAAGAAAGAATAATTGTATACACTAATTTGAGGGGAAAATACATTATTTTGATAGAAATTTCTTATAATACTGTTTCATATTACTCCAAACAGAGAACAGTAGGGTAATAATTCTGAATGAAATAATGTTGCGTTGTTGTGACTTATGGCACTTTACAAGCCCGCTGACAGTTATCTGTCAGCCATTTAACCCGAGTGAGCGTTTCTTGTTTTTTCAGTAGAGCCAACTAGGGCAAAGAGTACGACTTAGCTACCTTCATGTGTTACATTAGCTTGCACAACCCCTTTTTACAGGGGGCGGGGGGGGGGCACATTCACACACCTCACAGATAAAACACAGAACAACGCTGCCCGAACCGGGACTCGAACCCGGGGAAGACGCGCCACCCCTATGCCAGGACGCCGGCGAATGAAACAATAATTAATATTTCGGAAAACTTTGTTCAGTGAAAGTTAATATTAAAAAAGATTAATTCCTTTAAACTTTCAAATCATTTATAAAGATTATAAGAATGGAAATAAAGTTTTAAGTGAGTTTTCAATAAATACATCTTTTTCGTCACCTTTTTTTCAGTCGCACATTTTCAAAAAATCCTTGCCTTTATTCATACTTTATTTGACAATTATTTAAATCCTTCGACAGTTCAATTCTTTTGTACTGAGCCTTCTCTTTTAACAATGATTCAAGGACAGATCATTTTTCTTGGACGTATCGATTTCATTTAGTACCTCCGATGTGCGAGTCAGCAAATTTCGCAGACTGCTACAGCAAGTAAATATTTTCCAGAGTCGGCAATTTGATGAATAGTGTGAGGAGAGGGCTTATCCCTTTCTGATGTCAACAAAAGTTGGAAGAACCAATGAGTATTTTTGTCTACCACATTAAGTCGTCAGCATATGTTTACAACACAAAAATTGAAGACTCAGCAGAATGTCCGCAACATTCGGTGTAAACGTGACTTAAATAGCAACTAACATAATATATTCAAATAAAAACTAACGTATAAATCCATTTTGTTTCTATGAAAATTTCAAATTAGAACACAATATTAAACTGGCCAGAATTTTCTTTAAAAAAAAAATTCATTGTTCCTGGCATTACGCATTCACTGAACTTAAATTTTTTTTTATCATGATTTGGTTGAAGTGAAGTATTCGAATGTTGTATGCAATTGCGTGACTTACAACTTAATAATTACAATGATTAACTAAGATGTTGTTACGATATGAAAACCGATTACTTCACTCAAGAAATCTTAAGAAAACAAAAACTTTCTTTAAATTTTTCACATGTATATCTTTAAAAAGTCAAGTTTTAGTTCAAGTCGCTTTACTTATATTCCTTGACTTCATTTAAAATTCGGATACTAAAACGTATTTATAACTTGAAACATTTTCCCATATCCTTGAATATTTTTGTTGAATTTTACAAAAATTATTAAAAAAATAATTAAAGTTACTGACATCTAATTTGAAGAGATAAAAAAGTCATTTTAGTTTAAATGCAAAATTAGTATTTTAGGAATTAAACACCTTAAACATTAGAATACTTTAAAAACTTTTTTACAGTATCTGACAGAAGTATATCCGGAGAAGTACTTTGTATCTCCTCAATGATATAAAATAAAAAATTTTAAAAAACCTACAACGAAGATGGGGGTGGAAAAGAAATAACACGAATTAATGACATTTTAAAATTTCCTCATCAACATACTATACAAAACAGAGAAAAAGAATAATAACATAGTTTTGTAATTTACTTTCCGTTTTATGTAACAAAAAGGTAACATGGAACTTGGATATATATATCTATTCATAGTAATTTTGCTTATCAAATATTTCGAGCAGAAATACAAAAAAATTGTACTTTTTAACAGATATCAGTTATATTTCATAGAAAGTGCGATAAGTTTTCTTTGTATCCTTCATCACAACTATTTTCTTCTTTACTTACAGCACATTATACAGACATTGTTTGCTTTTATTAACGCCATTCTATATGAAATCAGATTTAAAACTATTATATAAGCATCAGGCATGACAAAGCAACGTGGGAAAAAAAAAGATCACTTTTAAAATTAAAAAGGAACACAAAAATACGGAATATACAGTAAAACATAAAAATTGGAAAACAATTTTTTTAAATAACTTACAGAATAATGCACGTTTTTCAAAAGCATACTTGTGACTTGTTTCAGCTTGTACAATACAGCTATAAAATAATAACATCCATTAAATGATATGCCACTCATAAATATTTTACAATTGACATCAGAATTAGAATGCATTGCATACCGTTATACTATTTTCCTTATTATATAATATACAAAGAAATCGTATAAATATCCCGTATGATACATATAATGATGAAAGTTTTATAAGATTAGATGAATTATCATCTCTATTTCTAGAGGTACAGCTATTAAAAAAATCTGAATTCCATTACTTTCAGTCGTTTTCCCATTTAAAATACTTTATGATGTGGCTTCAGAACAGAAAATAATAAGAAAAATTTCTTGGCTCCATTTTCAAGCCAAAAATTAGCATTTGAAATTGTATTTACATGAAAATTGGAATTCTTAAATGATAATAGTAATAATAATAATTTCATTTCGCGCGCAACGGAAAAGTTATTTTGGTCCTGTGCTAGTGGCGTTCGTGACATATACCCACCATTTGATTTTTATGGCAAGAGGTGATTTTTATTCCCACTGAGTAAAATGTTCCCCGTCCTCTAATAAGGTCATGTACAAAATTTCAGCAATTTATCACAAAAAGTCTCAAAGATATGAAACTACATAAATATTGACTTAAACTACTTTTCGATGCCTGGATATGAGTTCGCAAAGAGAAAAAAAAATATATAAATATGAAAAAAATATATACAATATGAATTCCATTTCATCCAATCGTTTCTCCGTTCAAAATATTTTATGATGTGTTTGAAAACACAAAATAACAAGTTCATCTGACTCCGTTTATTTAAAATTCTATTCACAAAGATGCTGCCATTCTCAAAAATAAAAAGTAATTTCATTTCGCGCTGACCGGAGATGTTGATTTTGGCACGTCGCCAGCGATTGTGGATGCAATTTCAGTTGTCCCCACACCTTATAATGTCTTCCATCATTTTTTTAAACCAGCATATTTTAAATCATTCTTAAATTTCTACATAACGTCAAAGAATTTAAGACAATTTTTCGTAGTTAGAAGTTTGATTTGGGTTTTGGGGCACAAGAATGATTATAGCTAAGTTGATGCAAACATTTATAGATAGAAGAAAACTTGATTTGCGTCTTCAATAAATCGGCAGTGCATTTAATTAATTCAGCAATAAAATTCCAACTATAATATGCGTGCCAATTATAGACTTAATTATTTTAACAGAGACCACAGAAATACCATAAATATTGACAAAGATTATTATACTCTGAAAACTACAAAATATTATTATTTATGTGATGCATACTTGATCTGCTAAAATTCACGTTTGTGACTTCCTCGTTTTACTTTCAAACAAGTTACCAATAACCAGAGAGAAAAATTTGTTAACACTGGCTCTGTCGCCTTCGCGCATGCATGTTTTGCATTCGAATCATGAATATGCTTAACTTAATATTTTCACATTGGAACTATGATTCCATTCCTTCTATCAATTTTCCGAATTATAATTAATTTGTTTTTAATTAATGATTTTTGTTTGTTTATGGATAGCAAAAGGTACAAATGCAAACAACAGAAAAATAAATATTATTTGCAACTGCTGTTAGAAACAAAATAAAAATTTTAGAGCTTTGCTCTATTCTTTTATTCGTTTTATATACTTGCTTCTTTATCAAACATTTATATTATTTTTTACGCATAGTTTGACTACTTTATTAAATTTCGCTAAGCATATATATATATTTTATTCTTAGCTAGGCATTAATCTAAAACTGTGTGTGTAAAAATATATTTTGGCAATTCCCTCATGACAACCATTTTTAGCTTTAAAACTAAATTTATGAGCATTTCTTGTACATCTACTTTTAACGGAAACATCAAATCGATGAATTATGGAAACTACATATTTTCTCAAAAGAAATTATTTAAATTAATTGAAAACAATTACATATTATAACAATAGCAATAGATACATTTAATTTATACTATTCTTTTACTAAACATACATTTATTCAGCACATATTTTGGAGACACGTTGTATTGTGCCTATACATTTTTCATATACATACACCTTACACTTACAGAAACATGAATTTGTTTCTCTTATCCCAGCGAATTATAGCGAGCATGCTTTTAGATTCGAAGATAATGATACATATCTCGGATGAGTTTTTTTTATATATACCTCTGTTGTGCCATATTTACTGGTTATTTTTACATTTGTTACCGGCTAAATAACTTCAAGAATAAAGCCTGTTTATTATGGTAAACTATGAAATTAGTTTATCCATTATATTGATGGGTGGCAGAAAAATCTATATATATATAAAAGTCATAAATCGTGTTAGTTACACCATTTATAACTCAAGAACGGCTGTACCGATTGTAATGATTTTTTTTTTGATTTGTCTCAGCCCCGAATAGCAGAATAACCATTAAAATATCGTAAAAATTCACGAAAAAAATTAAGGTTGAATCGTAGTTTAACTCCCTTCTTCGCTGTTGGCGATAATGTGCCAAAGCTGGCGACCCCCGTTTTTTCTTGCCTGGAACTCCTCCGAAAACCACGGCATAAGCTCTTGGTTGGCGATTTTTGAAAAGTGCGCCAATCAAGGGGTTAAACTATGATTCACCAAAATTAATCTTGATCTTAGGAGTATTTTTTTAGGAGTTGGTAACACTGCAACAACTGTCAATTAGGTCAAAACTACTAACTAAATGATTTGTTTTGTTTTTACCAATTTAATGACCGAGCTTTGTAACAACATTAAAAACCTTTTAATAGATTGAGAATTCAACTATGTAAACTATGTAACAAACTGTAAGATAAATAATCGCAATTCATTCAAAACGATAATTATTAAATATCCGTGTGCACGCCAAAATATTTTTCAAACTTCTTAAACAAAAAGCAGAATTTCAGTATGCTCTATAAATCAGTCATCCATTAAAACTTGTGGAATTCATCATATTCAAGTAAAATAGTTTATTTCCGAGAAACGTCTCCGTGCACAGTAATAAAAAATTCAAACATAAAATACTAATACTTGATCCGTTGCAACGTATCAAATTTATTCTACACATTAAAAAAAATCCTGGAAAGTGTATCTTATTTCTGAGAAACGTTTCCGGATAGGATCATAAATAATTCGAACATTTAGGCTTCCAAACATTATAATTTAAAAATAATTGTCGCTACTAAAAATGAAATAGTTTGAATCTATAGAGGCTGGATTCCAGCGTCTCAGGATACTTTTCCAGTTTATTAATTCGCATACTATTTTCAGCTCGGTTTTGCTTCAAAATGTGCTGTGACTGTGCCAGTTTAAATTCATTTCTTGAACTTCGATGGCGGTCTTTCGAATGGAATATTATTTGCAATTTTCCGTTGTGTATTTAAAAATTATTTTTTTTTATAATTCATTATTATTTCTTTAAAAAGCTGAAAAAATTGAAATAGCGAGATAATCTTCAGCGCGATGCTTCAAGTGTTTATTTGAATTGAGCAGCGTTTCTATACGATTGCACAATTCCTCATATCATTGCTTTTGGCCTCTGTTTGTGCGAGATCGGACATTGCGGTAGCAGTTGCTTCTTCTGGCATAGCGGTCACATTGGTGGAAGGATGGCGTACGGCTCATTCAGCGTTCATGTTGCCGTTAAACCTACAAAATTCTGAACAAGTGACATGTAACATTTCGAAACAGTCTGCAATGGATAAAATTTTAATAGCATCTAAAATCATCATATGAGACAAATGCACGATGGCGCACAAACGCGCATTGGAAACACTTGACCGGACACTGAAAGATCTGCGCAATGACTCGAGATGCTTTAGAGGCGCAATGATTGTACTGTCTGGCGATTTCCGCCAAACACTGCCAGTCATTCCAAGATCGACTGGTGCCGATGAAATAAATGCTTGCCTCAAATCATCAAATCTGTGGCGCTATGTGAAGAAATTTCAACTGACAACAAATATGAGAGTTGCATTGCTGCGCGATCCATCTGTTGAAGATTTCTCCAAGCAATTGTTGACTATCGGTAATGGCCGTGTTTCTGTTGACGAATCGAGCGGATTGATTTCATTTCCACGGAATTTTTGCAATTTCGCTCCATCGAAAGAAGAGCTCATTAACAAAGTGTTCCCGAACATCATTGATAACCATAAAAATCACAAATGGTTGAGTGAGCGAGCAATTTTTGCGGTTAAGAAGAAAGATGTGGTTGACTTAAACTTCGTAATTCAGAATCAAATCGTTGGTACTCTGCATTCATTCAAATCTACTGAACTGTGTAACAAACGAAGACGAAGTCACCAACTATCCATCTGAATTTTTAAACTCCTTGGATGTGTCTGGCTTACCACCGCACAATTTACAGCTGAAGATTGGATCGGTGGTCATGATGCTTCGAAACCTAACCAACCAAAATTATGCAATGGAACGCGTTTGGTGATTAATAAAACAGATGATCGATGTGATTCACGCGACTATACTCAAAGGAAAATTCAAAGATGAGGAAGTTCTCATTCCGAGGATTCCCATGATCCCAATAAATATGCCCTTTGAGTTTAAACGAATTCAATTTCCAATTCGTGTTGCATTCGCGATGACGATTAACAAATCCCAAGGCCAATCATTGAGTGTTTGTGGTCTGAATCTAGAAAACCCATGTTTTTCTCATGGTCAATTATTTGTGGCATGTTCACATGTTGGTAAACCATCCGCTTTATTTGTTCTTGCGCCTGATATTAAAATAAAAAATGTTGTATATCAAAAGGAGATTGACTCAAGAGAATAAACCCGAATGTGTATATAAATTGAATAAAGAAAATATCTTTCTGACAAGCCATTGTAATACTTATTTCTGTAGTTTTATTCAATTTCCCCCCTTATATTATTATAATAAGTCAAATATGATTAAAAGCGGAGCAGCCATTCTTGAGTTATAAATGGTGTAACTAAACTGTTCATTGATTGTTAGGCGGTACGAAGTTCGCCGGGTCAGCTAGTAGGTTATAAATTAAAAACTGCGTTAAAAAATTGAATATTTGAAAGTACAGCGTTTTAAAAAAGATTTTGGTATCATTTCATCAAAAAAAGCTAGCATAATTTAGAAGAAAATAATAGTAAGGTTTTAATAATTTTCCTCATGAAGTCCAAAATCCATCATATTGACGAACCCCGTATATCTAGCGATAAGAAAACTTCAGAAAAATAAACATAATACTAACATATTTTGCTATAAAAATAAGAAAAAAAAAATTAAAGTAGAGAACAAAAATTAAATAAATATTTTTACATTAGCTTTACATTTTCATGACATTATACCCTTGAAAATCTGCACAAAAATAATGGGAATAAGTATAAATATCAAATACTTACTTTTACAATTTTTTGCATCAGGATGATTTTCTCCGTAATGATTTACAAGCCCTAAAAGTTATAAATTGTGCATAAAAATTTTATATTAGCAATTTCATCTCAAAATTTTACAAGTCAAATAAAGAAAATTAGATAATTCGTTTTTCACACTTTCAATACTCTTTTTCTAATATCAGAATAATGTGCATTACATAATAGAATACATTGCTGTCCATAAATTAAGGGGGAAATATAAAATGCCAATTTTCGAACATAAAATTAAATTGAGAACGATTAAAGAAAGCTGACATAATTGTCATGTATTGGAAATAGGTTTTACTGAATAGTTGAATATATAAATAAAGTATCTAAGTCACACAAGAGAAAAATAGGTGAAGTAAAGCAATGCGAAAAAAACTTTTTATATGCATTATTATTATTTTTTTTTCCTTCTCTTGGTACAGAAAATGATACGAATCAAACAATACAAGTAGACGATTTTATTCATGGAAATAACGTTAGCAATCAATAGAAGATTGTTCAATTATAAGTGTTACTTATGAATTTGGAATCGCAAAAAGCGTAACTGCAAGGTTGTGGAGGACATTTTACAAAGCGGGAACAGTTAGTTGATGTTACAGCTTTAGTAGCTCAAATTTCTACAAATGGGATCGTTATATAGAGATTACAGCCAAATAAAATCATAAAATAAAACTGCTGTCAAATTGGCACAAGAAATACTGACATACACGAGCATCTGAATACCATGCCAAAGAGACAAAAAAGTTAAAATGTTTCGGTTTGTATTTCTCATAAATCAACTGCACATGTTCTTTTGAATATTTCCAGTTAAAAGAAGAGATATTAGTGGTATTGTGAACATGCCAATTAAACTGAATAGCGGTGTGGAAATGTAGAGTTCACACATGATAGCAGATTCCGAAGAAGATAGAAATCCGTTTCAAGGCGATAATGAATTCAGTACGAGACAAGAACTGCCTGTTCTACCGCCAATAATGCAGGAAATGTTGATCCTTACAAAGGTGTTGTTGTTATAATCTAAGCGAGCATAATATTTAAAGGGAAAAAGCTACTTTACATCTTACAAAAAGGCAGTATGGATACAAATTATCAGAGTATTATGTTGCTTCATGTGAAACTAGAAATTTTTTCGTCGTCTTGGATGATAAAGCTCGATGTCATAGTACTGTGTTTGTTGACGAATTTACACGACCATTAGTCCTCAAAACATATATGGGACTTGACTTTAAGACTCGGCCTACGTCTCACTCCTCTATTCACTAAATGTTTCAGCTTCATCCAACTCGCGCTTTGCTCAACTGATCAAAATGCATAACATCAGCTCGGTTACCCGACATTTTACAGCTTCCAAGCCAGGGCAGAGAAAATTCCTGAAATATCAATTTCAGTCGTCTCTTGGTGGATCTATTGCCAAAATTTCTGAAAATTTTAGAATCTTTTATTTTGTCACAAATCCCGGGAGTCACTGATCCATCATCCGTTCAGCATAAATTATAGCTGTCTGTAAAACTACCTTTCTTACTATGGAACTAACTACGCTGGGATGGCACATTACAAATTCTTGAATCCATGATAATTTTGATTATTTCTTCCAAGAATCATATATCGATACATGAACTTTTTGTTCTCTACAGCGTCTGTAATTTCAATAAATTTACTATTTCTGGAATTACAATTTTTTTTGGGGGGGGGGGTCATTTTATGTTTGTCTTTAGCAATATAAAAATATTTGAAAATATTTCTTTCTTACAAAATGTTGTTGTCACTTAATTAATGGACACCAATGTATTTTGCTTTAAAAGGTACAGAAGAGCCAAAACAACATGAATACCCTTGTCCTCGACTGGGTCTCAAAAGCAACTTTCAAGTAAAAAAAAAATGATGACAGCAGGAAGGACTACAATAAGTGCAAGAGAATCAAAATTAAGAACCGCATTTTTTTCCCCTCTCTCATTATGGCAAAAACTAAGTGAGTTAATTAAAACATAAATCATCATGGCCTGGTGCCTTTGAACAAGCAGTTCGGGAAAAGCGAAGCTGGTCACCCATTCGTGAACTAGCAAACGGATTCCTGATGCTCAAACTGACAATAGATAACAAGGTGCATGGCTATAACATACCATGTCAAAGATAATAAGCACCGTGCGATAGCAATTGTGCTTTATCAAATGTGACATCATTCCATAGATCAATTGGCCACAGATTTTAATACTGGGAAAAGCAGAAATGTTTTGAAAGCACACAGTTCAGTATACATAATTAGATATGCAATTCTCTGCTTCCAACCAACCAAGATTCTATTATTATGACATCAGCATCCTTTGTATTTCTAGTGGGTACATAATCATCACTGCTGAACCCTTGAATAATGAAAATGAGTAGTAGCTACATAAGACAAAACTATTTTTATATAAAATGAGATATCCCTGTGGATATCGCATGTCTGTCTGTATCTGTCTGTGGACAGAAAAAACCAATTAAAATACGAACTACATAAATAACACTGTGAATCAATTATATCTTTTTCCCCAAACGGTAATAATGAATTGTATTAGAAGGACAAAGTTTTCTGCTATAAGTCCAAAACTGTATCTTTGTGGTTTTAATAACATGACTCAAAATTCATTATATGAGTTTAACTATCTACTCTGGCGATCTTATACCATCTGAGCATCAGTAAGGGGCCACAAACAACAAATTACACAAACTCACACGCGTTTGGGCATTACATAGGCATAATCTATGGAAAAAAAAAAAAAAAAAAAACAGAAGTGTGAGGAGTTTACGCCCTCAAGTATTTAAGCTGTTACGAGAGCTAAAGATGAAACAGAAAAGTTTAAGTAGTTCGTTACAATATTTTGGCTCTTCGGTATATTCGCCCAATTTATTTAGTTATTTACATAGTTAAAAACAGAAGAGATTTAAATGGAATTAATAAACTTACAATAATTTATAAATAATTATTCTTACTTTCTAATAAACTTGAATAATGCATGAGACGATGAGCTGGACGAAGTAAGAATGAAGTAAGTGGAAGGTAGCAAACTCTTTGCATTTCGAAATCGCAATACATGCGCTCAAAATGAGAATTTGTACAATACGCTGAATTCAATCTTTCCAGAATGAAAGGGAGCTTCTCAACATAATTCGAGTAAAACTATTAAGAAAATTTATGAATTCTTACAAAGAATTTTTAAAAATTCATACCAAAATAAAAAGTTTACAGCATTTTTAATCAATTATTCTTCATAAAGTAAGCTTCACAAATATTAAGACAACGAAAGTTTACAGTATCATTAATCAATTATTTTTCATAAAGTAGGCTTCATCAATATTAAGACAAAGAAAAAATTTTCAAAAATACAATTGCACAAAATTTTGAAAAGACATAAAATTCAATCCATAATCAATAGTTTCTAAGAGTTTCTATTTAAAGGAAGAACGTCTAGTAAGATAGACATCTATAGAAATGATTAATTAAGAATTATAACATAATCTTATAACATAATTCTTGTTCATTAAAATTAACAAGAATTACAATTAATATATGTATAGTTATTCATTCGGTCCTTCCACATCAATCTTTTTTTTTTTTCACTCGGAACTAATAAACAAAATGCAGGCCTATCTAATTCCATAAAAAAAATGTCAGACAATTTTAAAATTTGAGTTATAATTATCGATTTCTTTCATTAATGAAAATATCAATACTGGTCAAACAGAAAAAAAATCCATTTGATTTATCCGTTTCAATATGATAATGATAGTTTTCAACATAAAGCAAATTGGTTGTATTATTTAAAAATATCATTTTCATTTAATAAAATTCAATCATTCATTCTAAAGGAATCAGCATCCTTTCACACTTTAATTGCACAAAATTGTTGGCAGTCAAAATTGTCGAAGTCTGCTGCATAATGCTACCATGTATCATAAACCATTAACTCTAGGTAATTAGTATTCACATAGAGAAAATATTGCGATAAGAAATTAGATCGATCCATAAATAAAATTAAAAAATTAATAAGACCATTATTAGTATAATAATTATCAACTAGAAAATATGCTCTTAAGCTGCTATGTATTATTATCACAGCAAATGTAAATGGACGATAACAGAATTAACAATTTGTTTCGTTATAAAGTAGAAATTGATATTTTTTCAAATATATGAATGAAAATAAAAGCTATGGTTGAATAAATTAATCTACCATTAACAAGAATTATTAAGTCAGTAAAACTATTTTTGAAACGAGCTAGCCCAGTAAAAATTTCATATAATATGTATTCATTCTACACAGACATCCTCACTTTCAATAATATATACCGACATAATTATCTATGCCTAGCTTCAGAACGAAGAAGTTTTTATTAAGAAAGCTAAAAGAATAAAGGCAGAAAAATCACATGACTAAAGGTACAACTATCTAGATAATTTTATTTTTGCTTAAAATAACACTTGGAAATAATTAGTTTCATGCAAATAATTATTTCATATCATCAGATCTTTATCTTAAGATAGAGATACGAAAGATTTTTACATAGATCAATTAAATGATAGGGAAATGTTGTATAATCACGACCGTCTTAACAAATTTTAACACCTCGGGCTAGAGTAATTTCATGCTCCATTAGAGGTATAATTATGAGTTTGAGCACCGATGACCATCGAAAATTTCTATTTAATTTTTTTAGGTCACAATTTTGCAAACCTGCATCTTTAGAAAATAAGATTTCACAAGTCAGCTTCCTTCATTCTTGATTGTAGGTAAGATTAATTTTGATCGTTACATGGTACATAGAGCACTTTTTTTTTCTATTTATATTTATGTAACACAAAATTATAATAATTTACTTTATATATATATATATAATGTTGCAAAAACAGAAGTGGGGAAGAAGCGTGAAATAAATTATCCCTCGTCTTATATAACCTATGATTTTGATAGGGAAAATATTTCTTCATAGTGCTAATATATTAATAAGATTCTGATAGGGATTTCTGACGCATGTCAATCACATGTAAGGGAAACACAAGGATCTTTTAAGAAAGAATTTGCCTCATCAGCGGTATTTTGCCTCTTCACGCGGAGTGTGGGAAAGTTCAACTTTTAGCTGATTCTGCAATTTAACAAAGCTTCTCTTGAATTAATTAAGTAGAGACAGTGGAATTGGATCACGAAATAAGAGAATATTTTAGAATAAAGTTACTATGGGCTAAATTAATATAAAATCTTGAAAATTATTTAAATTGAAATTAGAGTTAAAATATAATTACATATATATGTAATGATATTTTAACTCTAATTTCAATTTAATCAATTTTCAAGATTTTATCTTAATTTAGCCCATAGTAACTTTATTCTAAAATATTCTCTTATTTCGTGATCCAATTCCACTTTCTCTACTTAATTAATTCAAGAGAAGCTTTATAAAATTGCTGAATCTACTAAACGCCGATACTTTCACACGCTCGGCGTGAAGGGGTAAAAAACTGTCCAGTAAGCACATTCTTTTTAAAAGATCCCTGTGCTTCCTTTACATGTGATTGGCATGCGTCAGAAATCCCTATCAGAATCTTAATAATATATTAGCACTATATAATATTTTCCCTATCCATATCTCATGTTATATAAGAGGAGGGATAATTTATTTCTCGCTTCTTCCCCACTGCTGTTTTTGCAACGCGCTGTGGCGGACGCACAATGTCCGCGTCTTTGCTTGTAAATAATAATGCTTTTCCGATGGATTAAAAAGAACTTAAAAAATGTAAAAAGTCTCTTCACTGTCTTCAAACTGCATTCTGCTTCACAACAAATAATATTACATATTATATATATATATATTATATATATATATATAAACACTTGCATTTATATTCATTAACGTTTTTTAATTATAATTTAATTTATAAAAAAATGCATTTTAAGTTATAGATTAAGTGCAGTGTTAATCAAGTGCACAAATCTTATATATTTTATAAAAATGAAGTATGTATGTAAAACCTATGTAACACTTATCTGCATATAGAATAAAGCGCTCCAAGCGTCCATATAAGCATAGTGCTCCTTCATCTAATTTCCCGGGATTTTAAGTCCAAAGACAAAGTATTTAAACAATCAATAATAAAAGCTTTTTAAATCCTTCTGTGCGACAGTGGTGTATGCGCATCCTGCTACTCTGAAATCAATCCTTTCATCACTCTGACAGCTCCTTTTATTATGGGGGAAAAAAAAAAAAAAAGAGGAAACAAAGAGGCACAAAAAGTAATACCTTCAGAAACAATATCGTGAATCTAATAGAAATTAATTTGTTCTTTTCCTAAAATACAGAGAAAAGCACACTTCAATCTAGACCAGATCAAAGAAAATGTGCGTCAATATGATAATGTTGTTTAGTGACACAAACGAAACTGTTTAAGGGTGGTTTATACGAGCGTAGAAAATCCCTGTTAATCGATTTATGATTTTCTATAAAAAAAAATCTGATATTGAAAATCGGAAATTTTTCCGCTAATAATGGATAGAGATAAATTTTGGCTTCTAAACAATGCTAAGTTGGAATCGCTATGCGGTGAAATGGGAAATGTCAACATGATTTGGAAAAAAAAAAAAAAAAAAAAAAAGAAGAAGGGGAAAAAAAAATATTCCGCAACAGCTGCCGACTAAATGATTACGGTTTTACTTTTTTAATTAAAAAACAAAAATGAAAAAAAAATTAATTCCGAAAAAAAAAAAATTGAAAGATCGAAGCTAACTCGAACTTATCGCTTTTCAAAAATCTTCGAATAAATATTTTTTTAAAAAAATAAGTTCCAAAATTCGCTGTGGCAGAAATAATAAATTAAGCCCAATTTTTTTAAAACACTTTTTTTTTTCCTTCTGACGATCAAACATTCCTCAAATTTGAAAAAAAGCTGGACTTTATAAAATAATGAATTGTGGCTGTTAAACTATTGAAATATTTTTTTTTTGGAAATAAACAAATAATAAATAATATAAATATATAATAAACAAATATATAAAAAAGGCAAAGAAATGGCATATCTGAAAATTGTCTCTAAGCTCCAATGCAGAATATTTTTTTTATCAAGTTTAATACTCTAAATACGAAATCCTTTTTAGCTGGAAAGTAAGCTTCTGAAAAGACTCCTTGAGTTTTTCGTTGTGTTTAGCAAATTTAATATCTCAGATACAATTTTATTGATTATACATTGAGGGATACATGCAAGACTATCCTTTAATATGTACTTCCGATCAATTTATAGATGCTGAAAAAATCCCCCACACATTTAACACACACACACAAAAAAAAAAAAGTGAAAATACTCCATCATTGCCCAAAAACTGTTTAACTCTTGTCACATGTCCATCAAAATATCATTTTGCAAGAGGAATTACTTCATTTATAACTCCAATCTGCAACACTTCTTTTCCTTGTAAATACCAAATAAACAGCGAAATCCAACTCTTTGAAATATTTCATTATATACAAAATTAGATATAGACAGAATGGAAACGTTGGATCACCACATAAGTCTTTTATTCTGAATGTCATACTCTTTGAAACAAGGGATATATTTAATTTTATCACTTGCAATTTATCTTCAAATGACATCAGCTTTCTGCTGTTCTTTTTCTGTACATCGAAAAGGATAGACCATTTGTGCTTGACCATTCGAACCTGCTTTAACCGTTTCACAATGATAAATTTTCTTCAAGAATAACTATTTCCACAATTTATTGCATCTAAGACTTTGAAAAGTTCGAAGTCTTCACGCAGAAACGGGAATCACTGACTACTCGTCTGCTTGACAAATTTATTACTTTTTTAAGCAGATCTTTAATAAAAATTTTCATAGGTAGAAAAAAAACTCAATTTTTATTTTGAAAAAATATTAGCGTTTTATGTAATGTATTTTGTATTGGCGTTTCATATAAAAATTGGGTAAATGAAATACTCTGGAATGAATTTATTCATAAAACAAGAAATCTGTTCGCAAATCTAAACTCTCCTGTCTTTATTTTCTAAATATGGGAAATTATTTTAAAGAACTTTCTTTTCCTAGGAATATTGTGAGGCTTAAATGCTCTCAATAACATTTTTTTCTTCTCAATTTTAATAATTTTATTTTTCATTATAATAGATATGATTATTTTGAGATTAACGGTTATTTTTTATTAATCATTATTTCAACAAAACACATTTTGACGTTTATCCATATGCCATTCAGATACATTTGGAATAATATAATTTTTGTTGTGAAGTAATTGTTAGAGGGGGGGGGGAATCACATTCCAATTTCTTATTTATGATAGTGAATATGATACCTCAATAATCTTGGAATGAATTCATTCAATAAATTTAGTGCATTCTTGTATAAATTCTTTAACAGTGGATAACAATCTATCATACATACTTATTTTTACTTTACTATTACATACTTTTGTCATCAAACTGCAATCTGTAACATATTATTAGCGAAATAATTGCAGAATAATAAATTAAATCACAAAAACAGATATTTTAAAATAAATCTAATTTTCAACTATACATTTTATTTACACCAATGACAATGATTTATGTTTTAATTGATATCATTTGACAACATTAAGTGTTTAGTAAAATCTGAATCGGGGAAAACCAATCGAAAGGCAGCCACGCACTTGTTGCATTATCCGAAAGTCCCAATCTTGTATAAAATAAATACACTCCTTTTCCTTAACAATTCCACCGACAAGTGGTAAAAAAATGATAAATGTAATAATCCATACAATTTTTTTCATTCATCGTATTGATTTCTTAGCCGACGGAATAATAGCATTATGATGATGAATAAAAACATGTCTGATTAATTTTATTCGCTATGTCGATTATTCGGCCAGGTCGCCAAATTCCGAAAAAAAAAGTCACCTATTTCGACTGTTCGTCACGTAATAACTTTAAAATATGATTCAAATTATCACTATCTTTGATATTCAGCTTTCCTCATCTTCATTCCGAAAGAGTTATGATTTTCATCGACGAAACTTTTAAATTCTAGCTAATGGGGGGGGGGGGTCGCAAGCGGCTACCCAAAGGTGCGCAATTACAAACCTATTGTCGCGGCTCCTGTTAAATAAACAATAAAAATGAATAGAAAAAATGCTTGTAGGAAAAACATTGTAGAATTATCACATAAAAAATTAATCGATCTCAAGAATGATAAAAATTTACTCGAAAATGCAGAAATCTACGTTTCCGCAGAAATGTGCCATGTCTAGAATTTGCAAAGGAGAGAGATGCCGGCCAATCTGTCTAGTCTGCTGATTTTATTTAGAATAGATGCTGGCTGCTATAGTAAGATTTCACTACATCAACAGAAATTTATTAATCTATTAAAATAAATCATGTTTTCCTAAGTAAATGATTAAAGTAATAGAAGCAATGTAAAATGACGATGTAACCATTTTTGGAGGTAGGTTTAATTGGAATTTATAAATGACACACACATTGTAAATTTTCAGAATCGTGCTGCTGTCTGAATTGAAAAGAGAAAGAAAGAATACTGCCTTTTTTTCCAAATTCTTGAGCTTTAGTAACCGCTCGAAATGTTTGTTCAACTGAAATTCAGGAATTTCTTTGACATAACAGTTACTGCTTTCCCCCTCCCCGGATATAAAACCATCAGTCTCAGTATGATTTCCCTTTCTCAGTAATCTTACTAAACCATTTTTCACAGATGTATTCGAAATCATCAGCCAATTACAAAATTTTATGCAAGCCTTTATGCAAAACAATTTCATTTCCTTGGCCTAGGCTTGGGTGTTAGAGAAATATTACTCCGTCTTTCTCCATATGGAAGGAATAAGCCTCAGTAACTTAATATTTCTTGCCCTGCTATTCTTGAAATTTTTTTTCTTTATTTATTCTATGATGACAGTAAGGAAAGTTAAAAAGGGCTGCAAGACTTGCAGGTCAGTCACCCAATTATATATGGTGATCGTTAAAGTCACCTTAAACCCTTCAAATAAAAAATGATGTTTCGTATAGTCAGGGGAACTAACGCGAACCTATAGTAAAGTGACTTATGCTGAATTTATTGAGCAGGTTACACCGCCTTTAGTGCCGAAACAAGGAAGTTACAAAAAATAAAGGAAATCAGCCATAAAATGATATGAGAAAAACGTACGCTATACCATAATAAAGACACCACAGAAAATTTCATAAAGTTATCTGTAAAATTAGCAGAAATATTTGCAATTAAAATGTCACACTTTCTGTGATTGAAAAAGGGTTCCATCTGAAACTGAAAAATGTATCTGCCTGTATCCCCCCTCCCTCCTTGCCGAGAGTGTTTTTTAGATTTTTTTATTACTTTTATTTACTTGCTTCGATGCTTAAATTTCACTTCGCCGTTGCTGAACACGGAAAAACTTTATGATAATACCAGAAAATATATTTTTCAATATTAGGACGAACCCTTTTCTAAGTCAAGGAGAGTTCATAATTTAAATCGCAAATATCTGTGCCAATTTGACAGATACCTAATTCCAACTTTTTCTTGTCTTTTTATTACAATATAGCGTAAATTTTTCTACCGACTTTCAGGTCGATTTCCTTCACTTTTTGAGTCATTTTTTTTTTACTTCAGCATTTCGTTGATACATTGATCACACATTGATCTGTTACCTATGTCAATAAATTAAGCAGGATCACTTTACTATAAGTACACATTAATTCCTTGTTACGCGAGAAGCCATTTTGAATTTAATGATCTTAAATGGTCTTTACCGATTACCCTATATCATATATAATTTAAAAACATTTTAAATAATGAAACACATTGATCTGCAGGCAAATACGGGGAAAAAGTCCTAATTATATTCTGAAATTTAAGCAATAATTGATTAGAAATAATTAAACAAGTTAAATAATTTTTTGGCTCAAATTAAAATAAAATCAGTTAACTAAAAATTTTATGAGCTTTTGCATCAATAACGGCTCTGAACTATACCCCAGTTAGCCTAGTGGATACGGCGACACTCTATATAATAATTAAACATAAAACTACTTGCAAAAATTCGACTCAAGGTAAAAACCTAAACAAAATTCAATTATAAATTATGTCACGTTTCACTGTATAATTATGTTATTGACACGTGGTTTTCTTCTATTTTTTTTAAAAATAAAATTAATAATCTTTTGACAAAAGCACAGAAAATAAATCACCTCAGTCATTTGAACTTTCTTCAGAAGGATGTCGCCAATTCCTTGTACATGAGTTTGCAAAGGCATACCCGTACGGCCTTCCCTGCAAAGAAAAACACTAAAATGAAATTTTTAAATTGCTTCAATATACAGCAAAAACCATGCATTTATTGTCAAATAGAGGAAATTGCACCCTTAGAAGAGACTTAGAAGAGAAAATGAAATTCAGGAATGAAAGGAGAAAGACAGCAAATTGAGTTCTAAAGGCTTACACGGCAGAAAGTGAGGAAATGCAACCAGTGTTAAACAAGAATTAATGCTGTTATAATATAAGGTGCTAAGTGAAGAGAAATTTACATCAGGGGAAAGGTTATAAACAGTAAACGAGAAGAAAACAAAAAATAAAATTAATGTAAAAAGACATAAAATACCAGTTGGAAAAGGTACTATTCTTGTTAATTTTATTCATAACAGCTTTAACATCATAAAATTGCAACATCAAAACAATTGCACTGATGCTGCAAATTTTCGAGCATATGACAAGACTAATTTTTTGACTAAACTAAAAAACATTTTAAACTAAAGAATTTTTAAAATATAAAAATAATTAAGCGCTAAAATCTCATTTCCACAGTCGGCGAATTCCAGCTGTTATCCAGCAAGATAAGTTCTACCCAATGGCAGACTTCGATTAGAATGCTCAGACAGCTGCCAAAGGACTGACAGAATGAGGACAACAGTCAGGTGAATTAAAAATCTTATTAATCTAGTTGTGAAAAAAATAATTTTGGAAGGAATACATTTTTTTTAATTATAAAATATTAGAAGCATAATGCGCACTCACATTGAATTAGAAAATCGTTAATTAAAGTACAAGCAATTATATTTTTAAAATTTAAAGGTAAGTATTTTTCTTTCTCCCCAAGGGAAGAAATGGAATTTAAGATCCTTATTAGTGTGAAAATTCTTTAGGTTTGCATTTAGGGTAAGAAACCGGTACAGGAATATCGACAGATTCTTCCTCCAAAGTCGCTATCTTGGCGGGGGGGGGGGGGGGGTTGCCTGACATTCCAGCATCCTCCATACTTTCCGATAATTTCATTAATTCCTTCAACACGATCTTCAGTTGAAAAAGACTTGCAAATTTGTCCCCTTGCGGCAAGAGCAAATTAATTTCCATCTCTTCATGAATTGAAGAACTGGTAAGGAAGTCAAAGTTGCTAGATTAAAGAGCAGCTTCAAATTAATATTGAAGCCTATATCATATCACTGGCAGCGATGTTTTTCAAAGACGTGATTGGAATCTTGGTCAACTGATATGAAAAATGTTTGAATCTTCAAGGTGATTATGTCGAAAATTAATCATGTGTGTGCATAACTTTTGTTAATAAATTCATTTTGTTCTCTATTTTTATCGAGCTATAGAAGCTTGGGAGAAAAAAAAAAAAAGAAAAAAAAACGGCCCTCGAAGTTGAAATTTTAATTATTCATTTTCTAGTTACATTTCCTTCGACAGGACCTGTAAAATAATTTTAATGTTGTATTTGTTTGAAATGTATTATTTCTTTAATCCACCATAATCATCGCTCCACTTTACATTACTTAATAAGTAAGAAAATCTTTAAATAAAAACTATGGCTAATATTTCATGATTTTTATAAAAAGAATCATTCTTTCCATAACATGCATGCTAAAAAATAAATTAATTAAAGCACATATATTTTCAGTTTCACTGAAGTAAAAAAGGACGGAAAAATAAATCATTAACATAATAATTAAGGAAAAAAATCTAAAACCAAATTGGTCAATTGTTTTTTTTATATCATTATGTGCATTACCCTAGGGCTGTAAAATCCTCAAATTACGCCACTGGTTCTACCCTGTTATTTATTCCTTTTAAAAATGAAATCATTACTTATCAAAGCTATCAGCTATGATTTCTGATGCTTATATGCAACCTCATATTGCTGTCGAGGCTGATTTCAAACTATAAGACATTACATTAGACAATAACGTTTTCATATAACAGAATATCAATTAAAAAAATTTTTAATTTTTCAATTCATTTTTTTTTCGAATAATTGTAAAATTTTCAGTCTTCCTATTATCTACGATAGTCTATTTTTTTTAATTACCTACGAGTTCATAAAGTCTTTGATAGTAAAGGTTTGGAGCTTAATCATTGAAGCTGGCAAATATGGCTCTCGAACAATTTCTTATAAGTAACTCCAAAGAATTGGGGAAAAAAAAGCAGAAATTAGAAGATGTAGGTTTTAAAGGCATGCAGAGACATCTAAAATGGGGTAATCTGTCAATACCGCATTGTGTGATTCTGGAGCTTTAAATACAGTAAATCTTTCCCTCAATTTCCCTGCTTACTGCGAGAATGACTTTATGGAGAAGTAAAAACATAGAAATCAAAATTTTAAATTTACGTCTTTCCCTCCTTTGGCAATGAAGAATGTAATAAATGACCTTAGAGTTACATAATTTCAAAACAGGATTTTTTTTTTTTTTTTTTTTTTTTGTAAATATGAATCCCCATAAGAATGCTTAATTTAACTTCTTTCATGCATGTCAAAAATTAAAAGTAATTTTATCTTCACAAAACATATATAAGACAATTGTAAATGCATACGGACTGAGCACGCAAAAAGCAAAATGAGTTTTAAAGATTAATAAGGCTAATATATGATAATTCTTTTTAATATTATCAGATATATAATTTATATTTAAATGAAAAGATGCGATAAAATGAATTATACTTCATTATAAAATAAATATAATGAAAAAGACATTTTTAGTGTCTGAAAATTAAAGAATAATTTTGAATGGTCATTTGATGGCACGTCGAGTAAACGATTTTAATAATCAACGTACTTGCTCATCATATACTATAAAAGAGTTGCAAGTAGTAAAATATTTGCATAGACAAAATAAAAGTAAGTGCATACTTAGTAATATATGATGGTTTAATAATTCATAAATATAAATTTTAATTATACTAAATGATGTTACATTACCATACCACTTTAACAGTCTCATCACTAATGAAAACTTCAGTAATAACGTCTGAGCAGTCAAAGATTTTGCATAATCATTCTAAAACAACGACAAACGAATAATATGCCGGCTAAACTCCAGATTTATTTCTTGTATCTAATATGCATTTATATTTGTTTCTTTTTAGATGCAATTCCTAGCATAGATTCTCCTTTATTTATATTCTTAAAATTAGTTTCTTTCTCACTTATTCTTCAAAATATCTATAAAAAAATTTGTAAACAATGCATAGCAAACCTGGATTTCATTTTCTCCCCCCCCCCTTTTCAGAGGTGGTGGGAGGAACCGAGGAAATTAATGCTTGTTTTCTAGGAAGATGTGGAAAAACTGAGACATGTATCTAATGAAACATTAAGGAAATTATCAGATATAATGCTGAAATAGTTCAGTACGTTTCTGCAAGTAAACATTGAACAAATACCAAAGGTTTTCTGAAGTCCACAAGTATTTCATTTTCCTCTTTTGGGTTTTTTTTTTTTTAATATCATAAACTTCAGTGATATATTTCTTGTGGACATGTAATAAATTAAACGCGTTTACAATCAGGATCTTCAAAAATAAAATAGTTCTTTTGAAGGTTTACAGTCCCACACATTTTAAAATATTAAATTAATAGAAAAATCATGCATAAAATATTTTGAGCATTCTGTTATTAAAATGCAATCGCTGTATTCCAAGACGCAGAAACATATTTCCGATCCCAATATAAAGAAAATTTTGCAAGGAATAATACCTATATTTTTAAACATTACACAAGATACTTAAAAAAGAAACAAACATTCATTTTAATCCTGTTTAAAGTTGACCAGAAACTTTTTCAGCACAGATCATTGATACCAAACTATGGATATATAAATTTCATTGGATTTTCACCCGTTTTTCAATCGCTCTTTGAACTATTTTAATTAAAATCGTCGATTGAAAGTGAAATTTATAAATACAAAATTTGTAGCTTCCCCAAATTATTAGAATTTTAACACCGGATTTGAATTAAAATGAATGCAACAAAAACAAATTTGTTTTTTTACAGTTTCCACGCTAAAATCTAAACTTTTACATTCAAACTCCTTAAAAGGAAATTAATTAGTCAGTATTAGACATACCATATATATCAGGTTTTAAAAACAATTCATTAAAATAGAAACTATGCCCACAATAAATTATTTTAGATGAGCTAAATATATACAAAACATTTTATTTCTCATCTCTGAAAATAAATTAAAGAAATATACATTACCATGTTGCTAGTCTATGTTCTAATTCTCTAAGAAACGAGCAATGGAATTCATACAATGGATCTACAACACCAAATAAAACGGTTAGAGCATGGGTAGGCATATTTTCTTCTTTGCTAACTTCGTCACGAAACCACTGAAAGAAATGTCATATAATTTATTAGCAATAGCAAATAAACAAAATTCACCTAATGCAAGTTTAATCATAAACACTATATAATGTTTTAAAGAGTTTTGCAAACTGACGAATACTGGTTATATTTTATTTTTATGAAAAAAAATTGATACAAAAGATGGATTTGAACAAAATAAATAATTTGAAAGCTAAGCTGAGCTAATATCAAAAACTACTGTACATTTATTACTTTTATTCACAACATTACTTTTAATAAGCAAAATTATATCTGAGAACGTAGAATTAGTGATTAAATGGTTATTTCAAACAAAAGTTTGAAAGATTAATAATCATATCTGAAAGATTCATGGTATATGAAATGAAGAAACATCGAATTTCAAGATGTTAATGAAATCATAAAAAAATATACGCATTTTTGAAAACAATAGTAAAATCAGATCATGTGCGATCAACTTTCAAAAAAAAGTTTAAACAAAAATATATAAATACAAAAACATAACGATTCTTATCAAATGCCAATATATTCATCCATCAATTAAAAAAATTTCTTTTGAAAAAAAGGTTGTGTATTCAAATAATCAAAATCTATATATTAGTTATCTTATAAATTGTCCCTCTAGAAATATTAATAATTTGAAGGAAACCCTTTCTATCCTTAAAGAGATCCAAAATATTATTATGCAGACTTAATAAAACTTTTCTTTCAATTTCTTTTTTCAGCAGGCTGATTGAGGAGGAGGAGGTCATAGAACTCCTGACCCCCACCCCACCCCGCCAAAAAACCTTAGACAACATTTTGTAGTCTGGAGGAAAAACTGCCGTAAGTTTAATCGCATTTTGAAGAAAACTTTGATATATCTAGGCCTTGGCATCATCTAGAGTTACTGGGCCTCTAGACAGTT
Organism: Argiope aurantia; assembly: GCA_026543865.1. NCBI lineage: Eukaryota > Metazoa > Arthropoda > Arachnida > Araneae > Araneidae > Argiope > Argiope aurantia. The sequence continues at coordinate 480,445 of JAPMOR010094133.1, read as the reverse complement.
GAATACTTTGTCTATTTGGTAACGCAGCTCCAGTCTTAGCTTAAACAAGCTAAGTATTTGTACGTAAATGTCATTTTTTAATTTAAAATATGAAGGAAAGGAAAAAAAACTAATAATCCCCTGAGCCATTTGCGCTTGGAAAGCCACCAATGACGCCTAGAGACGAAAAAATCATAATATGTTCCACGTATTACATACCCCCGGTGTAACACTGCCTCTGGAAATTTTGGCGTAAAATCAACTGTTTTTGCCATGAAGATTTTTTTTTTTTTATGCATTTGCTATCATACGAAATTTGAGCCTCAGTCGCTTATTAAGTACCGAGAATATCTTTCATACGTTAGAAGTGATGAGGCAACTGAGTTCATAAAATATGTTTCATTGGATTATTCATTCATCCTAAATTAAGAGCCCATATTTCCATATTTCATAATTGTCTAGTGAACAGACGAACTTTAATTGTATCTACGCTATTCTTAACCTACATAACATTTACCAATCATATAAATTTCAGGGGAAAACTTCCTTAGGATATAAAAAGAAAATATGTATAAAAATAAATTTTAGAATTAATTTATAAACAAAATTACAAAAATTTAGCAGCATTACATAAATAATAAATCTTTTGAAATGCACATTTCTCTGATCATAAATATTTTTATGCTTATACCAATATAATTTTCCTGAAAAGTTACTTATTTAAAGGGAAAAGTCTTTATACATTGATTGCGGTCAAAGCATTGTCCATTTGACATTTGAATAAAGTAAAATTTAATTTTTAATTATTTTACATTAAATTATTTTTAAATGGCAATTACTATGAAAAACTATTTTAAAACAAAAACGTTTCTTTTAAAGATTTCACACAGTAACAAGATACAAATCAAGTAAACATTATAATAGGTGATTTTTTATAATTTTTCAATGAGTTATATATAGCAGATGGCATTAGTTAATCAATGCAATAAAAATAAAAGATTTTTATGAATGCAGGAAGGAAGTATGGATCTTATAGTAAATTTTTTTAAAAAATACTTCACATAATAAAATGTTTGACAATATTTACATAAATAAGACAATAGTATTCTAATTTATGTCTGGAACATTAAAAACAAACTAAACTTACAACGTTTATGAGCTCTAAATCTTTCTTGTAAGTTCTTTCTGTCATTAGTAGCTCTTTAGATATAAAATATGCTTTATCAGCCGGAATTCTCTAAAATAACAAACATAAAGAAAAGTAAATATCCATTTTGATAAAAATTCAAAAGGCTATAAATCAACCAGAAAAAAAGCATATGTGTCAATGGAATTTATTCATGACTGAAAAACACAAAATACAGATACTAAAAAAGTAAAAAGTGCTGTTTATTGATACAATCATTAGGAACAGCAATTGCTGTAATTTTATTTTCAAATGACTCGAAACAAGAATAGAGATAAAAATACATGTATTAAAATAAACCAAATAAAAATCAGGAAAGGGACTTTTTTTCGAAATATTAAATTATTAATAATAATTTTAATAAAAATTACTAAAAAATATTAAATGATATATTATTTTTGAATAACTATTATATGAAAAAGAGAATAATTATGTGATGCAAAATGCAATCGTCTAATTAACAGATTTATTATTCAAACAATCTGATATTGTTTCATCGACAGAAATCAGAAATTTCCTAGATACAAAATATTAAAGTTGCTTCCAATACAAATTTCATTTTTAAGAAACAGTAAGAGAGAAAGAGTTAAGTTAAATATACTTTATTAGAGGATTTCAACTGTTGTAGCATTTTCACAAAAATAAATTATCAGAAGCAAAAAAAAAAAAAAAAGCTTGAAAGAAAATAGAAAGTTGTAGCACCTCTTTTTCGCCTTGAGCAGACAGCGCCCACCTTGCGGCGTTCTTTAACCTAATTTTCTATGTGTGTCTGTAGTAATAAGTGTTTGTGAATTTTGTAGTGTAGCTGTGTTTATGAAGATTAAAAATAATATATTTAAAACTGGGCAGTTCCTTAGAAAACCACAACACACCACTATAAAATGTGGCGCCAAAACGCGGAGCGGATCCAAGGATTAGATAAGTAGTTTGTTTCTGAAAATAGAAAAGTTATAAAATAACTTGTTTTATTCTAATTTAGAAAACCGGAATGTAAATTTGCACAATAACTTTTGTTTTAATAAATCGTTCTGTACGTAACAGAACGTTTATGATAGGATTAAACACTTTTCTTGATAAGTTTATTGAAAATACTTTGTGAATATTCATTTTGTAATTATATATCTTTTTGAAACCTATGAAAGCTTTGTTTATGTGCTTCATTTCTGTACTTCATCAAAACGTAATTTTGTTTTTATTGAATCGTTTCGTTTTGAGAAGAAACAGATAAATTATTGCTTTATTATCGAATGCTTTATTTTTTTTTTATTTAGCATATCCGGTGTTCTATTCTTCTTTTTGTGTCTCTATACTGCATTGTATTTAAATAGGTTATTAAACATTTTTTTAAAATTCCTTTTATTAACGGAAGTTTTCTAAAACAAAAAGAAGGAAAAAAGGAAAGTAGATGAAAGTATTTTTTTTTTTTTTCCCTCTCTTTCGGAATAGGAAAAGTTCCAAGAAGAGAAATTGTTCTATTGATAGTATTTGAAATATACCATGTGTATTCCCCTCCCCCCCTTTTTTTTATTTATTCATTAAGAATACTTTTTGACTTAAATTTTACTTGGCATTATTCTGAAAATCGTATTTTCTGTTTTTTTTTTCTTTTTTTCAATAATAATGTTTTCAGTTTTTTTTTTATATTCTTTTGAAATTTGAGTATATGATTTTCTATTGTTATTTTGAGAAATTCGGTAGTAAATTTTGCTTTACAAATTTTAATTGAGAATTTTTATATTATATATATATATATATATATATATATATATATATTTACATATTGAAAAGTGAATTAGAAATTGTGTATCAGTAAAATGTTAATATTGATTATTTCTTTATTAACGTAATTGCACATTTTATTGTTAGTATTTTGAATTTAAAGTGAACTTTTTAAGAACATTGACTTTTATTTGAACATTTCTCAACTGACTGTGCCAAGGGAAACCGAACTCTTCTGGGTACAGATTTTCTGAGAGCCGCAGGTATTGTCCTGGATCTTCAGAAAGGACTTTGGTATTTCTCAAAGGCTCCTCACCAATTGTTTAACTTTATTGAACCTCCGGCTGATATTAAGTCTGTTCTGGTTGTTCCTGTTGCATCCCATCCTGTCAACTTCAAGAAAATGAGGGTATCCATCTCTCGGGCGAACAACGGACGAAATTCAATTCCCTGCTCAAAAGGTACGAGAAATGTTTCCAAACAAGGGGAAAACCAACTCCTTTCATCGAGCATCGAATCAACACTGGTGACCATCTCCCAGTCGCCGTACCACTGTATAGGATGTCTCCAACTAAAAAAGAAACGTTGAAACAAGAAATTGTTCGACTCCTTGTTGAATGAATTATTGAAGTGGAGAGGCATATGTGTCACCATACGCCTCTCCACTGGTCTTAATTCCAAAAGCCAACGATACCATGAGACTTTGTATAGACTATAAGAAACTGAATTCCATCACTGTCCCAGACTCTTATCCATTACCACAAATGGGCGATCTTCTACATGAGGTAAAGCCCATCCCTTTCATGTCAGCAATTGATCTGAAAGCCGGTTATCATCAAGTAAAGGTCCATCCAGATGACCAAGACAAAAAAGCGTCTGTTTGCCATTTTGGAACATACCGCTTCAAAAGGTTGCCATTTGGACTCAGAAATGCATCGGCAATTTTTCAAAGATTAATAGACCATTTCCACAGTGATTTCGAAGATATCTTTACTCTCGCTTACCTAGATGACATTTTCATTTTGTCAGAGACATTTGAAAAACACCTCTTAGACTTGCAGTGTGTCTTATAAAGACTGATCCACAGCAAACTTCAAGCCAACCGCAAGAAGTGCTGCTTTGCATCCTGCAAAGTTAAATGTTTAGGTTTTTGTATAACTCAGAAAGGAATAGAAATTGATCCTGAGAAAATTGCCTCAATCCAGAGCATCCCACCTCCGCAGAATGTTAAACAGGTCCAATCGTTTCTACAAACTTGTTCCTGGTTCAGAAGATACTTACAAAATTTTGCCGAGATTTCACGGCCCCTCAGTGACCTCACAAAAAAGAAACCTCCTTGGAATTGGGGATTTCCCCAGCAGACCGCATTCGAAACTCCTAAAAAGTGCCTTACAACACCCGCAGTGTTGAAGCACGCTAATGGCATCAAGTCATACATTATCCAGACTGACGCAAGCCACTATGCACTTGGAGCTGTTTTACTTCAAGGTACCGGATTAGAAGAACATCCAGTCGAATATGCAAGTCGATTGCTCACTCAAGCAGAAGGCAATTATTCAGAATGGGAGGCTCTAGCTGTTGTTTGGGCTTTAAAGAGATTTCGTGGTTATTTAGAAGGTTCTGAAATCACTGTGGCATCCGACCACCAACCTTTACAATGGCTCTTAACCTTAAAGTCTCCAACGGGACGACTTGCTCGATAGGTTCTAGAAATTAAAGCTTTCAACCTGAAAGTTTTGTATGTTGCTGGAAAAGCCAATGTAGTTTCAGACATGCTCAGTAGATCTATATATGATGAGAAAGAATCTCCTTATGAAGTGTGTAACATAGCCATTGCTGACCTGCCTGTCAGAAGTGCTAAAGACATGCGTGAAGCCCAACTTGCTGATGAAAATCTGAAAAAGATTGACAGTTTCGAATCTACTCAGAAAACAGAAGATTATGCCAATTGGACAGAAGGTGGGTTTTTAATGAATCAAGGTGTTCTTTATAGATATTTTCCAGATGCTGATTCCAAAGTGGCACAGCTGGTAATCCCTTCTTCAGAACGTGATTCTATAATGGAAAAACACCATGATGATCCGACGGCCAGTCATTATGGAGAAGAACGTACGTTTCAAAGAATTGCTAGACGTTACTATTGGACTGGAATGAGAAAATGCATAAATGATTATGTAAAAAACTGTCCAGAATGCAACCGATATAAAGCCAACAACCAGAAGCCAGCTGGTTTACTGCGAATCCCAGTCTATTCTCAAAGATTTGAGATAATCTCGATCGATCTTTCTGGTCCATTGCCAAAGACTGAAAATGGTAAACAATGGATATTTATTATTGAGGATTGTGCAGCCCGATGGGTTGAACTATTTCCACTGTCTCAAGCAACTGCAAGTGAGTGTATCATTACACTCATTGAAGATGTATTCCTGAAACATGGAAATCCCAGACGAATCATTAGCGACAATGGGTCTCAATTCGTCAGCGCCGTTCTTCAACAGGTGTGTTGCACCCTCAACATTATCCAAAATCTCATTCCTATTTATTTTCCTCAATCAAATCCTGTATAGCGAAAGAATAAAGATTTAAAGCCTCGACTGGCCATAATTGTTGGAGACGATCACGGAAACTGGCATTCGAAGTTACCAATGATTCGTTTTGCCATGAACATCGCAGTTTGTGATACCACTGGCCATACACCTGCATTCCTCCGATTCGGAAGAGAATTAAGGACTGTTGATGATGCTGTATGGGATTTTAAAGCAGTTGTCGAGAAGGACAATTTTGTACCCGAGATAACACCTTATCTCAAAAGGTTTGCAAACATCATGAACGAATTAAGGGAACGGATAGAAATGAAACAAGACAGAAGAAAGATATATTACGACAAAAACAGGAAGCAAGTATTTTATTCTCCGGGTGATAAGGTTTGGGTAACATCCCACCCCATTAATAAAAAATTTGGATGTAAAACGTCGAAATTTGCACCACGTCGAGATGGTTCATACATCATATTAACGCAGCATTCTCCAACTACCTATGAAATTGCTAGCCCAAGTGATCCCTCCACTTCCTTAAGAATATATCATACCTCAGCTCTACATTCTTACAGTCAAAACATGGAAGCGGATACACCACTGCATCTGATTCGCAATAGAGGCCGACCACCACAACTTAAATCCCTTTCCTCAGGAACCAATAGACCTCCAGACAATTCAAATTCTGTCTCCTTGCTGGGATGTCGTCGGAGCCAGAGGGAGGGATTGTAGCACCTCTTTTTCCCCTTGAGCAGAGAGCATCCCCTTGTGGCGTTTTTGCAGAAGACAATCGGTTGAACGGCAGACCTGCACCCTGAGGTAGACTTTTTCCCCAGATGCAGCCTTTGCGTTAACGCCGAAAGCTTTTAGCCGGAAATCGTGGAATTCCTCCACCATACTGTTCTTTAACCTAATTTTCTATGTGTGTCTGTAGTAATAAGTGTTTGTGAATTTTCTAGTGTAGCTGTGTTTGTGAAGATTAAAAATGGTGTATTTAAAACTGGGCAGTTAATTAGAAAACCACCACTATAAAATGACATTTAATTAATGAGCAATTCAATCAACAGAACAAGAAAATAAATTATATCTTGCTCTTGATTACCTTTGGATGATTAAGGTAACTCTAATTCTGATATCATCTATGATAATGATAATTATATTAATAATTATGATATTTTTAACCTAATTTATGATATTTTCAATGTACTTAAAGTTGTTTTCATAAAATGAGAAGTCTCATAACTGGACTAATTCAATTCCTTTTTTACAAATAAAAGAAAATGAAATATTCTACAAATGCCAAAATTGTGTCAGAAAGGAAAGCGTCCTTAAAATAAAAAATTTGCTTTCCCAATTTTTATCTTTAGTTTTTCCTCCGCGAGACCAAGGGTTCCAATCTAGACTTTTTTTTTTTCATTTCCTTTCAAAGATATTTCAAATTAGCATTTTACATTTACTTTTAATTAATATGCTTTCCATTTTTTATGCATATATACATGTTTAATCCCCTAATTCTTGAATTATAACTTAATTTTTAAACAAAAAATAATTACAAATTTAGAAGCTTTTTTTAAATGTTCAAAATTTAAATTAAATTATCAATTTATCGATGGTTTAAATTAATACGTTATTCACTTTTGTATGCAAAAACTAATGTTTTTCTTTTAATATTCGAATAATAAATTAATTTATAAAAGGAAAAATATTATAAATGTGGACGCATTTTCTTAAAATTATAAACAAACATATAAATGAAATTATCAACTTACAGATAGTTTAAATTAATATGTTAATTCTTTTTTAATCAAAAATAAATTTTCATTAACCTAATACTTTAATTATAATTTAATTTTTAAGCAGAAAAATAATTACAAATGTAACTTACATGGTGATAAATATTAATTACAATTATTGATATCGTAAAATAAAATTATTCAATATTTCTAGACATTTATTACTTTCAATAACATAAAAGAACCAAAATGGTATTTATCATAGAATCATTGGAAACATAACACATCTAAATACCTAGCACAATTAATAATTAATGATTGTTCACAAAAGCAATGATAAATAGATATACTGGAAAACAAGTTTCATTTACATTTAAAAATATTTGTCTTTCATTAGGAAGTTGGGCAGTGTATCCAGAATACTGTATCACGATATTCAAACTTTTGGGCAATCTACCTATGCGTTCAATAATTTAACACCTGCTTTCTATTTTTTTTTTTTTTTCGTTTTAATATAGGGGACATTTGCTGACATATTTAATAAATTATCCTTTGATCTCTTGAATTTTCAATATAAATATGGTTTCGTTGAGTTAGAATAAAAACTTTATTAATATTAGAAAACTTAAAACTTTTGAACACTGTAAGATTATAATAATTATTTAAATTATTTATCGTCTTTAAAATTATATTTATAAATATTTTAACATTAAAAAATTAATTATAATTAAAGTGCAAATACCATGTAAATGAACATAATTTTGAGTAAAAAAAATGTGTAGCATATTAAACTGAAAATAGTAATATATTAAAATAAGTAGTATCAAAATTAGTAATATATTTAATTGAAATGTTTATAAATTGTTAATTCTGTTTAAATAGATTTTATATATTTCTTAAAAACCACATATAAATTTATATATTTTTTTCAATTCACATATAAATTTATAAATTATAATTAAGGAATCATAAGAATTAATATGTACATATGCATAAAAATGGAAAGCATATTAATTAAAAGTATCTGTAAAATGTTAATTTAAAATATTTTTGAAAGGAAATGAAAACAAACAAACAACAGCAACAAAAAAAAGCCCAGGATCGAATCCTGGTCTAGCTGACGAAAGGCTAAAGTTCTACCGACTATGCTGCAAGGACGATCACGTACAGTAGCAAATTACTAGTATATAAGCTATGTTCAAAGTTTGAAAGTTTCTTCCTCGGATTTGGTGGGCTAAGGCGCTTTAAAATCTTAATGAATGAGTGTCCTAAATTTATACTACCATCATGCAATTTCTCATCCCAAACTCAAACCTCCAACCCGTGCCCTCTCCTTGTCAGTACAAATACTCTTTTAGCTTCATCTAATCTAGTCCTGCATCTGATAAACACTTTATTTCAATGTCCATTAGATATGCAATTCACCATTCAGATGAGCTCGTAATCAAATGCCGCTACTTGGAACAATATAAGTTCACTTCCTTTTCCAAGAAGAAATACAGCTGAACATGTTAAAATGGACAACAATATGACTTCACAAAAAACGGAAATAATTATTTCATGAGATTACCACTGAATCTCCAAACCTAAATTGTATGGACCATTCCCAAATGCTCAAATTAATACGTAATTGTTCAAATCAATACCTATAAGGAAAGCAATATTTTCTTTTCTCTATTGTGATCGTTTAAAAAATGATAAAGGGTATTTGTTGGTTACTGTTGAACTTTTCTTTTCTATGCAAACGAAATGATAATTAATATAAGTGAGTTGGTAATTTTAAAACGAATTTCATGGTAAATTAAGAATATAAAATAATAGATAAATTATATTTTTAAAATTACATACTTTTCTTCTAACTTCTGTATCAGTCTCAGATCTAGGAGAATGGGCAGTGCTACATTGCTCTCGAAGGCTTCGTAATGGAGAGGTAGGAGAACGGCTCATTTCTTCATCGCTGGAAATGCACCTGGTGGATATGGAGGTTGTCTCACTATGAACATTGCTGCTACTTCTTGGTTGACTCACTGGACTGGACAGGTCTTTAGCTGGAGATTGGTAGGGGGGTGGAGATTCAAAAGCTGTGGAAGAACAGCCAAGGGGGGTTCTAACTACTATCTAACTACAATAACTACTTAGAATTTAGTTCTATGTTAATAATTAACATGAAATAATCCATTTTCCCAACAAAAAGTAAGCACAAAATTAGAAGAATTAAAAGACAAGAAATTCATCATGAATAGTACTTCATAAATAACACAATAATTTTACATTCAAATGATTACAGAAAATCATATATGAGATTTAGAAGAAATTTTCACAGGTGCTTGACATTCATAGAGCATCAAAGAGTGATACCAATTTAATTTGTATATAATGACTGAAAATGAAGAATTTGAAAGAATATTAAAAAGTTCATTCATGCAGATACATCAAATAGATAATTTCTCCTTAATTCGATCTGAAACATAGTGATTAATATGGCCTATAAGAACTATAACTCCTTTTTAGAAATAATTACAAATTTATAATCGTAAATTCAAGCAGTTCACCAGTGACGCCATTAATAAGTCAAAATATTACCAGCATCGCAATATTCTGTTGTTATTACGAAACCCCAATAATCATATGAAAGTTGTAGGATTCATCACATGACAATGAATACTCCAAAACAAGATTTTTCTTAATAAGATTATTTTCCAGCACAAAAGTACCCAAGAGATATCTACTCCTGATCCATATAATTTAAAAAGGGTTTCACAGTGCATTTTTCCAAAACGTTAGCTATATACTAGCAGTTCTCTATTAAAATGTACATTTTTCATGCCGAAAAATTTTTTTACAGTCGTTTTTTTTTTTTTTTTTTTTTTGCCCCTTTACTGCCTATGCGCAGCAAGTGCCTTTTCTCTTTTTTGTATACACAAAGAGACAAGATTTGAGAAGTACAGTTCTGTAGGCATTAGAAATAGTGTTTTAAACATATTTTTCATTTCAGGTGGCAAGCTTGGAACGTGAAAATAAATAAGAAAACGAAAGATAAGAAATAGCAAATGAAAAATATTTCATTATAAAATTTTCTAATAAATAAATACGAACGAATTTTCTTTACATGTGTATTTATTTTAATCTTTGCTTCATGATTTTCTTTTATAATTCACCAGCAGTTACGTAGATCTTTATAAACAGAAAAGGCAGAAAAAGTAGCTGAGAAATCATCTTTAGAAGTTATATTTTAAATTAATAAAATTAAAAGTCAGAAGTTACCGGATAAAAAAAATTTCTTAAGGAAAAATTACCTACTTCGATTCAAAAATCCAATTATTAATTTTTATTAATTAATTATTGATATTTTAATAAAAAGAGGAAATTATCAAGTTATAAAGAAATCTATCATTGTTCAGTGTGGTACATTAAATTACTAAACAGTATGAACCGCCACTCCTTTTATAATACTTTAACTTATCAACATTTAACTATGAATGTAATAATTTTGATAAATGATAATGAGTCAATGGAATGTTTATAAAAATTTTCATGCGCGATCTTCCACTCTCAAATATTTCAATAGTTAAAGTTCTCAGAAACAGGTGTTTGTTTGTTTCTGTATCTCCGTCGACACACAGTTCATTTGCAGAGAGCTCAGAAATCTGAATTCATTATTTTTAATCATTATATTTAAAAACGAATTCAAGGTAGTGGTTCTTTTATCAAAATGTATAAGCAAACTAAAATCTGGGAATATAGAAATAAATGGCTTCAGTAAATTATTTATATTCATTTTTGCGTGTTTCTTTTAAAATCGATTTGTTTTGCTTTAATCTTTAAGAATAATTTCTAGTCCAGAGGACTATCTAGATACCGACTAGAGACAACCGATAATAACATCTAATGACTTCGGCAAAATATTAACTATAGGAAAGAATCCTAAGAAAAAGTACTTGCAGTTTATTAAAGCTGCTACTAAAATATTCTTCATGTTATTAAAATCACAAAATCGAAATTTTAACAGAAAACTAACAAAATAAAAATCGTTAAAAAGAACGTGTCAGCTTCAAACACTGTGTTTGAAGTTAGAAGTTTGGACTTTGTTAATATTCTTGATATGAACCCTTACTTAAAAAAGAAATTTAGTAAATAGAATTTTACGACACATAAATGCGAAGTGACATGATCACAAAAATTATTCTAACCTCGGTTTCTAAAATATTAAGTAAATTTATTAAATAATTTAATTTTACATAATACCCAGACAACTATGATAGGAAATTCTGCAAAATTGTTAGAACTGAAAATAAAATCAAAACCCATTACTTGGTTCATATAATCAGAAATTTTGTGCTTAAATTTTGAAGGAAAAATAGCAACTGAGCTTAATTGGGAAAATAGTATAAAAATATGTATTAAATGATTTGCTAACAAGTTCAGAATTATGCTCAGCTTTTTCAGATAATCAACAAGTTATCAAAATTGTCCATTCATTAAAAAAAAGCAGAAAATTTTAAGATAATAATTTTATGTTCAAGCAAAATAAATAAGCTAAGCTAAAATATTCAAACAAGAGAAATGTAACTAGTTAAGCATGCTTCAAAAAATGTAAAAAATAAATAAACAATTCAATATGAAATGATAAAAGACAACAAGACATAAGCATTCTTCTCTTACAGAAGTTAAAATCAAATTTAACAGAAAAAAAAAGATTATTTTAAGATTTAATTCAAAATGGCAAACAATGCAGACATATTTTATAATGAAAAGTTCTGTAACAATATTAATTTCATTATTTCTATATGAGTTTTTAAATAAGTACTCATTTTAAGAGTAAATAACATCTTGAAATTATAAGTGAAGCAGAAAACCAACACTAAACGATTTCTTTTTGAAAAAAAAGTGAATTTTATTGTATGAATAAATAATTATTTTACCTTCCATATCCGTGTTTTTAAACTCGCCAATCTATCCAATTACATACTGTCAAGTGATGAGTACCTAACAACTTAAAATTCTAGATTCTTCTTTTTAGAAAACTACAATTTGTTATTCGTTTCAACTTTCAAGGAATGGCATACCATATCAAATTGCTACATATGATATGATATTATTAAATTTATTCAAACAAATTAATTAACCGCATTAAAACTTAACTATAAAATGAATCTTGACGTCTTTAAATTTAATTATAAACGGCAAAAAATATAGACACTTAAAAATGAACAGAAAAATCATTATCTTAATTTCCAAGTCCGAATTATTATCCGTAATTATTCTTTCCTCCCTTTCTTGACATAATGAAAATAATAATAACACTTTTCTGGCTGTATTCGGTTTCTACACTCACTCACTTGCATTTAGTATTATTGGAATGCCCCAACTACTTTTTCAGAGATTATTTTATTCCGCTTGAGGAAAAATTTACAAAAGTATCTATAAAACAGTTGTTAATTATTGAAATCGAATGCTCTACGAGATTAAAAGCTCCATGATTCAATGCAGTTCTTTCTATTTAATTGAAATAGTATTAATCAATTTCTCATTCAAACACCTTTAGAGACCAAAGGTTTTCTTTAAAAACATCTAGCTATTTTTCATCATGTTTTCATTTTAATACAATTTGTTCACTTTTTTTATCTCTCATCTTTGTAATTAAAAAAAATTTAATAAGTGATTCTTTTCCAATTGTTTTCTCCCTATTTAAATACAAACCATTACAGCAGGAAACAGATAAACAAAAAAACAAAAAAAGTGCTAAAAGCTTTTCCAATACCTTTCTTTCTAATTTATTTTCCAATAAGAATCTGCTTTCTAATTTATTTTTTTTAAATTTAAATAAAACGGGGATAATTTGAAATATAAGAAATGATTTTTTAAAAAAAGTTTTGAAACAGTAAATGGTACAAGGAAAAAATGTTTGCACAGGAAAAATACAAGTCAGTATTAGACGATATAAGACAAAATGAATTTGGACTTAATTCTTGATATTTTGTACCAGTATTTACAAATAAAAAAAAACAGTTATACTGTAGTATGGCTCCCTACAATAAATAAATACACTAAAACAAGTAGATAGAATGCTGCAGAAATTAACTAAAGAAATTCGAAATACATCTTTGAATGCTGGTGATGAAACGAGAATTTAGCAAAATATGGAAACAAAGCATCTGTCAATAATGGGAATTTTGACTATATCTTTATAAAATTTTTAAAAAATGTAAATTTTATTTAAAAAACAAAAACCTTGGTTACAAACAGCTTTATTTTATTATAAAATAATTCATTCTTGGTCAGAAATAAAATAAAAAAATTAATAGTGTCACTCTATCCATCAATTAATTTTTAAATGCTAACATTAGTTTCCTTCGGAATGAACAAAAAAATTAACGATGTAACTGGCGATAAGAAAAAAATTGCTTTCTTCATCCTTCTATTTCTATCCATTATACATTTTTTTTTAAAGTAAACATTGAGTTTTCGTCCTTCGGCTAGCAATCGTTTGAATACCTAAGAAATACATGTGTTAATATTGCGTTGTACTTTTAAAATTGTAATGAGGCGTACAGTGATATCAAATGAAAAAAAAAAAATGCGAAGAAAGACCGAGCGAGAATCGGTCAAATCGAAAAGAAAATTTGATCGCGAAACTGTTAATTTGACAGCAAAATGTGAAAAATCGATAATTAGATATTAGATATTCGCAAATAATATCCTTATTATGGGGCTATGAATTTTGAATAGGAAAATATGTGTTCTCATCATAGAAAGATTAAGCTTTCAGCATTGAACGAATGGCCAGTGAAATTCAAAAAAATGGAACTGACGAACGTCGCGTACAGTATCTGACAACATCGCGGTTGTCGAGTGAAAGCATACAGGGGGCAGAGCCTCCTAAGACCCTGGTAGCCGCTGCGAAAATATATTTAACCAATACAAAAACTAAACAAATGAAACAAAAAAACTTATAATCAATGAGCCTGGGCAGATACACAAAACGGGAGAACATTCAACTGAAAGTAAGCAAAATTCTAATTTGATGTAGAGAATACAAAATGACAGCAACATTTATTAGATTATTTTAAAATTTTAGTCTTGCTATCCTTTTTGCAATCTCCAGAACGAATAAAAATTTTTTACAAAAATAAAGTATCAATGATTTTTTTTAAAAAATGAGCAAAGCAATGAGTTAAGACACAGAAATATTGTATATCGTTTTGTGAGACAATAATTATTTTTAAAAATAAATCTTAATTTCTTGCGATAAAAATTATATGAAGGATAAATCCTTCCAGATATATAACAAAACTTTGAAATTGTTTTGATTTTTCATTTCATGGTAACAAATTATTAAAAATAAAAAAATTTAAAAATGGTTTAAAATTCTTTTAGAGAGATAATATATTTCGAAAGATACTGTGGGAAAAACACCAAAATATTATTTTATTTTTAATTAATTAAAATCTTACTGAATTTCTGTATTTTAAAATCACTGTCAAATTTGAAATGTTGACAGTAATTTTTTTTTTCTTGTCTTCAAGAGAATATGCGCCAAATTTTAAAAAGATTGGATAAAAGTTGTAGGTTTGCATAAGAAACATATATCAAATACTCAGCTTTATATATAGAGAGAGATATGAGTTTTCAGCATGAAAACATAAAATATATTTGAATGTCTGCAACTTTAATGTGTTTATCTCTTCTCACTACTGCGTGCCACTCGCTGATAGTTTAACACTTTTATTAATTTGAAATACCAATTATAATTATGAGAATAAGGATTAAATAAAGATCACAATGTAATAAAATTTGTAAAATATAAAGAAAGAGCTTGTATTAAATTATAAAATAATTAAAATGCTACAGAAATATATATGCTTTTACAAAGATGTTTTTAACACTTCAGACAGTTATTGAAAAGTAAGGATAAAAAACGTAATAATATACTGAACTAAAGAAAATATTTTAAAACAGAAATATTTTGAAACTAAGTATTGTTAGGCTATAAAAAATAAAATAAAATAAACATTACATCAGAATTCTAAGAAAAAATACTGTACTCAAGTCTTTCAAGCATTCATCATTTTTTTTAATTAACATTTTCAAACTTATGCAAAAATCTTTACAGCCTTCTTAATAAATGCAGAATAAAATCTGACACAAGCAAATCAGAACCTAAGTAAATAATTAATAAAGAAAATTTCCATAATTCTGCTAACATTCAAATTTTAATTTAAGAAGAACAAAGTTCAGAGGCAAACAAAATTAAAATTAGCAAAAATTCAACGACAAAGAATCAATCAAATATTTATACTTTTTTTAAAAAAATAATACAGCATAATTCTTCTAAAAAATTTTTCTTGCAAAAAATACTTGCTGATATTATATCAACTGAACCATTCAACAACCAAAACTTTTACATGAATATACGACAATTATTCTCGAAAGTATTAACAGTTAAAATGAAAACCACAGAACATCTCGAAGTTTCAAATATTTCAAAGATAAAACTGCATTTTCTCCCAACCTGGTTTAATATCCCTCGGGCTCAGGACTTAGAAATCACTTATTCATCAAAAATGAGATGAAAAGTTACAATAGGTTGAAAGGATACTTTAATATCTCTCAGTACATGCCAATATTTAGAACTATTTGTAAGTTGACGTGTTATACTATAAAAAGATTTTTTCTTCAAATATTGTTTTTAAGAAATAAGACTACTACTACAGAAAGTGAATGTATGCACATATTAGAGAATATTTCAATAATTCTATATTCCTATTGTCTGTTATTAAAAATTATATATAATTTCATTCAAAGAAGCACCATTTGACACATTTTTTTTACGGCAGTGAATACAGAATACTATTATTTGAATTCAAAAACTGAAATTGATCTTTACAATAGATTTTTTCTTAGAAGCATATTAAAGACAAATGAATTTGTAATGTCATTCAATTCATTCATTTCATCCCTATTTTAAGGCTAAAATTCATTTGTGAAACCTAAAACTAAAAATCTTAAATGAATAAATAAGATTATGTCAATAACATCAAATGACACTTAATACAATATATTATCATATAATAGTACTGAAATACATAATCATAAAAGCATGAAATTCAATAACAAAATTTTTTGTAGATATGGTTTGTACCTCCTCAGAAAATTCCAATAGTGTGTTAGAAATCATTCCGTAGAATGTGACAAAAAATAACACAACACCATAATTCAATCAAAAAATTATTTATTGTCCAATCATAATGGCTTATACATATTAAATTATCAGTTGAATAAAGTAATGATTCTTAAAGGAATACACAAATCTGATAATGAAACGAATTATGAAATACTAAAAAGTACACAATAATGGGAGCAAAATAAAAATTCTGAAGAAACTACAGCATTTTCAGGTCACAAATGCACAGTGAAATTATTTGAATGTTCCACTGCTGTTCAAAAATGCTACAACAACAACAACAAACAGAAAGAAAAGGGGCAATTATGAATAGGAAGATAACTAAAGAAAGCTTTCAGTAAAATTTAAATGCAATTGTAACAAGAAAAGTATAACATATTTTAAAGGTTGAAAATATGAAACCATTATTAACAGTACAAACAATTTCCTAAATATTAGACAAGAACAAATTCACAAAAAAAGAAAGAAAGAAAAAGAAAACAGAAGCTTCAGAATAATGTCACTGTTTTAAAATAATAAATATTTTCTCTTCTTCTATCAAATATAGGATATTTTCTTTTTTTCACAGATTCAATTTCAATTAATGAACACACAATCAAATTTAGGTTATGCGATTAGTTTTTGAATGATTTTTTTGAATGACAAACATAAAACAACTTTCATAAATGCTTTTAGCAAATAACTTAGCTTCCAATCTGATGAATTAAAATACAAACAGCACGTTTAATTTTAAAACATTTTTTTAATTTAATTTTAAACAATTTTTAAAAAATTACATATTATTTACTCGTTAAAACAAAATACCGCTCCCCTTATTATAGAGTTAAAAGCAATTAGTTGGAATATAAATAAATCAAAGAGCACACTTGTTTGCATATCTTAGAACATTTTCAGATATAGTAAAATAAACAATTTACATGATTTTCATTTTGGGGAGGGGGGGGAGGGGAAGAGGCTCAGGTTCTGAATACTTTTTATTTTTAATTCACTATCCAGAATTCTGTAACATATCTTAATTTAGAATTTAAATCGGATATTTAGAGCGGAAGAAAATAAGACCGTTTATTCTTAATTTTCTTATTATAAAGGGGGGGAAAATGAATCGCATTAAATCACATAAACTAGGCAAAAAAAAAAAGGCGTATTTCCATTTATTTTTACTAATTAATTATTTTATTTAACAAGTATATCACACAGAATTCACGTTAAAGAAATGGAACACAAAACTTCCTCTTATTTTAGATTATACATAAGATGCTCACAAATGCTATTTCCTTATTTGGAGGCACCAGCATATTAAAATAATAGAAGGAATAGACTAAATTTCATATGCAGACTACGAAAGGCAAGAAGAGGTGAATTCCGCAAGAAATGCTCATGCAATATTTTATAACAAAGTTGAATTCAGCACATTGATAAAGTAACCCTAACGTTGAATTACAATTTTTTTTGAGAGAGAGAGAGAAAGAGATTTATACTGCATTTCATTTTTCTATGAGAATTTTTTCCCCTAGAATATAATAAAATTTGGCATAATCACTTTTCTGTGTTGTATTCGTTGTAATTATTTCACTGTTATCTTTCCCATAGCACAGAATCTCTTCTATGGTAATTTTTTTACGGTATTAATTTTTTTTCCCAGCTTTTCACAGTCTGTATTAGAAACTTAGTGCCATTCTATTCATGAGTTTTACTAGCAGATTCCTCAAAATAAGGAAAATTATTTTATAGGCACCCAGTATTATGATAAAAATAGTTTTATAATCACACATGAGAAATAATGGCAATATGAAAATGTTACGCCATAATGCTAACGGATATAATAAATAATTTTTATTTGCATTTCAGAATGGAACATTCTTAAAAACATGTTGTGTCTTTTAGTATACAAAGATAGAAAAGTTTTCTAAGCACATAAAATTTATTGGTGGCTCTCAAGAATGATTAAAAATTTGGAAACTTCTTTTGCAAATTGCTTTCCATACAATTATTTTTATCAAATACTTTATTTATTCATTTACCATTACCAATATATTACACATTACAAATGAAGAAGATACGAGAGCCTTCAAACTGTATATGTATAAATAAGCTCAAAGTAAAATAATTTTTAAATTTAGGATGAATTTTGCTATAAATTTAACCATGATTTGGCCTATTCTTGTTAAAAATATGATTAATACTCCACCAATTACAAACCAAACGAAAGCAAAAAATAAATAAATAAATTATACAGTAATTCATAGAATTTAAGAAATTAAGTATTATAAAACAAAATATAATTTCTTGATACATGCAATAATAATCAGTTGACTGCAATATAATTTTACACCAGTATAAGATATTTTCATAAGTAAGTAAAAAAAGTAGAAAATGAATAGTACTTCTGTATATTCATAAATAAATGCTTATAAATCAGTTTTTTTAGATGAAAATCTTTGCCTAAAAAATCGTCACTCTAACTAAACCTTCTCCAATTTTAGACAAACTAAATTTCTTTGAGTTATAATTTTTCAAACTTTTTGAAAAGTTCTGTGCTTTTAACAGTTCAAAGAATTTCGGATGTAAAAATCAATTAATTAAATAAATCTTAAGATTACATAAAAAAGAAACTACTGTTCACTTTTAAAAACTTCTACATTATTTTAATTCTGTTACATAATTAACATAGAAAATGCAACAGAATTCATGGTTTCAAAATATTAATATTCAAAAATCAAAATATTTCCTTCATTGGAAAGAAGTGCACATTTTAAGTGCTTTTATATTTCATTTTAAAATGTAGATGCAAATATCAAGAAACTTATTTTTATAATATCAGAAAGGGAATTAAATCAATATAGCTGCCTAAAGTTTTCTGACAAAAATTCTTAACTATACAAACAACTAAATAAAAAATATCACAATAAATAAATATCGAAACAAAATATGACATACATTTTAAAAGTGTAAAAGATCATACAAATCAAGATCTTCTTGATACATAAATCGCACGTAATAACATATCAAGAAATAAAAATACTTCATAACAGACAACATTTAATACACTAGTAAATTCCAATACTAAAACAAAATGCAACAGAGTTAACAGTATAGAAAAGTATAAAAAAAGTTTAGAATACGGTGGGAATAAGTGTATAAAAACATTTTATCAACAAATCTAAAATTCATATTTTAATATTCAAGGATATAATACTTGGAAGAAAAAATAAAAATGTACATCAATTTCACAACATTCAACAAATGAAACATTGTTCAGATTAAATACCCTGTTAAAAAAAAACAGGAAATATACCTGCACTACAAAATACAAGTATTTTGGCACATACACTAGGTGATCATATCATTCAAACAGTTGAATGGGAAGAGAATGAGGGGAGAGAAAAAAAGTAGAGGAGTTTAAAAATAGAAACAAAGATGAGTAATAATTCTGACACTATGAACTTAACCAGACATTTTTAATGTAATGGAAATAAATATCCAAATATACATATAATTATAGCCAACATGCAAAAAAGTAGCTTACATTTCAAAGTAATAAACTAAGTACAATTCAAAAATTTGATGCAACATAGCAATAGCATTTCTTGCTGAGAATCAATACATATGCTAAATTGAAAACAATTTCGTATGAATGCTCCCACAGCCAGATGATTAAAAAAAATGCAAAAGTATTACTTATCTTCATTGACAAAGAAATGCAACTAACATAATCACAAGGATTTCTTATATAAAAAAAAGCAAATTATATTATATTATATATATATATATATATATATATATATATAATAAAGCACAAATAGACAAAATAGAATTAAACACTAAAGAGTTCTATTGATTGTCTACTTTGCAGCTATATTTTGCATATTTATTGGCTAGGTACATTGCTAATAATTTTTTTTATCGAAAATCCTACACTTTATAACTTAAAATAATTGCTATACTAATTCTCATACTTAATGGGATGGAGAGCAAAGCAAATGCATTCTCTACTTTAAAAATAAAGGATTATCTTTGAATGCTCTATATAAGGAATAACTGTAGCAAGTAATGAACAAACTCAACAGATAGTTTACATCCAGATAATTCCAGATTATATACTCAGACATCAGAAAAAATGTAATGACATAAATAAAGCAATCAATACTTAAAAGCAGTTGTAAACATAAAACAAGACGAAAGTAATACAGATAAAAGTTTATTCAGAAAGATGTTATTCAAAATTAATTTTATTTTTAATTTCAGAGGGGAAAAAAGCTCTAAATAATTTATTTTCTTAAAAACAAAAATTTGAGTATCAAAAACTTAATTGAAGGCGAAAACAGTACTGAACAGCATCAAAGTAAATTCCTCAAATTTATTCTGGCGGTTCAATAGCAAACACTTAAACAAGTTCTTAAACAAATAAAGCTTATGAAAATTTTTATACTGTCCTTTTTTTTTTCTAATTTCATAGCAAATAAACTTATTAAAATAAGAAAAAAAATTAATGAAAAAATGTTCAACATTCGGTCTCGTTTATTTACATGTTAAAATGGAAATATACTTCTTTTAAACCAGCAGCCTCATATCAATGCTATTTACCTACTGAAAATCTAAATACTCAGCTGTAATTGCTTAAGAAATGATAAATATTTCTTGAGATAATGAAGCAAATGGATGAAAACTACCTATTTTCATGAATAGTAAAGAAGTTTAAAACAAATTGCAATGCATAATAGTTTCATCAAGTATTAATTTTATGAATAAAAAAGCTAGCATAGTATTTCCCTGAATTTCACCTACAAAAAAATGAAAAGTAAATGGGAAATGTACAAGAATATGAAAACGTCGGTCATTTTTAAAATTCAACGTTAATTCTTAGAAGGTTCAATGTCATTTTAAAAGCAAAATATGGATGTAAAAAAACCGTAAAGACATACAATATTTGGTTAAGGAAATTAAATTTTCAGCTGTAAATTGCATCAGTAAAATGGCATAGAAAAATCTAAGTGCAAATACTACACACCTAGCACTTTGCATCCCTACTTATAAATAAATGTACTAAGCAATTGCAAAAAAACTGCATGTCAGGGTAAAACAGTACATGAGAATTTTGTGTAGGTGAGAAAGAGGTAAAACTTTGATGAAATAACATGTGGAAGTTTCTTGAAATCTGCACCATACACCTAATCTCAGAATAATGTTTCAGTAAAACATCCATTAACAAAAGAATACCTCATAAATCAGTATTAGAATGCAGCATATTTTCCATTTTTAACATGCAAGTAATGGGATTTAAAATGGAAAATTATGGGCTCACTTAAATATTTATATATTATCAAAGAAAATCTCCTACATTAATATATTAGGCACTGTTGCATACATTATTTATTTTATATATTATATGGCAGTTCAAAGTTTGCTAAACTCCTTCTTTCAACTTCAGATCAGAGCTTCTTAAATCTTAAGTCATGATGTAAATAAAGTCGAAAAGAAAACCTTATGATTGTAAAGGTTTCAAAACTATGTATTTTTGTTAAATTTTCCACAATTCAGAAAACTATTCAAAAATTCACTGAATTGAACCACTGTGTTCATATTATACAGTTAAAATTACTATATAATTAAAACAATTTGAGTAAATTTTATTTATTTGAATTTTGTTTTTTATAGATATGTATATTTTGGGTTGCAGCAAACCTTTGGGAACAAAACAAGTAGTGAATAGAAAAGTTTAAGAAGCCCTGCTTTAAATAATGAAAAATTGTATTCGAAAGAAGTTTTGGCAGTACAATCTGATGCATTCAATATGAATTTTCAAACAAATTTAATAATTTCCTAATACTTGCTAAATATTTCAATCAGAAATTGTTACAAAAGTTTATACTGTAAGCAGTTTTAAAATGCATCAAAATAAAATCCCAATATGGTAATCAAACTTACAATCTAAATTTAAAATTATAGAAGTTCTGATATAGACAGCACTCTTCAATTTCATATAATGAACAGTATTTAGATATATAAATGCAAAACTATGTGATATTTGCAAATACATCTGTAGAAAGAATGCAGCAATAAATCAATAGATTATTAATATACTAGCTACACTAATATTTTTCACTATAAAAAGTTAATGAAAATGCAAGGCTCAAATACTATCAAAACATTTTAAATCGTTATTTTCCACCCACTTTAATAAGACCAAACATAACAGCCACACAGTTTTTCACGAAATCTCGCAGCCTTGCTGATATGTGAGTAAAAGAGTATTTTCATTAAATACAGTCTTTGACGATTTCTAACTTGAATAAATATCTTTGCATATAAATAAACTTCTCAAGATTAATGCAGAAATGGACTACAGAATGAAATTTACATAATTTAAACTATTTTATTCGACTTTTCAAGAATAATATTATCATGATATTACTTTAATAAGATACTTCAAATATATAAATATTAAAAGCAACTACGTGTCAACGTATTTATTTGAGATGTTCTCTCTATATATAATTAGGTCACACTAAGGTAAAGAATATTTATTTTTAAATAATATTTATTATAATTCAGAAGAGATTAGGAGTAGAGACAGCAAAGAGATGGCCAAAACCTGCAAAGAAAAAAGAATGCCTAATTTTTTTCTTTATTGTTCAGAGTTCATCTTTACAAAGAAACGCAACTTTTAATTTAGAACTGTGCTGAAAAGCCTTTAATGAAGGTGTGAGGAATAAATATATAAGGAAATTTAAAAGTAAAGCATAACATATGTTTAACTAATTACGAGAGCATTAAAAAACAGTGCATAGTAAAAGTTAAAAGCCACACCATTTAAAAAATACAGTTAAATGCCAATCAAAGATAATTTTTAAATGCACATTTCAAAGGAATAATTTCATTCAGGGAAGGAAAATAACCAATAATCATAAATATTTGTAGCTGAAATTTAAATAATAGCAGATGCAAGAAAAATTAACTAATTTAAAAACCAAATAATCGAAAGATAATAAATAATTATCAGGGGCTTTGCAGAAGTAAGTAATTTGCACAAATAATATTCCCCACTCCTCTTTTACAAAGAAAAACACATTATGAGCACAATGATGCACATAGAAGTTTGCTTTTTCTTAGTGCAAGGCTTCAAAGAAAATAAGGCGAATAAATGCAGTGAGCAATGATATCATGCAAAACATCGCATATTAATTTTTGAGGAAGAGATAAAGTTGAGTTCAATAAGCATGCAGGAACTTTATGGAAAAAGATTCTATAAAAGCGAATTTAAGGGAATGATTTTATTACTTTTAAATTATATATTTAATCAAGTAAATTTAATTATAGCATTGCAACCCATTTTTACAAGCAAGCACATTTCTTGCAATAAACTTCAAATGTTTAAATAGATCTTATACCAAAAATATCTTTAGATTATTTTCAATAGACTATCCTTGTTATAAATAATTAAAAATTTTACTGTAAGAGATTGATTACATACGAAATGCTGTTATTCTTGTAATAAATCTATATTTTTAAATTGTAGAAATAATTATTTGACTAATACGAAATGTTGAAGGTCGAAATTCTTAGCAGTTTTTGAAACTTAAGGCACAACAATAAAAAGAACAAATTTCATTGAATTAATTTTAATACAATTCACCACACAATTTTTCCCATTAAAATAACATCAAAAACAAAATGACACTACTCCATAACAGAAAAAAGTTCCAAACTAAAAAATATTAAATTGCATAAGTCGAATGTTAAGCACAATTTCAAGAAATATTTTGTTACATAACGAGAACTAGCATTTAAAAAAAATTAGACTTAAATAATGCTTCTATCTTAAATAAATATACATCTTCCCATTTTTGAAAAAAAGATCAGTTCTTCTTTTCTCTCGAATTCAAAAAATGATCAAATCAACTACTATAACTGATTCACATAACAAATAAATAAATACCTTGTAATTCAACATAGCTTAAGACCCATCCTAAATCTTATATCCATAATTATTAGATTTACAAGAATGTGCATACTTCTTGTAAATACTTCACTAAACATTCTGGTTAAACAATATTCTTTACAATTACATAAGCATTAAAATATTTAATTTTTAAAATCTTTTCTGGTTGTAGTAAAGTTGTAGCAATATGATAATTAAAATTTTGTGAAATAATTACAATTTTAAGAAGAAAACACTTTTGACTACAAAAATAATCATCTATATTAAAAGATTATTAAATTACCAATAAAACCATAAAAAGGCAATATGCCTATAATATCCAAAATAAATGCATAAATATTCAATTTAAATGTACTGCAGAAATAATTTTCTGTGCCAAAAACATTACTATAATAAATGTAGTAAGTGGCCTCTTAAACAGAGATCTCACTCTTTTCCTCTATAAAAATTTAAAGCATTTTTTGGGAGTTTCTAAAGCTATTCTCACAATTCTTAAGGCAATTTGGAATATAATGGTTTGATGTTATATTAACAAAACAAATTTGTTACAAAATTAGTTATACACAAAAT
Organism: Argiope aurantia; assembly: GCA_026543865.1. Classification (NCBI taxonomy): domain Eukaryota; kingdom Metazoa; phylum Arthropoda; class Arachnida; order Araneae; family Araneidae; genus Argiope; species Argiope aurantia. The sequence goes on along the minus strand of JAPMOR010094133.1, from coordinate 455,601 downwards.
TTTTATGTAAATTGCAACATTTTCAGATTGCCTTTTTAAATAAATGAATAAAATTAAAAAAATGAAACTATAAAGAAAAATGTACAATTTGACATTTCTGATAATTTATTGATAGGGAATTATGTTTCAAAAGAATGAACAGTATTCATGTTTTCATCACAATTGCAGTGTTCTCATATAAATAAATATAAAGTAGACCTATTTTTATATTAACATGGAAGAAATGAAGAGCAAAAGAAAGTACCAGTTTCCTCAAGAGTGAGAATTTTTTTTTTATGTTTGAATATGCAGAAATATATCAAGTACATAAAGCATTAGCAAAAGGAATATAAAACAAGAACAATAATGTTTTTTTTAATTCTTTAAGCATTGTATTTAACTTTCCCTCAATATTTTATGATTCTTTCTTCTTTTTCTCGTCTGTTCAGCAGCGAAAACTGTTCGGTCTATAGAAATAATTTATATCATTTGTGAATTCGGCTCTCTCTGCTAATTTTTCAGAATGCTTTTTCTTTTTTCGGTTTTTCAACTGCAGTTAATAAAGTGTGTGTGTGTTTGTTTGTTTGTGTTCGCTCTTTTTATCTTCAAGGTAAGCCACATATTTTTGTCACGTCCCCCCTGTAGACATTTTCATTCTTTTTTCCCGATTTCAAAACAATTTGAATTTTCAGAATATTTTGAATAAAATATATTTCGCAGGGATATAAACGACAGGTTCTTTTATGTTTTCAATTTTAGTTATTTCATTGCAAGAAAAAACTTGTTTTTATATAAGCTTGCCCATTATTAAACTATCAAAAGTGTTTGTATTATTTTCTACAATTCATTAAAATTCTTAACTCTTAGAAGCATTCCTATTTCATTTTATTTCAAACCGTTTCTGATGATTCACAACTCAGAAATTTTGAAAAATTTCGTATTACAACTTTACAAAGAAAAGAATTAAGCTTAATAATATATAATAGCATTCATTTTCTTTTACATGCTGTGTTTTTTACTAAATGAGATATACATTTACAATTTATAACAATAGTCATAGCTATTTGAAGCCAATTTTCTTAGATCAATACAATATCAGTACCTAACAATTCTGAAAAAATGTAATTGACGATTTTTCTAAAATAGTTTAATATCGTCAAAACAAATGTTTGGCACTCTAATTTTAAATTTAGAGCAACTTTTTCAGAAATATTAAGCGCTTTAAAATCTTATCTCCAGTGAAAACCACGTTTACTTTAAGGAGGAGGAAAAAACTGACTTGTCTTCACAATTAAATTTTGATTATACATAAATACTATTCATGGTTTCCAAAGCTTGCCAATAAACATCAATTTCAAAGTTAGCTTATTTCATTGTAACCTACGAGCATCCATCCCAGAACATAATTTGCATTCCCCCACCTTTCTTACAAGAATAATTCATTATCTTCAGCAATCGCCGCGAAAGTTACAATTCGATTCGAAATTTTCGATTCTGCACAATAGATAAATCAATTTTCACTTTCGTAAATTTTCGTGTTGGGAGCTTAAAATTAGGGGGGGGGGGAATTAGAGGCCTCAAAATAAAAATAAAAAGGCTCTTTTAGGGCCGTGAAATAAAAAAGCCATTGGGAACCCCGTTAAAAATAGTTTGAGAAGTAAATAACTTGCAGGGAAAAAAAGAAATTAAATAGAAACAATACAAAATTTATATCAGAAATTTTAAAACTTCAGTTTGTTTCCTGATTTCCACCAAATGACTTTTTTGTATTGAATATTAGATTTTTCAGAGGAAAAAAAAAACATTCCACGGAATTTTTTAATGTTAAAGTGTAAATTTAGTTTAATTATATAAAAGTCCCCTTTTAAATCAATATTAGTATTTCACAATTACTAGTACCTCGTAATTTTGAATCACAGTCAAAAGCGAGGTTGACACTTAAGCTGCTTCCCACCCCACCAAATTTCTGCAGGGGGACATGTGATCAAGAGGGATTTAACATGCATCAGGCACACTTACATGGCGGTTCTTCAGTTAATTCGGTCTCAAACCTGGAACCCTCAGTTCCAAACTGAGATCTTATCACCAGGCTACTGTTGCTTTTCTGAGGTGAAAATAATTACACTTATAAAAAACACTTCAACTGCCATTTTTCTACTCATAAAAAACATTAGTTGTTTGGATTCATGAAAAAGTCATAATCATTTGAATCCAAATAAAACAGGACTTTAATATCGAATAGGGGACTTTAATATCTGAATGAATTAATCTAACAACAAATTAGTTATATAATAAAAGAAATTATTTTTGCAAAATATTCAGATTAATTAAAGTGGAAGAAAGGGATACATATCATTACTTTAATTTTTGAGAATACTATTTGGCATGGCTATATAATACCAAGACTTGCAACTACAGTTATATCAGGACTAGTTGTGGAGAAAAACAATAAAAAAATTTGAGCAGTGACCATACAAAAACTAATAATTTGAAAAAATGGTATGATGAAAAACTGGTAATTGCATTTCCAGAAACTACAAATTTGTAACAATTCCTTCTACCAATTTGCATTTCTTCTTCATAAGTTTCATAGCTTACAATACTTACACACAAAATATAATTACTTTGAATTTTTTCCAATTATCCATTGCATGAGTATGCAAAATATATGTTGAAAATCAAGAACTAGATTTCAGAAAAGCCAATGAATTGACAATAAAAATGAGTGTATATAAATAAAGACTAAAACCAATAAATGAGCCAATACCGTGTTTAACAAACTTACATATAACAGGGTTTGAAGGGGGGGGGGGGGGGGTAGATGAAAAATTAATAAAATACATTTTGTATTCTATAGCATTCATCTAAAAGAAAATATTTAACAAAGATGAACAACTGTTTTATTGAGATATCCAGTCAATATTCCAAGTATTTTGTAAGTAATAAATTATATGTTAGTGAATTAAACCAATTAGAAAATTATGATCATACTCACTTAGAATAGAATTCCATTAATTATATCAAAATAATTTACATAAATAAATATAACAGAAGGAAATAAATACTCTATTTTTTATCACAATGCATTGAGCTATTTTTTAGGATAACTTTAATAAAAACTTTCTTTAATAATTTAACAGATAATAAAACAACTGAACTCTGAAAAAAAATTCAAACGAACTTAAAAAACATAAGTGCGCCCATTGCCCAACTTTGGATGTAATTTATACATTATTTTGCAGACTACTTAATTAAAAGTAATTAAATGCTAAAATATGAAAATTGTACTATTCCGTCTTGGGCACACCAGGATGGGTATTCTAACCTTGTTAATGTCCTACATTATATGACTTTCGATTAAAGTATAAAATAGAATTGCATAAATATTAGAAATTGTTGAAATGCTTTATGCAAATCAAAGCAAAAAGTGAATTTATTCCATTCCAAACTGAACAAAAAAATCTTTATTTTAAACATGAAAATTATATACTATATTAAATACACCAAACACTAATTTTATTCTTAAGTCAATGAAATTTTTTAATCGTTTTAGCTCCTACATACTTAAAAAAGGGTTGCACCATATATATTTTAGTAACATTTGCCAAGAGCTCCCCAAATAAATGGCAAGTAAGGCGAAATAACAGAAAGTTAGAAATTTCAAGCCATTTTCTCACTTCCACTCTTTTCTTAATATCTCACAATAATCTATTACGATAAAAAAAAAAGATTAAAACACATAGCCTTCAAAAAAATTATAAACTACTAAAGAGATATACAAGATGACTTAAAACAATATTTTCTAAACATTCATAAAATAAAAAACCAACTAAGTTCTACTAGATTTATTAAGAAAAGTAATTATTCATTTTTGATGTATATATATAAAAAAATATATCTTTGAATATCAAAAGTAAAGTTAATGAAGATATTTTAAACCAAAATATAAAAAAAATCTATATTAATCTTACTATTAGTGAAATCAACCATACACTACACTAACAGTTTATAATTTTTGCAGTTATGTAATGGAATCATAACTAGTCAAATGCTTTTTATATGTATTTGATAGAAGAAATCAAAATTACTTCCTAACACTGCAATAAATAAGTCACTGAATATTTTTTAACTTAGTGTGACCTTAAAAATGTAAATACTTTGAGAAAAATAATTTTTAAAAATAATGAACATTTAAAGTCACATTCTATAGATAAATATGCACTATTATGACTTCCTTAGAATGTTTACATGTTTAAAGAATGGTTTTAAAAGCGACAAAGTTTTTCAATATTTGAAAATAACCATCTAAAGAAATGGCATGTAGAATGACAAGACCAAATAAAACCAAACACAATTTTAAATAAGAGATGATGTTAGTGAATTCAGATTTGAATATTTGTTTGGTCATCAACATTTGAAAAGCAACTACAAGCAAAATAAATAAATGCACTGTATAATAAACTAGCACAATATGTAATCTATATTATTAAGGACACATTTGCACATGCAAGAAAAAAGATAAAGCAAATCCAGTACATCACACAGGGTAATTTTTTTGTAATCATATAAAAATTATGTTTTAAATGTTTTTACTAAAAACTTTAACATTTTGTTTCAAGCTTTTAATTATTATTATTATTAGACATGATCATACTTCAAAAATTCAATAACAGTGAAATGGGGAATAGATAGAAGATAATTTCAAAATACATCAACCCATGAGATATATTCAAAAAGAAAAGAAATACGTTTTCCTAAAATAAAGTTAACAAGTGAGAGAAAATTCAAAAGAGAACACAATGCACAAAAATTCCAATATTAAAATAATGCCTTTTCTCAGTAAAAGCACCATTTGGTGTCTAAAACAGTAAGCATTCAGAAGCACAGGTGGTAGTGAGAGTTATTCAGTAGCAAAAGGAAAACCGCAATTCAGACACAGAAAATAAACAGTATATTTAAGGAGGAATAACAGTAGTGTAATTAGTTTAATAACATAGAGAGAGATTAACATTCTATTGCTTAAACATTAATTTCAAAACTAGAAAAGTTATCATTATTAAATCAGAAATGTATCAGTTATTATAAGTTACTTTTGTTTCAAATTTAATTTAAAACAAAAGTTAGACTACAATGAAGAGTTTATCTTGCACATGCTAGAAGACACTAAAGTCAGCAATTTGTTAATAGTAAAATAAAAAAGAGCACAAAACGGTCCTGTTAAATCTTAAAAAGATATTCTAACTATACACTTCCAAGCAAAGTTAAGAAATAGAAAATAATGAAGAAAGTGAGAAATAAATTTATAGCATTGTAACTAACTAAAGAAATTATTTACAGGATAGATGGAACATTGTCAAATCAAAAAATTATGATTTAGTAAATAAAATTCAAACAACTAAATACTATTCAATTTTCAAAACAATAAAAAAACTAATTAACAGCAAAAAGTTTCAGGTTGCACAGAGTAGGCACATGCAGGTAATGCAAAATATAAATTTTATTTTATTATAAAAAAATTAATTGTTAAAAAGAAAATTTGCATAGATATTAACAGGCAAGGCATTGAAATCCATTCAAATATCATTGTTTGATATAATCTATCAAAATAAAAGACATTTCCTAAGTAATTTTATGAAATATCGAAAACTTTACAAATTATATATAAGAGCAATGAGCATTTTCTGCTATAAAAGCGTCAAGACCTTTTCAAAAGGAGTAGAACGAAATTGATGTCAATAACATGCTAAGTTGTGCAATGTAAACAAAAAAGTGATTAGAAAAGAGATGTTAACATCCTATTTATTGGCATTTCAAAATTGAGCCAATTTTACAGATTATGGTTTTTTTAAGCTAGGAAAAGTAACAAAAAAATTGTTTAATAAGATCATAAATATTTCATATTCAACGGAAATGCAGAAAAAGCCGATTAATGCACATAATTATATCTGAAGTAATCCTTATAAGCAGTATGACACAGACATTAATCATAACAAATGAGGAAAAAATGTACATAACCATTAATTTCAGCCAATGTATTACAATCAAAACAACAAATACAAACGGCACAAATAATGTTCAAGTTCTGTAATACAACAGTAAACTAAAATATCTGAAAACTAAATCCAAGTTTGTATGTTCTTATCAAATATTTTTAACTATGTCAGAAAGAAAAGGAATTTGACGTACGCAAAGTCACAAATTTCATGCAGTTCTGACTTTATTTGACATAATTAAAGTCAGAACTACATAAATTTTAATTACTTGATTCAAATTAATTATGAGACGAAAAGAAAGTTTTACCAAAATAATAGTATTTTTCTTTTATTTAAGATAGTAAAAAATTACAGCCATGTCTTAATTACTGCTCTTCATTATGTACCAGAAAAACAAGATCAATTAAAAAAAATAATTCCGATAGTGACTTCAAATAGGACAAAAATTTTACATTTTGCTTTAAAAACTTATTTGTTTACTAATCTTGAAGGTTTAAATAAAAATATTTTGCATAATAAATATAAATGCATATATTGCCCTTACATTTATATGTTATTTTGTTTACCAAAATATTTATATATAAGCATTTTAAACTTACTATAAATCTCAACTTTTTCTCATATACAAACTAAAATTAAAGATAAAAAATGCCAATAAATTAATACTGCAAGAAGAATCTTGATTTAATAATATCAAATTAAGAAATAGTATTAACCAAAAATATTTAATGATGAAAATAAATAATTAATAATTAGCAAATACTATAAATAATGTCTAAAGGTGCTATCAAAAAGTATAAGCTTGAAATCAAACACAAAATTTTGATTATATTTTGACATGAATAACTTTAATTTTACATCTCTTGTTGTATGTCACTCTACAGATTATATATTTCTCACAGATATATATCGACCTAATTGATAATATATCAATCCAAATAAAGCAAAACATAATTGATTTGTGCATCTGCATGCACAAGTCTATTCTGTAGATTTAAATTTTTTACACATCGTCTAAAATAATTCATTAAAAGCATAATTTAAATATGAAAATGATTTTCCTAATATTTGAAAATACTTAAGCATAATAAAATCATGGAAATGTATCAGCAGGTACAATATATAGTATGAAGAATAAAGTCTTTAAAACGTTAAAACCATACAATATATATATTTTATCGATTTTCACAAAATTACGCTTGATATTGAAATAACATCAGTTGAAATAAAAGGCCATCTGAAATAATAACCATTAAAAATGATTCATGAAAGATAAAAAGATGTTTAATTTCACTAATCATTGCAATGAGCTATGCTATTTTTATAAATAACCCTTTCGTATAACAAATTTCATAAAAATACGCATTTTAATACGCATTTTCAAGCCTCCATCCTTCTGAATTCAATGTTCTACAAGATTAATTTGTTTGTTCTGGATACATAAACAATTACAAACTAAGCACTAAACATATCGAACAATTCACAATGTACATATACGAAAGCATATGAATCAATCTCCTAAATCATTTTTAATTTATTTGATTTGTTAGATTAGCATTCCATCCTCAAGTTACATTATAGGCTACTTGTTCCAATTCGGAAGTAAAAATCTATATATGTGAAAATAATAATTTTAATAGATAATTTACTATTAATATTTTCTACAACAAACACTGAAATGAAATATCCATTATCAGATAATCAAAACTCCTAAGAAATAAAAAAACATTCTAAGTCAAAATGGAAGCAAACAAATTTAGTCTTATAGAAAGAGAATGAAATTTGAACTTATTAAATCTTTAGGCCCTACCCCAATTATCTAATGTTCAAACTGAAATTTGATATTGCGAGAAAAAAATTATACAAACACAAAAAATATTTGATCAGTTTCATTAAAACAAAATTACTAGAGATACAATCAAATTTTAAAAGTAAGATTCAAGAACAATTAAATGAAAAAAGCATCTTCTTTCTCTTTCTATTAAAATATTAATCTTTCATTCAAAATAATTCAAGTTTCAAGATTTAAATAATAAATGAGGATGTAGACTAATGTCTATGCCATGACTGCTATTATTTTATAATGCATTAGGAAAACAACATAAGAATAAAAGTTACATTTTAACTCCTCCCTCCTTTTTCAATTTCAAGGAATAAATATCAGAAAGATTAAAATCTTATCAACTAAATAATTCCTATTTTACATTCATTTGTTTCAATTAATATAAATATCATAAAAAGCAAAAATCTTGTCTGCAACAAAATGAGAATGTATAGCTCTTTTCTTTCATTTCTTTGTATCCAGAAAACAATTGCTTATTCCTTCCCTAAAAGCGATTCCATTTAAAAGTACTAGATAATTCGTAATGAATTCATATTAACTAATTTTTCCTAGAACTGAATAAAGAAATCCCTAATAATTATTTCTTTTATAATTTAAACATCAAAATGTTAGTGCCTTATCAAGTACAAAGAAACTAAATTATCAAAACTTGAATTAGTGTTTATAAAACGAATTAATATTTATTAAAATTCTTTTTCCATTATAAAAAAATTAGGATTGTTTTGTAGGAATCATTTTTTAAAAAGATAGTATGATGAAGAAGTCAATTAATAACTAAAATCCAAAAAAAAAAAAAAAATTCCAAATAATCATTCATTTTCCACTTAACATTTTGTAGACGTAATTTCAAATTAGAGCATCAAGTTACTACAGAAAGATATGTGTACCATTATCACTGGAAATTGAAAATGAGGGAAATATTCAAAATAATTCAGAATTCTCCTTGAAACATAAACAATAAAAGAAATTAGGTCAACCTCTATTTTTCCCCAATTTTATGGAAGTAATTCACATGCCATTTTTCAAGGATTCATTTTCTGTATTATTATTATTTATAATTTTTTGTCATTAATACAATATTCATATTAGTATCTACAAAGTTTTTTATTCTCACTTTAATGCACATGCTTAAAAGACTATTTTTAACAATATAGAGGTAAAGAGCAAATATTATAAAAAAATAATTTAAGCTTATTACAGTTAAATAAGATTATATTGCTCACAATGATTTCATGTTCAAAATAACTGCAGTGTTTTCCAAAGCGTTTAATGCAGCTCAAGATACGTAACATATTAACTACAAGAAATACTTACACATAGGTAATTAAAATCAAACTCACATGGATTGAAACTTCAACTTATGTGAAAAAATATTCCAATTAGATCAGAAATATGATGATCAAGTAAATATATAGGTAACTTTTTTCTTATAGCTAAACAATATAGCTAACAATAAACTTACAGTAAACAGAATACCTACATATTTCTAGGTTTACTTGATAATAGAAATTATATGATAAACTTAAAAAAGGGGGGGAGGTTAGTAATAATTTTTCAATTTAGAAATTATATTACACAAATTAAAATTTATCAAATTCAGTAGAGACAAAGCAATTTTTAGAAAATTTAGAGTCAGTTGCATATCAATCAAAGTCAGTTTAATCAAAGAAAGCATGAAAAAAAATTTGTGAATAAGCAACAATAATTACAGAAGCGGTTGTTGGTACAATATTTTCAAAACGCTTTACTGCAATATCACAGTAATTTTGCCAATCAAATAATTGACATTTTTCTAAGTTTAACTTAATAATATACACTTCAAACATAATTCAGTATGACAAATTCAATAAAAATTCCATAGAGAAATTATATATATATAAATTTATATATATTTCTCTACTTATATTCACAGAGAAAAAAGTTGGCCACATAAATTAGTCAAAGAGTAATTAGTCTTTGTCATTTTCAAATTAAAAGATAATAACAGCTCAACATTTTAAAAGTAAAACTACATTTTAAGTTCAACGAATTTAAGAAAATTATAGAAACTATAGAAGATTATTAGTCGGAAGCTAAAATAAGTGAATCCACCAATAAACGAATCCTTCAATTTCTTAATTTTAATCCACAGGGGAAAAACGCAAGAAAACTTTTAAAAAAATATCACATAATTAATTAACGTGAACATAAAAGCACAATATATACGTGCACTAAAACAAAATAAATGCATATTGCCAAAACAAGTCTATAGAAATAAACATACAGGACTAGAATACGATGTTATTGAAAAATTTCTTAACATTTTTGCTGCATGAAGATTTGGTTCAATTTAAATAGCTCACTAATACTAATCACTTCATAATCATGCACTTTTAAAATGCAATCTAAAATACATAGAATACATATGAAGCACATTCAAAAATGTGTTATTCTATGTCGAAATACAATCTTTACAAAAATAAATAGCACATTACATCTGTTAGACTTTGAATAATGTTTACATTAGCAATTCAGTCACCTTTTTTCAAGCTTGCAAGGACATTCCCAGGCGTTTGAAGTACTAAATTCGGAGATGTAACAGGGGAAACAATTTCTTCCTTAATGCAAGAGCTGATTTTGCTTGGAGTACTAGGAATTGATTCTATTGAGCGAGTGCTTCCACACGATAAATTGTCGTCAATGATTTGAGCTGTTTCACCTTCTGAAAATGTTTCTGTATGTTCAGTGATGTCTTCTAGAACATCGGCCATTTCAATGAGACTGTTTTCATCACACGTTTCACAATCACTTTCATTCACAATTTTTGGAGGGACTCCGTCTTCATATAGCACCTGTTTGCCTATATTTTCTTCCTGATAATCCAATATGTGGCTTTGATCAAATTCATCATCATCTGCAACTGTTGGATCTTCTTCAGAAGATGATAAATGAGTGTCATATAATCGAAGATCACTTAATTGAAGCATGTCATCTAAGCTGCTAGTACTATTCCCAGAATACAGAATTTCACTACTGGAAGAAGAGTCTCCAAGATATTCTTCAGGGCAGTGTTTTATCCATTGCTCTTTCAACAATGGCTTTTCATTCCCAGTTTGGCTTTCTTCCATATATTTAACTGATTCAGACTGTGGTACTGTGTCATTACTATTAGAACTTAATATAAATCTGGCATTATCAGAATATTGCAAAGTTTTGTTGTCTAGGGTATCAGGTACTTCAAAAGACGCATTCGTAGCACTATGTTTAAACTTAGAAAGCTTTTTCCTCCCTTGTTTCTTTGATATGATCATTTCAATGCTGTCAGTTAAATCGTCAGTGGCAAAACGGTAATAGCTACCATCTTTGTTTGAAGTGACATAATCCATTTCTTGAGAATCGGTAGAACTGTGCATGCTGAGAGAATGTTTAAGTAACCCCCTACTGTTTATTGGTTCAGAGTGACACTTTCTTTGACATTCTTTTAAAACTTTCCCCACAGAGTCTTCTAAAGAATCATCTTGAGAAGAGAAACTATCAGCAGCCGGCAACTGATTAACAGAAACAAAGTCAACAGTTTTACTGCGCATCAAATTTTTAATATTGTGGTTAAATTTATTTTTTTTAGATGTGGAAAAACAGCCGGCTCTAGCATATAAAGTAGGACTACCATGACTTTTAAGAGCATGTTCTACCTCAACTCTAAGTACAGGTTTTGGAGGTGGTTTTAAAAGTGGTGACAGGGATTTTTGGGATTTATCTAACTTGTGCAAGACATATGTTATGTCACCATTAGTAGCAGCAATTTCCTCTTCAACCCCTTCTCCCTCAACACTACTTTGATGACATATTTCAGATAAATCTTTTATTAAATTACTTAATAACTCTCCCTTTGCTACTTCTCCCTCACTACCTAATGATGTCTGCTTAGTATCAAATGGTGCTTTTGAGTCTGAAGATATATTACAAATATGATCAGACTTGTTATCTGAGAGAGTTAAAGTATCACGGCAATTTTGATATACAACACTGTCAGAGAGAGAATGCTTATGATCTAAAGAATATGAATTATGAGAAGTATTATCAGACAAGTAATGGTCACTAAAATTATCACTGTAATTTTCCTCACTGTAATTACTTATTATATCTGGACTATGAAGTTCACCTTCCATTACATCCTTATTTAATTTGGAGGATAGCAAACCTGGTGGAAGATCTCTTCTCTCCAAATAGGAACTCCTCGAGTCAATGCAAATACTTCTATTGGCTATCACTCTAGATGATTCCTTGTTAACTCTAGGTGAGGAAGGCTGCGATGCTGAAGTTGGCCTACTAACATAAGCAGAGGGCACTTCTACATCATGAGATAAGATGACTGACCCACATGATTGACTGCTACTAACTGGCAGCAAAGGCTGGGCAGAGAGAGATGAACCAACCAAACCTAAGCCTCTACGATTAGTGCTCGAGACACGTAGACTCGTGGACCTAATAAAAATGTGCAACAATAATAAAAATATTTTAAGATAAATTATTATCAGTATTAAAACTATGAAATCATACAAAAAAAGTAATATATTAGCTTTTTCTTTCCATTTCGAGAATTTAAAATCTTAAACCATCACATTTAAGGTAAAAGCTTACCCTTTTTAAAAAGGTATAGTATTTTAAAATAATTCAAGACACTTAATGCATAGCACACTTAATTTGTCTTTTATTTAAATGAATAAAAAAAACTTTTAGAATGCAAGCTGGTAAGATTTCACCTTACCTTGCCCCCCTGCCCCGAAAAAGATAGTTCATCTCAGATCTAGAGAAACAGTTAAGTCTGTAAGTAATATTTAAATCAAAACAGATAATTACAATTAGGAGGCATTTTAAATATATGAATGAAAAAACACGAAAGTAAGTAATTTTTTTATTAAGACCAACAAAATATATCAATAAAAATCTTGATTTCCAGGCAATATATAATACTTCACAAAAAATTAATATAAATATTCATAAAAAAATTAACAGTCATAATGCCATAGTTAAAAGTCATTTGGTTAAATAAACATACTTAAAAGGGTAAAAGAAGGATTATATTTAATTCTACTGCTATCACAATGTGAATAAAATTTTCACGATGGAAAAATAGAAAATTATTTATATCAATTCAAGAATAAAACAACATATATATTTATTGATTTTTCTGTTATCAAAGTCACACAACTAAACAGATTATAATCAATTGAAAACATATCTATCTTAATAATTATTTATAGACTAAACCAAAAGTTAAATCAATTTTTAAATAAGTATATTTTGACATTAATTCATTAAATTGCCATTCATAAAACAATATATAGAAAAAGTAAAATACTTGGAGAGTTACACTTTCTATTGTCTATGCACATTGAACACTTTAAGCAATGATCCTTTCAAACAAGGGATTTACCTTTTGCAGATATAAAGTATAATATGAATAAAAATTGAGTAACTAAATTAAACTCCTAAACATTCTTATTTAAATTAACAAATCTCATACAGAGAAGAGCAAATTAAAAACGCTTGTTTGAATGCATATAATTAAAATACATTAGACCATGAACTTTTGGTTTACCTAAATAAATACATCCACTAATAAGAGCAAGGGGTCAAAAACAAATCAGAAAAACATCTTATAGCTTAAATAAAATTTTGATTACGAGAATACCATAAAAAATCCTATACTTAAAAAGAAAAGCAGATAAAAAATTTATTTTGAAATTAGATCTCTTGAAACAAAGCAAATATTGCAAATCATTCAGAAAATCTATAACGCATATTTAAATAAACGTAACTTAATGAATGATAAAATAATTCACAACATCATTACTTATTTTATGAAATAATACTCAGTATCATTAACTTAACAATGAAAATTCTACATTAAATAACAATAAGCAAAATAAATAAGATTACAATTTGCTTCTAAAGTTTCAGTTATCTTACTGCATTACATTTAAATAAATAAACTTAAGTTTCACACAAATATGCAAAATAAAATATCATTTACCTTTGGAATGGTTGGCGTTTGACATAATTTTCACGAACATATTCAACCATTTGTTTTTGTGTTCGCCCACTGTATCTATGAAGAAAAGGTTGGCATAGTATTACAAAATAATAGGCAATTAACATAAATTACATGTAACAATTATAAGTCGTATAGACGGTTTTCTATTGCAAATGAATGAAACAATTGCATTATTTTAGAATTATATAGTAAAAATTATTTTAAGAAGGCTTACAGCAAGGTATCTAAAAAATTAAGAGAGAAATAATTTTTTTTTTATTTCTCATTCGCTTAAGTTTCGAAGATCACTAATTTTGAATTTAGTTCTAATATATATAAAGACAATCTTAAATTGTCTTTATATATATTAACTAACAAAACTGTAATTCAAAGGACTTGAAATTCTTCAGTTCACTAAAGAAGCGTTTATAAAAAAAGAAAGTACATGACATTTTCAAGCCATCAGTTATAAAATTCGAAATTTTAATAATTAATGCAAAAGATACTTTTGAAAAAGGTCTTGATTTGCTGAACCGAAAATCGCATTTAAGAAAAAAACAAATCTACATTTAAATATAGCAGTTCATTAACTCGTGAAATTAATAAATAAATCGAGGAGGTAAGCAAAACTTACGACCAGTAGCGGCTCGTCAGCTCCAAAATAATCAGTGCTGCAAAAAAATATTTATCAACAGATTGCAATTTGAAGGGAGGGGGCATTAGTTTACTCACAAGTAGTGGTCTAAAATTTTTACTTTCAAAGCCAGATATGAAGTTTATAGCACTTCAAATATATTAAATAACTAATGCATGATATAAATTCTTTGTAGTTTTGTCGATAGAAAATTATGTTAATGTTGAAGTGGTGATTAAGCAGATAAAAGTATTAGAGCTTTTCCCCCCATACTTCCATCTTCATCTAGTCAGCATGATAATGCTCATTCAAAAATGAATACCAAATAAGATGTGCAATAAATATTCTTACATGTAATAAGTAATAATATATTCCTCCTTATAAAGATTATCACCTGAATAACATTTTAGGAAATAGTTTATATATCTTTCCTTTTACGAAGAGAAATCTCAAACAAAAGAAAATGAATAGTCATTAAATCAGGGAAGGGATAGAAAAAAATATCGAGAGAACAAAAGCAAACTTTGGAAAGGAGTGGGGGCAGCATCAACTAATAGCGCTACAAACTGAGTCTGAAACAAACTCTAGTGCCTTTAAATTCAAAAGGAGAAACAGTTGCTTTTGGGTTTCAGATAATTCATTCAGCTGCGGTTGATTGGGGATGTCTTCGTGTGCTGCGCCCTAAATAGCTCCGACTTGAGTCTTTTACTATTTTTAAGTTTTTACTGCTTTTTTTTTTATCCCATTTTCATTCATCATCAAATTCTCGGAATAAAAAGCTAAGAGCTTGAGCTCTCAAAGAGTAAAAGTAAGCAAACCACATAAAGAAAAAGAAAATGCAACTTTAAAAAATAATTTTAGGAGGTATGCAAATCTGCAATCCTAATGGATGAGCCATCATTGTTTAAGACATACTTTAGTTTCATAATCATAAAAGTTTTAGAAAGTAAAGTATAGAAAGTTTCCTTTAATTAAAATTTTTAAGACCTATAATAATGTTTAGATATCAAGAAAAGAACAAAATTAGATCTTAAGTAGAAATATGCTTTTCTTCTTAAGACTTCTCTTCTAATCTTCTTAAGACTAAGATAGACTAACAAATACACATGCAGACAGCATAGAAAAAAAATAGAAAATTTCTATTTTCTTACAATTAAAAGGCACTTGCTGAAAACATAATACTCTACTGCACACATTCTTATATACTTTCTTAAAAATCGACATGAGATTTCATTTGTTAAATTTAAAAGTTGCCTCATTTTGTAGAAGTTCAAGCTAGGACTATTTGGAATAAGCCACCTAATAAAAAAATTGTGAAGACAAATAGCAAACCAGATCTCATACTGACTTGAAGAGTGAAAGGAGAAAATGAAAAATATGTAAACGTTCAAAGACGATGCTAACGTTATTAAAGTTAAAACAAAGATTATACTGGGATATGAAGATGAGAATTTTAATTACAGTATTCTTGAAGGTAGTCATGAACTTATTCATCGAATGATAGATACAACGTAAGTATTTTGAATTGCAGCATACCGGGCTTCGAACTCCCTTTTCCAATTGAGAGAAAATTACCGCATCATTTCTGTCAGTAAAATAGCAAAACAAGTGAGCTGTCATTGTATTGTTTGTAAAAGAATTTAAGCTAAACCTACTAAGCCAACTTTAGCAACTCTTCCTAAAAATAGAATAAAAGCTGCTGCAGACTTAAAGTTATAAGGATAGATTGAGCAGGCCCGTTGTATTTCCTTTATGGAGGAAAGACATGGGTTTTCCTTTTTACTTGTGCCAATTTTATGACTGTGCATCTTGAATTGGTCTTTTCCTTGCCCTCAGAAGCTTTTATAATTGCTTTAAGATTTTTTTCTAAGACAGTTCGAGTGAGCATATACTACAACAGGGGTGTTTGTGCTCCGGGGAAACCCCGGAATTCCGGGGATTTTGAACTTCGATACCCGGAAATTCCGGGGATCGTCGTTCAAAAGGAAGTAGGAATAATAATGAATTATTTATTTTGATCTGGGTAATTTTGTTTGCTTTGAAAGCAGAAAACGCAAGGTCAGTGTGTGTGGTGAAAACTTTTCCTTTCTTTCTCCAAAGGCAGTGATAATGCGTGAAAAGGGGGGGGGAAACTTCTTTTTTGTTTTTTCCTTATTGCGAGTTATGACTCATTCTCCGGTTCTCGGACATTCACTTCTGGATTCTTATCGGCAAGTAGGCGCGGCAGAAAAAAAAAGGGAGAGACTTCGTTCGACCAGATGTGCGATCACGTGACTCTGGGTTCAAAAGTCTTATCTCTCCTGGTGTGGCGCCAATAAGTAGAGAAGGGGGATTTTTCGCCGTATTAGCTATTTGTCATTGATCGCTTCGCAACTTTTTTTTCTCCGCTGTGTAAAATTTTCGTTTCATTTATTGATGCACGTGTAAATTTTTCGTTTCGTTTATTGAAATATTTTTTTATTTATGTACGCAAGAGAATTTCACTACGAAATTTCTCGATATAAACAGTGATATTATACAATTAGAAGAAGGTGTCCGGAATGCATTTAGGTGGAATTGGATTGAACGGAGAGATGGTAATGGGGATACCATCGGCACATGGTGCAAGAAAATAAATGTTGCTGGACAAGCATATTGTGTTTTTTGTAACTCACTGCTGAAGTATGGTGGGGAAGGATTCAAGGCTTTCACAAATCATTCTAAAACTGTGACGCACATAAAATATTCAAAGTGCATTAGACATTCAATGACTTTAAGTAATTATGCTAATTCAAAAAATACTGATGACTTACTGGAGACTGATGCTCGGCCATTGGATATAGTGACAAGAAAAGCACGCCAAGAGGTATTAATAACTTCGTTTATCGCCGAGAATTCTCTTTCTTTCAATGTAGCTCCCAATTTAATTGAACTCTGCAAACAGTTGAGCCGCAATCAGACGGCACTAAACTCGTTGGAAATGTCCAGTACTACTGCATGTTATAAGATGAAATATGGGCTCGCAAAAACTATTAAGGAAAATACCATTAAAACTTTAAAGGAGACTCCATTTTCTCTAAATTTGGATGAAAGTACTAGCAATGCTCAAGAAAGTATACTGGCAATATTGGTGCAGTTTTATGACAACAATCAAAATGAAGTTGTAGTTCATCATTTTGCATCTCTAAAGATGGAATCTTGCAATTCAGAAGCTGTTTTTAAAGCAGTTGTTAATACTATTGAAGATAATAATATTCCATGGGCAAACTTAATTAGTGTATTAATGGACTCATGTAACACTATGCGTGGAAAAAAAAAGGGTGTTGAAACCAGACTACAATCAAACAAAGCACCCCACTTATTAGATATTGATGGTGACACATGTCACACAGCTAATAACTGTGCAAAAAAATTTGCTTCATGTTTTGATAGATACTTAGAAGATTTGTTTGATGACATCTATCTTGATATGAAAAGCTGCAGTAAAAGAGAAAAATTTTTCAAAATCTGTGAATCCCTTGCCATTAAAAAACTTAAGCCCTCTAAGAAACCAGACCATAGGTAGGTGTACATTTTATGTGTTTTAGAAAGAATCAAATATCTGTGGGATGCTCTTAATGCATTTTATTTTCACTACTTGGATAAAACTGATAAAGGGGATTATTTTTCTTATGTTGAAACTGTATACAATAAAAGAAATATTTCTGCAGCTCAGAAAAAAATTGTTGAAGGGGTGTATTCTTGCTTGCATTCCCAACAACTCACAAAGGATGCTTTAGCTCGGAAAAAAAGAATACTAAATGGGTTATTTGTTATGCAAAACAAAACTTTATTGCATATGGCATTATATTCAGCAGTATTACCAGAGTTCAACACATATATTAAATTATTTGAAACAAAAAAAAAAACCAATGCTTCATTTAATACATTCCAGTATTTATAAATTGATGGCAAAATATTTCTCTTTTTTTATGAAGCCAGAAAATATAGAGTGCACATCTTATAATAATTTATTAAAGGTTGATGTCACAAATCCAGAATTCCATCTACCTAGCAAAGTAATATTTACTGGTGCAGAAGCCTCCACTCTCCTGAAGAAATTATCAAAAAATCATCCAATAGCAAAAGAATTCCAAATTTCTCTGATGAAAGCTTATACTAATACAGCACAGCATATGAAACAGAAATTACCCCTTAAAAATTCATATCTAATTAGTTTTACAGCATTAGATCCAGAGCTAAGAGGTAAAACCAGTACAATATTAGCTTTTCAAAAATTATAATTTTTTATGTCCCATATTTTTAGTGATAATGAAAAGTCAAAAGTAGAAGCTGAAATAAGGTTATACCAGAGTGATATTGATATCACCAAAGAAATGCTCTACACATCTGATGAAAGTGGAAATCAAGTCAAGTGTACAATTGATAAATATTTTTCTAAAGTTTTTCATTTAAATGATTTCACAAATGATTATAAGTATCCTACATTGGCTAAATTGGTCAAAGCCTGCCTTAGCTGCTTCCATGGCCCATTAGTGGAAAGTGCATTCAACTTAATGGATACACTTGTCACTGACTATAGAACCTCTCTTAAGATTGATTCCCTAGATGCAATGCAGACTATTAAATATGATTTAATGGCTTCTAAAGAAACCTCATGTGAAAAATATGGCTCAAAAAATCCAATGACTGATCCAATTCACAAAGATCTCTTACTGAATATGAACAGAAGTTGGAAAACATATCAAGAGGACTTAAAAACATGTATTTCAGATGAGTCACCTATAAAAGTCTCTGAAAAACCTTCAACATTAGCAGAAAAGCAAACTGCTTCTACCTCTGCATGTGCAGTTCTCGAGGAAATTTCTTCAACTGTAAATGAGGGAAATAAAAGTCAACCTTCCTGCAATTATGAAGTTCACCACAAAAGAAAGACAAGCCCACAAACATCAGAAAATAAAAAAAAAGCAGCAGAAATTAGATAATTTTTTTAAAGAATTAATTCAGGTAATTTAAAATATTTACATAAAATGTAGTAGTTTATATGTTTGAAAATTTATGGTTATTAATTTTGGAAAAAAAGTAATCCATTGAACTTTTATAATTAGGTCATTCAATACTTCATAATTGTAATTTTTCATTTCTCCCCCCCCCCTTCTCGAAATTCCAAAATGTCGGCAGAAAGTCAGTAAAAGTTTCAGAGGATTTTTTGGGGTCCCACAAACACCCCTGCTACAATGATAAGAGCACCAACTTCGTTGGTTCAAATAACGCTTTCAAGAATTTAGACTGGGAGAAGATCATATCATTCTTCCTTTATCATGAAAATTAAATGGGATATCAATTTTTCACTGTCGAATGGTGGGAGCAGATGATCTGCATACTTGGTCTTACAATGAAAAATAGGAAAAATGAAATGTTCTCCCTTTTAGCTTGCATTTTAAAAAAGATTCAAAAGTTTAGGATCATAGATTTGAATCAACAATTCATCTTTAGCAAACGGCGATTTAATAGTTTTATATTATAATTTCCTCTTGATGATAGAAAACACTGTATTAAAATCTCTTGCCAATGAACCAAGTTCTTTCGCTTGCAGAAGTTAATGGAATTTGCCACACGAATCGATACTACTATCATTGCGATTTTTTTAATTTGTCTTCAAAATGTGATTAAATTCTTTACATCACCGTTAAAACATTTCCATTGCAACTCAGAAAGACGAGAAGTTCGTTTTATTTCATTTAATACACGGAGATCCCATTATTTCCTTCATTTATTGCTTAAATGAAACCTACTTTCATTTTCATAGCATCCACTGATCACGAAAATTCTTCGCTTATGATCTAAAATATTAAACACAGGTATCAATTCCATCTTACTCATCGGTTCCGTTTTCATAACACTTTCGACTTCCTTCAATAATTCCGTAAATAATCATCAGAGATGTGTTCTCTCCCGTTATAAAGAATCCGTACTCATGCTCATAGATGCTAATTTGTTAAACGGGCATTTAATAATTACTATAAATTTAATATCAGAGAACACCTTAATTGCGAACATAATGTTTTACATGACATAATTTTGAAAACATATTTACATCAAACAACATAACAAATCTTGAATTAATTATTTTCTGTTGATTTAATATGACAGTTTATATGGTATGAATAATAATGAATCAAATTTAGAATAAGTAAAGGAAGAAGGCCAAGGGAAAAATGATTGGAGTTCAGTAGAATAAATATTATATAATCATTCACAAAGTTTTTACACTTAGTCTAAAAATAATTTCACGAAAAAATGAAAATAAATAAATCCATACTTCGCATCTGGACTTTTCACAAGATTTTCTATCCCCTCCCATCAAAATGATAATCCAAATATCACATATAATATCATCAAATTATGAAAGATGGAAAAAATTCTACAACGATTTTCACATCCACTAAAACTTGATTTTGAAGGAAAAACGCATAGCAGAGAAGCAAAAATAATTAAGGATAGCTTGATAATTAAAAAATAAATTAGGGTTTTAAGTAAATGTAGACAATTACAAGATAAAATTAATTATTAAGGTTTCTTTTATAAATTCGCAATTGAAATTTCAAACTATTTAGACAACAACAAAAAAAATTAACCCAGATTTACCACTATCTTCTTCTTGCTCCCTTTATATTAATTTTATAATATTGTTTGAAAGACATGCTCAAAACAAAATAATACTAAGTAGTATGTTTCACAGTACAATTTAATTATGTGAATCAAAATTACTTTTAAAAAACTGTACTTTAAAAAGCTACATAACTGAATACAGTTTACAGTTAAATAAGCACGTTATTTTATAACATTTAATTGAATAATTAAATTATCATATTCTAAAATGAAACAACACTGCACTTACCTAAATGATGATCCTCGACTAAATATACGAGTCTTTTGACGAGGTAATCTTTTTACCTCAGAACAACGAAAAAAGGCATGATTTTCGATGCATTTCTTCCAGAAATTTTTACATTCATTTCGACTTTCAAATACGAAATCTACTGTGTCTTTATAATAACCCTACAAAAATACACATAAATACCATATCAATACACATAAATACCATATTATCTAGCACAATTATTTCAATAATATAAAATATCCATTACATGACGTAAATAACAGGTTTCTCAAGAACTTGATTATAATATTAAAAAAAAGAAGGAAAAGAGCATATGAAATCTACGGAATTAATGGATGCAAATTAAGTTTCAGTCATGAAAGAAATTATCATAGCAGCATTTTTTACAGTAAAAAAAAAGTAAAAAACTAATAAGTATCAATAGAAAATGAGAGAAGCTTCAATGTACTGCTTAACAGATATAAATGAATACTATTTGCATAGAATATGAAAGGTCTGCTTTTTATTCCAAAAACTAGCTCTTTTCAAATCATGCTGGGAGAAGTCTCTTTTAAATAATAACCAATTTATCTATTTTTGGATCTAATTTTATGATCTCAAAAGTTTCTGAGAGCATCGCTTGTCAGTGACGATCAGTATTAACTCAAGGAAGCATACAGAAACTTTTAATCCCACTCATTGTAATGCTGTAAAAACAATAAAACATCTGCAATAATTTATTTGCTACTCGAATCTAAAATTACTCATTCTTTTTCTATATATTTTATGGAAAACTTAATAGTCAAATGTCACAGTATTCAGAATAAGCAATATTGTGAAAATTACGCTTCACATTACACTCATAACCGGGAGAAAAAAAGGGGGGGGGGGGGGGGAGAACTGAAGATAGCTAACTGAAACATTGCAGTTCACTCAAATGCAAATAAAACCCGATCACAGATTGCTGAATTCTTCCCTACAAAATGAAAGGAAAGAAGTTTTACAATAAGCAAATTCTGTACCACATGTTATATGTCAAAGTTTTAATAGATTGTCAAATTAGATAAATTACAGAATTTTCTTCTAAGCAAAAAATAGTAAATGGACATATTTTTAAAAAACGATTAATTCCTCAAAAAGAAAAGAAAAAAAAAACTGCAACTGATTCAACTTTCTTATATTATGGAAACTATTTGAAAAACGATACGATTCTAATGAGTGATTATTATAAAGAGGCAGAGAAAAATACAAGATGTGCAGTCTATCAATACCTCTTTCTTCTGAAATAGAACTACATAGAGAAAGGTAAATCTGAACAAACTATTTAAAAAAATTTGAAATGCTCAGTATCTCTTAAAAAATTCAGCAGTAATGTTAATCATTCTATACACAAAATTATACAGTATTATTGGGGAAATCTTACGGAAAATACAGCATTATAAAAAAACCGACAGAAATCTTCAAGTTGGTGGAAAAACACAAGCAAATAGAATAAACAGTATTTAATCAAAAAAGTTTGAATAGTATATAACTCAACAACTAAGTTTAAGAATCTAAGAACGATATTTAGCAATGTAACTATATACACAGATTTTCTAAGTAAAAATAATAAACCACTCAAACGAGACTACTTTTAAATTATTAAAATTTCTTTTTCAAATTAAATCTGTCTCATCACAAAGATTCAACACTAAATGTACAAAGGATTGAAAGGTAAACACAGATCAAAGAAAAGAACAAAATGAAAGTGCATTAAAAATTATTTTTTATGATAGCCATACTTACATAACCCTCCGGATGAAGCTTTATCAAAAACTTTCGCCTCTTAAAACTTATTTTCCTAATTTTTGCCCAGGAGAATGTGTTAATTTTTGTGTAGTTTTGGAAGACCAACACACCCATGTGAGCAACAGCTAGATTCAAAGGAACTCCTTCACTATCCTGAAATAAGATTCCATATTTAAGAAAAACGCTAAGTAAATACTTATTATTAATTTCTAAAACTACTGAAAACAAATAAGAATCGTTTTCCATGTCCCACTGAAGGAAAGAGGCAAATGAATATATATATCGACAGTTTTCATCTCCATTTCAAGTGAAAATACTGTTATTTGAGCAAATGACAGAATGGAAGTATTTTATTATTATTATCATTATTAAGCTTGCATTTCTTTCAGTGTGTTTGTAAAGTACAGTCAGAAATTTAAAAATATATATATATTAGATATTATTCAGTTACCACTCATTGAACATTTAAACAAAAGCAGAAATGAAGAAATTACGATTCTCCAAAACTGCAGTAAAGTTTCTTAAGTGGTAACTTAAGTGCTGATATATCTACTTCTACAAGATTTCCAGTAGTAGCAACCATTTCTGATGTCATATATAAACACAACGTAAGGCCAACTATAAAATTTGGTTAGATTTCAATAATTATACCCGCTTTTTGCGTTTTCGCACAATGAATGGTCATTTCCATATTAAATGAGGTCTTCCGACTCATGGGTAAATTGGATTGGCGAAGGAGATATCGAATTAGGTCAGCTGTATGCCTGCCTGATGGAGGTACAGAGTAAATTTGTCATTTAAATGGAACTTCAAAACTGTTATGAAACATATGATCGAATTTATACTCTCGAAATTCTTACATGCATGAGAAATACTACTACTCCTGAAAATTTTAGCAAACATTTAAGACATTAAATCTGAAGGGGGAAAAAAATCACTTTTACATTTATGTATTGCAAAAAGCATTCAATTAAAATAAATAAATTATTGCTTTATAGTAATTTTATAATAAAGGTTAACAGAGAAATAAATTATTATTATTATTATTTGGATTAAAAAAATCCCAGATATATCATTGTATGATATCAGTGTATTACTGTTTATTTTTAACAAAACATCAACAAACTATTTTAAATCTATTTATTTGTTTAACAATTTTTATTAAATAAAAGTGACATTAAATGTATAATTTCTGAAATATACATGCTGAATAAAATTATTACATTAAAAATGCAAAAGTTTTTATTTTTGTGAATACTGAAATAACAAATTTTTCTTGCAAAGGAAGCACAAAAATCAAGAATTTCTGAAGTTTTAGTAATGGACAACTTGAACTTTTATTATCGGCATAAAAGTGATATTTTTTTGCATGTTAACATTATAAGCAGGTCTTTTGCTATTTCTTCAAAATCTGAAATTTTAATAATCTTAAGATTTCTTTTTAATTATTAATAAAGCATTAATTATACATATATTGAAAAAAAAATCTTATTTATCATATTTCTAATGCTATCAGTTATAATAGGAATTTGAAATCCTCAGAGCTATCTTCAGAAAGTTGTCAAAATATTTTGACCAATCTGGATGGCATAATTTATGTACAAGCAAGAAACGACGAGATACGTCAATCTACAGCACGACACAAAAGTGAAAAGAGGCAGAAATATTTCCCCCGGTGGTTATGTAGAATGAGTTCTGACATGGATTCCTTTCCACGTGTCGATTTAGGTAAGAGCCTAAATCGACACGTGGCCATTTGCTTAGAATGACAAATTCTCATCCTCTCACTCGGAGCTTGAGAACCGTTGATTTAAGTATTTCTACCAAGCTCGTGTTGAAACATTAATTTAAAAAAAAAGATGGAATCGGACCAGGAAATAAAAGAATATTTTAGAATGAAGTTAATATGGGTTAAATTAAGATAAAAATTAGGAAATTAAGCAGGATTTAATTTAGATTTAGAGATATCATTACATATATGAAACGCGATCCTTATTTTTTTTTCTCACCATTTATACAGAGTAGTACAAAGATTGACAATTAAACTTAAATAATAATAGCTAAGATATTTTATAAATAATATAGGTAAATTATAAATAACTTCAAAATGATCGATAATATAAATGGATAGCCCTTGAATATAAAATGTATAAGAATATGTCCAAAAAAAAGCCATTTGGGAAACCAATTTTATAGCATCAGTTCGGAAGTTTTAAGTTAATTTTACACAGAGAATTTTCTCCATTCAAATTTCAATAAGCTAAATAAGGCCCAAAAAAGAAAAATCAAATAGTAGTTAGTATGGAGTATAAAATATATTAAAGAAATACAAACCAGAAATGATTTCTATATATTTCATACTTAAAAAAACTATAAATTTATACAAATCTTTTAATGCATCAAAAAACTATATAAATACAAATTATAATGAAAAAGTTACAGTTACTACTTTCTTTATCCTTTGCCATTATATGGTATCTCTGCATAGAGACACAAATTCCCTTACTGGCTCTTATTCAAAATTAAGGAAGACTATTGCTTTCAAAGGCATTGCATTTTCTCTCATTTTGCTGAAACCATTTTAATTTCCCGCCTTCATAATATGAGTTTTGAAAAATGTTTTCTTTTAAATACAACGAATTTATTCCTTTATTTTGGTCTCCCTGGAAACTGCGTCCAGGACAGGTGTCCTGTCTGTTCCACCCCAGTTAGGCCACTAACTGGAAGAATCTCCAGGTATAATTCTCTTTGGATAAACATAGGAACAAATCAATAAAACGCTTAATGCCTTTGCAATAAAGGAATTTAAAAATTACGCAAATCCGATTCATAAACACGTTATTATAGGTAATTTGGAAATAATCGAAAATTGAAAAAACAATATGGGAATTAAAGAACAAAGATACAAAATTCTGCTTGACTTTTAAAATTTCTTTAAAAATTATATTAAAAGTTTGCTTAATGACTTCAATAATTTCAGCTTAAAAATCGCCGCTAAATTTGATATACCGGTACAATTTTTTACCGAATGAAAATGGATCACATATTTTAACTTTAAAGACTTCATAAGAAATAATTACAGATTAACCAATTCAAACTACAAAATATATGAATATAGAAATATAAAGGTTAATATCCAAGCTCTCCAAAAAAATTCATAATTATCCTATCAATAAAGCAGCAGGCAATTATGCAATCACTTGTAAAAAATTCTATCTTGACAATTTAGATAAAGAATTAAAATCACCAGAAACATACAAAGTTAATAGATCAAACATTACTATCATTAAGAAAACGATTTCTACTTTAAACAAAAAAAGATTAAGTGTCAAAATGTTAACATACCAAATATTGTTGTCTACCCAAAATTACATACATAACCATTAAAATTTAGATTTATAACTTCGTAATCAATACTTATGTGAACAAAACTGGAAATATTTTCTCAAAATACCTGAAAATCATCCTCAGCTTTGTTGAAAAAATTATACAAGGATAACAATAAAAACTGCAACTAAGTTATTTAGTTCCATCAAAAGAAATAATTCTATGGAAACTTATGATTTCCAATACTATAATTCCTTTTGCGATTCGTGCTAATACCATCCCTTAACGAATAATTAATGCATTGTTCTCCAAATTTCACAATCTACTTCCACTTTTAATAATGATTTACTATTCATATAATTGTAAACATTTTTGCAGATGCGTGGAAGGAAAGAAAACTTTTCAAATTTTAATTTCGATATATTTCATCCGAGAGCCATAATTTGTATAAAGAAAAAGCGATGATAAAAGGACGTCTGTTCACATCACGATACAAGAGCAAAGTGACAGAATTTTTCCTTTCAGTGGTTTTA
The DNA here is from genome assembly GCA_026543865.1 of Argiope aurantia. NCBI lineage: Eukaryota > Metazoa > Arthropoda > Arachnida > Araneae > Araneidae > Argiope > Argiope aurantia. Next base: position 428,626 of record JAPMOR010094133.1, on the reverse strand, counting down.
CTATCAGATTCCGATAGGGATTTTGTTGAAACGTGTCGATTTAGGAAAGGGAATCTTAGGTATCTTCGAAACACTTGCACAAACACCAGATTTCTACCCCTTCGTTCGTAGCGTGGGAAAATAAGAAAATTGAATTTTTTGGAGCGCTTACTGGCAATAATTAAATTTTTAAAAAAGTAGAATCAGGAATAAAAGAAAATTTTAGAATAAAGTAATATGGACTAATTTAAGATTAAAATATCAGGATATTAAGAATTAAATTATATATTATATATATATATATATATATATATATATATATATATATATAACCAATCTAAAGTAAGAAATAGTTTGAAAACGAAACTAAAATGAAAACGAAACGGTTTCGAAATCGCAACAAAAATTATTACCTATTCAAACAAAAACCAAAAATGGAACAGGTAAAAACTTCATTATTTACAAGCAACCGCGCGGACATCGCGCGTCCGCCACAGCGCGCTGTAAAAACAGAAGTGTGGAAGAGTGAGAAATAAATTATCCCTCGTCTTATATAACCTATGATTTTGATAGGAAAAATATTTCTTCATAGTGCTAATACATTATTAAGATTCTGATAGGGATTTCTGACGCATGCCAATCACATGTAAAGGAAACACAGGGATCTTTTAAAAAGAATGTGCTTACTGGACAGTTTTTTACCCCTTCACGCCGAGCGTGTGAAAGTATCGGCGTTTAGTCGAGTCAGCAATTTTATAAAGCTTCTCTTGAATTAATTAAGTAGAGACAGTGGAATTGGATCACGAAATAAGAGAATATTTTAGAATAAAGTTACTGAGGGCTAAAAGTTATAGTTAATTTCTGAAAGTTATAGTTGATGAATTTCTTTGTCTACCCATCACATTGTGAAAACTGGTGATCATTTTGCATATAAATGTGCACATTTTGTCATCTTATCTTTAAAAGACGTCTGTTTAGAGAAAATTTTAAAAAAATTTAAAAATATGAATTATTAGTTAAAATTAAATGTCTTCAAAAAAATTTTCCTTAATAATTCCTTTCAATTCCAATAAGAAATGAAAATAAAAAGAGTATCCGTACCTGGCTTTTGCTCTATTTATTGAATTTTTTATAGTTCCTTCTGAGGATAAACTAAAATATTTCATCAACTTAAAATAGAGACACTTAAATAAAACAACGGTGAATTATAATTAGATTAATTTGTTACTATCTTTATAAATATATATTAAATATAATTCCTCATTTATAAAATGTAACAGAATCTATACACAATATAACATGTATTACTTTAATATATCATAAACATTTTTTTCTTCTTTTCTTAAGTACATAAATACTGCTTTATTTCATTTTTTAATTTTATTCCATTTACAAATCTGCATTTTTTTCATCATTTTCTTAGATATTTGAGAGAAAACAGTCCCCTCCCCCCCCCCCACTTAACATTATACTATTTACCATCAACAAAAAGCTAGTAAATGATGTTACTCTGCAAATAAGATAAATACAGGACTTAAATGAATAAAAGATTTATTCATTTTCAAAATGTTGTATATTCAAAGGTATTACACAAACATAGCATATATGGAAAATAACCATATGGTATGATAAATGGAAAATAACTGTAAACTCACCGGGTCTTCTGCACACTATACAAATGTTCTATGTGTGTCATCAGCGTCACACAACACAAGTCCTGGTTGAATAGTAGTTGAATTTGTTCTATACATTTTGCAACGTTATCCTGCCAATGGTCATCACTGTAGCATTGACTCGTTTTCTGGACTCCTCTAATGTTTATGGTGGTGGGAGGTGGCCAAGTATCGAAGTCACAAAGCCTTAAATCGGGTGACCTAGTAGGGAGGGGGGGCAGATGGGGAACAAAGCGAGGTCATCCTCACCAACACGGCCACTGCAATCAAATGCGGAAGTTCATTCCGGTATCGACGATTCCAATGAGGGAAGTATCCTGACGTAACTGGAAGAAAAATCCCTGGAATCCATAGCTGTGAAAACAACAATAACTGCAACATATCCAGGTAAGCTGCATCAGTCACCGTCTTTTCACAGAAGAAAAACGACCCATATAAAACTTTGCCTGTGAAACTGCATAAAAAACATCGCTTCGGGTAAATCTCTTTCAATTGCAACATTTGCAAATGGAGTTTCAATGCCTCAGAATAGCAAATTCCTGGATGAATTGAATGCAGCTTCATCACTGAATATCAAATTTGCAACGAAATCCACATTCTCCAATGCTTCCATAATTCATATTTGCATCCGTAATACTTTTGAATATACAACGCTTTGAAAATGAATTAACCTTTTATAGCAATCATGTACTATAAACATTTAAGTTTTCTTATCATTGCAATTTCTTTGTGTATTTCATTTAAGATTTTTTAAAGAAAATTCTCCCTTTGTGTGATTATTATCATTCCTATTCTTTCTTAAACCATATCTTTCTCATATTCCCACTTATGTCATCCTTACTCACTACAATAAAAAATACGTCTTGGAGTATTTACTTAATTGTGCAAGCACATTTTTTTTTCTTCTTAACATCGACTTGATTTATTACGCCTTTCACCATCTATTTAGATTAAAGCATCGAATTTCATGACGAATATCCCTATCTTCACTTGAAACAAAAATCAATAAATTAGACTGATAAAAATTCATTTTAAAATTTCTAAATTAATCTGACAAAAAATATTTTAGTAAATGAGGTGTTAAAAAGGGGAGGGGGAGAAAGCTATTTTTATCAACAAAATATATCTAACTGAATCTAGACGTTGCTTAAATTGCAATAACATACTCATGAATGCTCAGTTTTTATAAAATCCCAAGCAATAAGTTTTTTGCATATATGCTTGTTTTTTAATGTACCTTTATATATTTTCCTTCCATAACCTCAATAAATTAAAAATTTATTAATATTCATTTACAAGTTTTTGTATAGATTGACCCATTTTGTTTAGTATATAGAAATAGATACATTTTTGGCAGCTACTTTTCAGAAATGGTACAGGGAGACCATAAAATGATCTGCCTTCCTTCAAGGCATCTGCAGGCAAAACTAATGAATGAAATGAAACCAAATTTCATATACAAACCCCAGAAAGCAAGTGAAGGTGAATTCTCCAAAGAGTACAAAAGTTGCTAATGAAGTTGAACCTTATGAAGAGGAAATTTACGAAATTAAAAATATTGCATGTTAATGGTGAAAAATTAATGTTTTATTAATTAATCTTATTTTCCGAAATTTTAAACACTCCGTTTATGGTCTTGAGAGCACTAAAAGTTCTCTTCTAAGTGACTTTTGGTTTTACTATAAATATTGTGTGTGTGTGTGTGTGTGTGCGTGCGTGCGTGCGTGCGTGTGGAATACATTTTCCTATGCCTTCCACTGATTATGCATGAAAATTGATTTCATTCCATTTATCTATTTTAATTTTTATGGACACCTTGTACACACAAAAGAGAGCAAAGGGTTTGCATTTTAATAAAAGATATATAAATAACAATAAATGCAAAGCACAAAACAAGAAAGAAAAGAAAAAGTTGTATTCAAGCAAATTTCGATTATCAAACACAAAATATAATACTTTATAATGCAATCCTATGCTCTTTCATTGCTTATTTATTTTCTTTCAAAATAATCAGGATTCTGCTTGAGAAATAAACAATTGATAATTAGAAACATCTAATGAATTTACAAATAACAATAAATTTTCAAAATCCATTTAGATATTAAATTAAAATTAATTTAAATTAGACATTAAATAAAATTAATTAGATATTAAATTAAAATTAATAAATTAAATTTTAAAATGAAACTTTAAATAATATATACCTTAGCAGGAGTCATTTTAATACCATAAAGCTCACATCGCCTAGCAGTTTCCAACAAATTGAGATCAGCTTCAGCAGGAGATTGGCCACTGAAACAATAAAAAATAAGTTATGAAGCAAAAGCTAAGAATATATTACCTATGTGAAGTATATGATGGAAAAAAATTATTTACTATAATAAGAAAAAATGTTTAAGGAATTAACATAAAATTTGACTTTTTGAATATTAACATATTTATCCAAATAAATCTGCTCTGGGTTAAACGAAATTAAAACAAATAATTGAGTTTACAAGCATTATTCATTTATTTTACATATTATTTAATGAATAATCGAAATTTACTTTCGTATTTTGCACATCTGTACCAAATGAACATATTATTTCAGAAAAATACTAATTAATACTGCGAGGTAAATCATCCGAGATTACAATCTTTTACCATGATTGAAACAGTATAACATTTATTGCTTCTAAAAGACAAGTTATAATAAAAATTATATACATAATACTGTATATCAAAAAGTCGAAAAATATTTCAATCGACGAATAATTTTATTCCCGGGCTGTTTTTTTTAAAATCAGTTAAAAGGTTCAACTGTTACTATTTCATTCAGAAAGAAGCTTAATCGACACTCCCACTGCCCCAGCTGCATACAAAGAAAACTGAAAATTCTATCCCATTAATTCATATCGTCTGTGAATTCGAATCAGCCCCGGGCAGACTTTCTTTGCATTCAGTTCAGGATTAAAAGTGAGCCCAAATTCCAGAAGTTCTTGAAGATCTTTTTTTAATGAATTAAATCTCTGTATTATTTTGCGATCTTTGCAAGGATAAATACTGCTAAACATTGAAAGACAACTAATGCAGTGAAGGCAATTCAATTTTTGCGAATCACGGTTTTTCCTTGTTCTCCTTATGCTACAAATAATTGGTAACACAAGTTACCACTAAGTGAAGGCAGAAAGCACAGTCTCTTCCTAGGATCTTCCCAGTCTCTTCCTTTCATGCATTCAATTTTAAAACATATTTTCAATCACACTCTTTCCTAAGGGTGTCTGCACTTCAAGATCTAGACATAGTACAGGTCACAAAAATCGCCATTCTTAGACTCTACTTTCACAAGGTGGAAGGATCCATCTTTACACAAGAATATATAAGTTACTTTTCCAAATGGTCAGTTCAAATGCTCTTGTTCCATTATTTCAACAAATATTTTCCCTACCTTGAATTTATTATTTTATTATTATTTTTCTTCCTCCGTTATCCTGAATATTTCAATTTAAAAAGACTTCCAAGATCTTCTGGTAGTTTCACTTATATAGCTGCAGTTTGAAAAGATTCGTGAAAGACAGTTCCAAGTGATCAAGGATTAGGTATTTCATTTGTTCTAAATTTTCTGAGGAACGCAGAGCTAATGAGAGAGTTTATGATTGTGTTTATGGTTCTAGACGCCTTCTGTAGCGTACGAGATCATCGTATTCTGAAGCATATTCCTAATCACAAACTATCATATCCTTTTCTTTGAATAATCTAAGGAGTGCTTCTTCTAAAACTTCTTTCAGAAGATCATTCACTAAGCTTATGAGACCACAATGGGGATGACGACGATATAAATTAGCAAATAATTTCTTTCTTTTTTCCATTTTCATCAGTTTATTCACAGTCAATACAATGGAGTAGTCGATTGGCCACAACAAATATCTGTCCCATTATTTGAGAATATCACAGTACATTAACAACGGTACGTAAAAATACATTTCAATAGCAGATAAATTTCCACCGACAGTGGGGAGAGAGGTTCCAAGTGGATCATTCGGTATACAACATATGTAAAATGCGCACCCACGTTTTGGATCAATCTTTTAGAAACAGTGAGCCAGCTACACCTACCACACATATTTTAAAAATACTTGCATATATTATTATTCAAATAAAGGAGAATTTTTTTTTTAATTTCAGAGCAGGAATATAAACATTTACAGCAGATACAGCAGTTCAAATTTTTATGACTGCATTTTTCAATACAATGGAGGTTTTGATTGGCCCCAATAAAGATAGTCCCAATATTTTCGACGATGCTGATTATCCCACAGTACTCGAGAAATATTTTAATTCAAGAATGGTCATCAAAATCTGGATTCCACAATGCATCCGGTTTCCATGTTTATGTATAACCGAGTTCACTACAGTTGTCCCCTAGTAAGATCATTAGACACTTGATGTCTTCTGTATTTTGGCAATATATGGAATGGGTCCTTATTCTAGTAAGCCATTTTTATTAGTTATGATATTGTAAAAGTGCTTTCTCTCAAATGATGGTACACTTCTGACTACCACTGGACACTTCTTTCTGGACCAAAAGCTTGGGCATATTTTCGGCTTCATTTACTCCGAGTAAGAATCAGTTGGGGCTCTGCTCCATTAATTTTTTTTGGAATTATTGCAGAATTTGCGAATTTGGGTAAACGTGCAGACAGTTTTCAGTTAAGAGAAAGATCTATAATATCACTTGTTGTTGACAAAGATTCTAAAAGACTGTTCGGACACCAAGAAGAATTAAGGGAATCAACTTCATCGATCAATGATTACCGATTTTAAACGGCAATGGAAGAGTTCAATAGTTCGGTTTGAAACGGATGGTAAAGAGTTATCCTTATCTTCTGAATACCCAACATGTGAGTAAATTCTACGAAGAGTTATACGCATAGCTGGAATCCATGATCTGCAGTTAGTACAGATGGACATCCAAAACGAGCAATCCAACTGTTGAATATCGTACGATAAACTGTATTTGCACTCATATCTGGTATGGGTATCGCCTCTAGCCATCAGGAAAAACGATCAATTATCATTAGAAGATAATTATGAATTTCGGATGGTGGCAAGGGACCCAAAATATCGATATAGAAATATATAAACTGGGCATCTGGAAGGTTACCTAACGGCATTTTAGTATGACTCGATATTTTCAATCACTGACATGATTTACAAAACCGAACCCATTTTTTGATTTTTGATTTTTCATACCAGGTCAGACATATCCTTCACAAATGAGTTTAGTAGAAGTTGCAATACCACAGTGCGAAATGAAATAATAATAAAATGACTTAGAATTCCAGATGAAACAGCACATAGCAAATTGCATGTAGTTGAAGAAGAATGGCAGATTTCAGTTCCAATTTAACACAAGATGTGTAACTCTTTTAAAGTTCTTGAATATTTTTCTGTACTTCTGTGAATTCTCCAAAATTTAAAAATAAAGAATATGTAGTCGAATCAACTTCGATTCTGGAAAGTGCGTCAGCAACTACATTATGAGAACCTTCCACATGTCTACTGTCAGTGAAATACTGTAATATGAAGTTAAGACAGTGTAATTACCTAGGTGACCATTTATCTAGATTTTGTTTAAAGGTATAAATTATTGGTTTAGGATCAGCATAAATTCCTTTTGGGGGGCATCATAGGAAAAGGGGATGCATAATTACTTTCTAGAAGGTGTTAAATGTTCCAAGTGAATAATTTTGAATGCTTCAGCAATTTTTAAACAATCGATAGCTAATCTGAGAAATTTTGCAAATGGATAATCTACTATTCTTATATATGAAAGATTATATTTGATTGCTTGATTAGTATCAGGCAATTTAATAATTGAATGAAAGTTAAATAAAAGAGTATGATACACAGAACCACCTGAACAGATTATTCTAACAGAGTGTAAGGATGTTTTTTCAGCATGACCCATTGGTCGAAATTTTTTCAATTTTTAAGACACTAGTTGTGTAAATTAGGCACTAGCTCAGAAAAATGCAGAAAATCTGTTCCAAAAATTGGCAAAGTAATGTTATTAACAAAAAATACCCAATTATATACCCTTCTTAATTTACAATTTAAAGAAATTGCTTTTTGACCATACACATTAATAGGAAACGAATTGGCAGCGAAAACTGCTTGATATGAAAGTTGTCTTTATTTGGTATTATTTGCTTGAAGCACCGACCAGAAATAGCAAATTTATTATCAGGAATGAGTAGGCGACGTGATGTTTGCGGCAAAGAACATGTCGCGTGTTTTCTCTGTTAAGCCGAAAAAATTAACACAAGCAAATTTCAATGTAGATTTCCTTCTCATAATTTTAAATTGCATATACAAACCAACAATAAATCACAAAAATGTACGACTCCCTGTTATTTTTGTGAAGAACTTATATTAAAATATGAAACTTTATATTAAAAAATCAAGCCTCTATTACAAGAATTGTGTCCAATATAAACATGCCATATAATTGTTTAGGAAACTAACTTTGGCTATTTTCAATAAATAATACTTTCAAATTCGGATAATTTCTCTAAACAGATAACAAAATAGTTGTAGAGAACGGAACAGAATGATAAAGAATGATACTTACATATGTTTTTTATGATTTTCCATGATTTTATGTTCAAATTCTGCATCTTGGTGAGGAACAAATTTAAAAGATGAAACATAAGTATGATCGGGATAATCTTCAGAAACAAAATCCCCACATTCAGCTAAATAAAGATATGATACATATATAGCCAAAAAAATGCAAACCTCACAAAATTCTATTTATTTTACATGATAATTAAAAATTATTAAGTTTTGAAACAATATGTGATTATGAATGTGATAAATTTATTTGCAGCTTTGAAATAAATACTTTTATCATGTTACTTAATTTTTTAAATAAAACCTCTTTACTTTCTTTCAGAACTGTGCAAACTATTTCCGATGCCTTTCAAAATATAATAACTGTAAGTAAATGCCTGGCAATGATCTGCTACATCAACCAGCTCAAGAACACAGTAACAATTGATGAAATATGAAAAATAAAGGAATTCTTATTTCAAAATAATTTTAATTTGTTGCGCATTTTAATTTGTTTTAATGTTTATCGTACACTGATTAACATGTTTTTTGTGCATAATAATTCTAATTGCAAATGATTAGGAAACTGCAAAAATTTCATCTAGAAATATTAAATTAATACTTTTTACAGTTAAATGACACTGTATGAAGATTAGAATAAAGGATTTCAGGATTTAAATAACTGAAAATCATTTAAAATTAGCACTACATCTTCAACCAATATACAGTGGTGGCCAAAAGTGTGGACATTTTTTGAAAGTTTTATGTTTTTCAACTTTGCGTGCTTGTAGAATATATTAATTTTCACTTAAATACAAATGTTTATATATCAAATTGAAGGTAATTTAATGTAAAATGTAATAACAGAAGCAGTATTACAATGTCTGTATTACAAAAAAGTTACGCTCATTTTAGTAAGATCTATCTTAGATTTGCATTTTTTTTAAGTGATACTTACACAATCAATACTTAGTAGGATAACCCTTATTTTTTAAGACAACTTCACAGCGTCTTTTCATCGAGTGAACGAGTGTTTGGAGTTCATCTTTCGTAATCACATGATGCCAAGAATCAATTATAGATTTAATAAGTTGTCTTTCATTGGATGGACGTTTTTTTCGTACAAGAATTTTCAAACGTCGCCTCAAATTTTCAATTGGATTGAGATCAGGGTTGTTTCCTGCTCATGGTATATATACATCTATGCCTTTATTTTGAAACCATGCTTTGCATACTTTTGATGTGTGGCATGGAGCTGAATCCTGCTGAAAAATAAATGGTGCTTTGTTGGGGAAGAAATCCCTGATGGAAGGTATCAATTTTGGTTCCAGGACAATTTCGATGTATTTTTTGCTATTCAGGATGCCATCAATCACTTGAATTCGGCCCACACCATCTGCAGACATACATGCCCAAATCATGGCATTTGTTGTTGTTTTTACAGTTGCTTCAATGCAATCAGGATGAAGCGCTTCACCTACTCTACGTCTCACGTATTTTCTACCATCACTACCAAAGAGCGATATTTTAGTCGCATCGCTCCAGATTACTTGCTTCCATTGATTTTCTGACCATTTAATGTGTTCTTTTGCCCACTTAACTCGTTTTTCGAGTTGCTTTTGATTTAAATATGGTTTTCTCCTTGGAATTTTAGCTTGTAGTCCAAATCCTGATAACCTTCTTCTTTTTGTTCTTGAACTTACTGCAATAGCCGCTGCATTCATTTCACATTTAACGTCATCCGATGAAATTTTTCTATCTTGAAGGCATAGCCGTTTAATTTTTCTATCGGCAGTAGCAGTTGTGCATTTTTTTTTCTCCTTATTTTCCACTGATTTTGTTTTTCATAACGTAAACAGAACTTTCGTACACCAGAACAAGTCACTGAACACCAACTTGTCTTGCAATTTCAGAATAAGAGAGGCCATTTTCTCTCAATATGACAATTCGGCTTCTTTTTGTAGATGTCCAATCAGTTCTTTTTATTGGTGTTGTTTGTTTAAAATTAGTTTAATTAAAAAAAAAGGACTTAAAATATTCAAAAACAGCAATACTCTATTTAATTGTACTAGTATGCATCATTCTGCAAAATATTTCCACAATAATAACTCTTTTACCATCCAAATAACCTAAATTATAGTTACAGACATTTGATGGGTCCTAAGAACAGTGTTTGTGATTGGCTAGTACGCTTTTATTACAAAACACGTCATTATTCAAAACGATTTGTGTTTGTTTGTTCTACTAAAATGAGTGTAACTTTTTTAGTAATACAGATATTGTAATACTGTTTTTGTTATTAAATTTTACGTTGAATTACCTTCAATTTGATATCTAAAATTAATATATTCTACCAGCCCGCAAAGTTGAAAAACATGAAACTTTCAAAAAATGTCCACACTTTTGGCCACCACTGTATATATTTTACAGGCATAGCAGCATCAAATAATATAAACATTTAATAAATTAAAATAAATTAGCACTTCTCTTTTAGATTTATTTAGATATTTAGAATTATTCAATGATTCCTATCCTTCCACCATATAAAATGAAAAACATGACCAATTGTTACTATTCTAGGTTGTTGAAAATCCCTAAAATAATCACACAGCAATGTAAAAGTCATGACTATCTTAATTATATCAAATAAAATTCCAAATTTCAACATAAAGTCAATCATAATCATTGCCAACTCCTGAACTTAATAGTCTGGCAATGAACAAAAACTTTTGAAGGGTGAATTTTTTCTGTCTTCCAAATCATGCACTATCATTGTAAATAAGAACAATCAAATAATTAAAAGCACTCTATCTCATCTCACAAAAACAGTTTTATTATTGTTATTATTAAATGCAAATATAGAACAATAAATTATGTCTTTTCTGATTATTATTCGCCAATGAAATTAAAAACTAATATAATATTTATGCGCAACTCCCCTTATGACAAGTTTATGTATACAAACCTTGAACTATGTATGATGCCATTAAAGCTGCGGTATTATCATTGCATAGTAAAATTCCTTGAGCTAAATCTCTTTTGATTTGTAGACTAAATAAATATCTGAAAGAAAAAGAAAAAAAAAAGAAGAAAAATAACCTTATAAACAAGTTACAAATTTATATTTAAAATTACAGATATCACACTAAAAATAAATTTAATTAAATATACAAATTATATGAACTATGCAAGGGTATCCATATTAACTTCAGAACAACGAAAGATACAGTCAGAAATGTGTCGTCCAGATGTGCATTGCGACGGGGGGGAAAATCAGTTACAAAAAGGCAAATAATCACTTCTGCAACTATTGTAGGAAAAGATATATGATGCATATTAATGCTCAGAATAGAATATATAAAACAAGCATTTATATACATCAAATTTTATTTATTCATCAAAAATATTTTTATTAGTCTTCAATCTTCTCTTGGTTATCTAATGGGTATTTATCGGGTTAACTATACAACAAATTCAAGAAAAATATTTCAACTCCACTATATTTCATTAGCAACATCATCTTGCTTAAATCTAGTTTAAGAATACCATCATGTTAAGAGCATAGAAATGCCAACATAGTTTATACAAATTTAGAAATTATTTGAGTACATAATATGCAAATAAATAAACAGAGAAAATAAAAATACAAGTAAAATAAATAAATTTCTTAGAATGGTCACACATATCAACTCTTCAGAAAAATATTTTTATAAACAGTTATCCAGATTTTCCTAAAAATATACTTACTCACAAGGGACTTATGTAAAATTAATATATATTTTTAAATAAACATAGTCATATTATCATTACATAAAAATCATTCAAAAAGAACCAATGCTTATATTTCAAATGCATTTGAGGCTTCATATTAGTTTGAGAATTTCTTACAAAAAGAATTTATGCTATAATTAAATTTCGCTAAGTATCACTAAAATATAAAAAATTCCATGCTAAGTTTAGGGTAAGATTTTGCATCTCAAACAGAAGTTTAGAAAAATTAATTTGCTACAAATGTCTTAATAAAATCATAAAAATAATCCTACAAAATCTGTAAAGCTTAGCAGTGAATTAAAGCTTTAAATATGCTAGATTTAACTCTTTAAGTGGAAATTGATATTCAGTATGTTGCTTGCCAACTCATTCGAAAATAAGAATGGAAATTTCTAGCCAAAACGGTTCATAACCTTTTAAACACATTTGCAATAGTATACAATGTAGGCGTAAAATAAATTTACTACTAATATAGGTAAATATAATATAGGTCATTAGAAGCACATATATCACATTACTGGCAAAAGTTGGGGAAACCTTTTGGAAAAACTGCATTTTGGAAATTTAATTTGCTTAAAATGATAAGGCTTAGCTTCTTCATTTGAATACAATCAATCACTATGTGTGTACAGACGGCCAACAACCTGGTATTTTGTTATTGGTAGAATTCAACAACTGCAGCCATGTTTTGGAGGTGTAAAAAGGTCGTTTTTCTGTGTTTCTTTGTGATTGTTATCAAGTTGGTCTTTTTTTTTTTTTTTGCATTCTTTTACTTTATAAATTGCCAAAACATGAAAAAAATGGTGCAAAGATTTGATTGGTCACCCCCCCCCCCAAATATCCAGTTTTACTATCATGAGCAAACCATTCACATGAAATTAAAAAAAAATTGATGGAAATCCAACAAACGGTGAAATCTCTTAAGTTTCTGAAGGAATATAAGGAAACTCAAGCCACTATGAAACTAAATTAGTAATGACAACAAAAGTTGTACAATCCCATGTGATAATACAATAAATTAGATTGTATCTACATGATAAAAAAAATCATATGGGAGCATACAAAATGAAGTGGTATTATGTAATATGAAATTGAGTGTAAGAACGGTCCAGCAAATTGCAGCAATCTGGTTTAACTGCAAGAATCCTTCCTCCCTTCCCCCCAAAAAGACATTTTAAGTCCGAAAAGAATATTGAAAGGATTAAAAGGACAAAACTCATCCTAACTGGACAACAAAACAACGGAATTGCGCCATTTGGAGCGATAAGACCAAAATCATATTATATGGAAGTTATGACACACACATACTAGTAAATACCTAATTAGTGTTATGATCTGGTACAACAATAAAAGACGCCGGCAAAATCTGCGAGATTAATGGGAATATAAATACAGAAAATTACGTAACAGAAATACTCATTCCAAAACTTCTGGCTTCCGCGTACGCCCTTTTCTCAAAAATGAAGAATTTATCTCAAGAGAATACAATTCCAATTCCGGTTGACACTGCATGTAAAAATTCGTTTTAACACGGTCTTATTTCACAATTGGAATAGCTTGTAAACACCTCAAACATTAAAATCTGCAGAATAGTCTGGAGAAACTAGTTGTACAGACCCCACTCAACAATAAAACCAAATAAAATAAGAGAAAATACATCAATTATGATATCATATAATAACAACAAAGGAATTAAAAACATTGGTGAACTCCATGGAATAGCATTGCAAGGTGTAATAGATGCCAAAGGTACCAAGCATTAACTGCCATAAGTACAAATTTTCATATATATGTCATTATTTCTATGTTTTCTTTTTCTCCCTTATAATTACAGTTCCAATACAAGTATCCCAACAAAAATTCGTTAGTTAAAATTTATGGTTAAATAACCTTAAAAGTGACGTACGATTTTATAGTATTTCTCTTAATAAAATTGCAATTATGAGTCATAAAATCTGCGCTTTTTCCGAAAGGTTTCCATAATTTTGATCATCATAAAAAAATGAGCCCCTACTGGCTGCAACAATCAACAAATGAGAGTAAAATTGGATGATGAAGTATTTCAAAATACTCACAGGGTTATTGCCACTCAAATCTGGAAAACAAAATCCCTGTGTTTTCCCTGTACATATATTCAAGATACGAGAAAATGCAAAAATAACACTCATATGCTTGTTATAATGTAATATGATTTTAAGTGGGAATAGCAAGGAAAGGAAGCACAATTTAACATTATTTGAAATAATAGCATATTTAAAAAATTTTGATATTTACATAAAAAAAAACATTCTCTTTATTTATTTTCTAGAATTTAGCAAGACAAAATTTAAATATTAAGGGAGGGAGAGGCATGACTAATAAATGCCTGTTTTCTCATATTACTTAGGCTCATTATTTCCTTACAAAACGAGTATTACGCACCAAATGGATTTTACGAGATCCTCGAGCTCTTTCAGCAAAATCAAGATGAGTTTCTTTTTTTATCCGTTCAATTCGTATTAAATACGGATTTTGAGCAACTCGTTGTTTTTAAATGATTTCCTGGTCTACTCTGAATAAGCACACTCAAATGATAAACAAACCATTCAATGAATTTACGTGCGAGTGACTAAATACTATAGCAATGCATCCACAGATTGAATGCTGTTATTCTCGCCAAAGAAATGTATTCTAATCTTTCACACAATTACAGAAATCTCGCACGTGTTAATTAGTTACAATTCGGGAATCTTATGAGAAAAGACCAACTGTCTCACAAATCAAAACTGAACTGGTCTATACCGAAAAAAGGGAGAGAGTGCAAAAGGTGCGAATTTCCGCATTACACAATTGCGAATGGTATTGTTTCGTTTTTGGAAGCGATGATAACGAACTTTTGTTCTTGCAATCTTTAGAGATCGGCGTTTTTTAGATGAGAAAAAAAAATAACTAAGAAACTTAAAATGCCTATATTTTTCCGGCTTTTATGAAAATGTTCAAATTTCCCTGCATTTTCCCGTGTTTTTTTTTTCAGTTGATTTCTAAATTTGCTGTAGTTTTACGATTTTTCAGGTTCTCCCGGTGCCGTAACAACCCTGCCTCGTAACTGAGAATGAGATTTTTTTTTTAAAAAAAAGTTCTTATTCCTTAGATCACAATGAAAATTTTTGAAAAATTCAAATGACCTACATTTATGCACTGCTAAATGAAAATGAATGGCAATGGAAATGATTTGTGGTATATGACAGAGACATAGAAAATGTTAAAACAGGAAATTAGGATATTAAGCATACCATTTGCTTAACTCTCAGGAATGAGTTGGTATGAAAGTAGGTTTGGAGATTAAAAACAACAACAAAAAAAAAAGAAACATGGTGCATAAAAAAAAATATTTAAAAGTACCCAAATAACTGAAATAACCTTTAAAGGCCATATTATATATTACCATTTGTATTTGGAAAAAAACTTATCACTTAATAATATTTTAACAAAGTTTTTACTGCTAAGAAAAACAGCATAGCTTAAAAAATAATAGAAATATTTCATTTTTATTTCACTTATACAAATCTCAAATCTAAAGTGTAATAAACCACAAGATAAAATTACTTTAATAAATAAATATTTTATGAGCATATGACATTGCTGTTAACGACTTGTTTGTCAAAATTTATGTTCTGAACTGAAAGTGTCTGTAAAACATGATTAAATAAAAACACCTTTTATTGCACACTCGAAGGTGTTTGACACTCACGGAACCAAATTTCATGAAATTTTGTTTAATTGATATTGAGATAAGTTTTTTTTTTTTTTAACCAATTATAGTGAAATATTTTTTTTTTTCTTTTCCATTTTCTTTTAAAGGAATTGCCTGAAATAAGCAAACTAAGTGGGTAGATAGAATTATTACAATCATTTCAAATATTATTTTTACAACAAAAATTAAACAAATCATTCATTCTCCGCTGAAAGTATCACTATTCCCGGCTTCATTTTTATAAGTTATATATTACTGCAACAGTTGTATTTATAATTCTATATTACATACATTAAAAACAAAGACTGTTTTAGAATCTGTTGACATGCGGGCTTCATTTGTTCCATTGGAAGGCCATACTAAAAAATTCGATTTTTTTAAAGGCATTTTTACAATTTTCTCGCATATTTCAAGATGAGAAAAGCAGACGCAAACTTGTAAGAGAAAAAAAAATCTGTGGGGAAAAATAGGAAAATAATTTTGCTTTTTTATCTGATTTTCACACAAAAAGAATTTTTCAAAGCTATTCATAGTTGCTCTTAGAACCAGTAACTTAATAATGCATAAAAGCACGTGCAGTCATTTCAATTCTTCTTAACTTTGATACGGTGATTGTTAACACAGGGATTAAGTTTCTATTCTTTCTTTAAAACTTTAATACATACTTTCAAGTACCTATGTTAAAAATTTCAACTATATCTACTAATTCTTGAGGTCGCAGGAAATCTGCTAATGTTTAATATCTATTTATATGCAGGACGTTTAAAAACTATAGACTGAATCACAAATAATTTTGCACACACTCTTCCAAGTGTGTGGCTTCAATTTCAGGAAAAAAGTTTATTTTTGCTGACGGAATAAAAATGGACAAGTGGTGATAATAGTTCGCATAAAATCGAAATTATTTGAAATTTTTTCAGTCTAATTTATGAGTGCAGGAAGCAATTTTTCATTATATTAAGATTTTACTTACTGTACCACAGTTTTAAAAGACTGTCAAAGGGAGGGTACGAGGTTGAAAATAGAGTTCAGGATGAGATTTAGTATAATGGTAGTATACATTAAGAAAGTGCATGCATCAAAATATTAAAACGCAATAGCCAGTCAATTTCGATAAAATGGCCCTAAAACTTTCAGCATACTTATATATTGATAAAGTAGCGTTGTTGCCGAGTTCCGAATAGTATAGTGGATAAAGCGCTGGCATAGCATTCACGAGACCCAAAATCGGTCCTGGCTTTCTTTTACTTTCGTTTGTTTTCTTTTTAAATTATTTCAAAGTAATTTAACAATTTACAAAAAGGTTTAAAGGCGTTTTTAATTTTTAGACGAAAAATAATTATAAATAGGAATGCGTTTTTTATATACTCAGAATTACTTAAATTAAATTTACAATTTAAAAATGGCTTCAATTAATATGATACTAATGTATATAAAAAATAATTATGTTCATTCGTACGATTCTTAAATTATAATTTAATTTTTAAGTGTTAAGATAATTATTATTTAATTTTGAAGTGTTAAAATAATTATATCTATAATTTTAACTATAAAAAATAATTTAAATAACTATTTTTATCTTAAAATCACTAAGTCTTAAATTTTTCGATTTTAATAATTATAAATTATTTGTTATAACTCAACGAAGCTATATTTATATCGATAATCAAAAAGAGAGCTGAAATTAATAAAATTATATCAGCAAACCTTCTCAATATTAATAATCGAAAAGAAAAAGTAGAAAACAGGTGTTAAATTAAACAAAGGTAGATGGTTCAAAATTTTTAGAAACGTTATATGTTACGCTTTGTACACGGCCCAATTTTCTGGAAAAAAATTGAAGGTAAAAGAAATTTGTTTTCTAATCGATTCTTTTAAGGCTTCTCTTGTAGATAATCATTATTCATCAATTGTGCAAGATGTCAAAATACACCTATCTTGTTTCAAATATTTTTACGATAATTACCATTCTGTTTCTTATCTGCAATAAAAAATAATGAAATTTTTATGATGTCATTTATTTTATTAACAATTATGTTAATAAAATTAATTTTAGCAAGAAAAATAATTATTAGTTACGTTCGTAACTATTTTTTCTGCTTCAAGCATTAGATTTATTTTTCAGAAAAATTTATTTTGAGAACATCTATTTTTGATTGATAAAAGTTACATATCAATTAAAACTGTCTATAGTTTTATTTAAATAATTTTTAAAAAGAAAAACGCATTCATATCTTTAATTTTTTTCAAAAAAAATTATAATTGTGGCATTAAGAGAAAATAAATTTATTTTTCCATGCAAAAAGTAATATCATATTAATTGATAAAATTATTAATTTAGCTTAAATAATTCTGAATATTTAAAAAAACGCATCCATATTTATAATCATTTTTCTCCTAAAAATTAAATTATAATCGAAGATTCGGGGAAATAAATATTAATTTTCGTATAAAAAATAAAAAACATACTAATTCAAACTTTTTGTAAATTCTGAAGTAATTTAAAAAGAAAATAAACTGGAAAAAAGCAATATGTGTATGTGTGTGTGTGTGTGCATAATATTATTTCGAATCCTGCGGGCTAAATAATAAGTAACATTTTTGTTTAAGAAGAAGGTTTAACACGCAATGTAGAGACTTTGTATTTTTAATTCTCTTTAATATCCATTTCGCGAAAGCAATTTATTTACAAGGCGCAGTGCGGCACAAAAGCAGAAGTAAGAAAAAAGGGAAGAAGGACCGAAACAAATGATCACTAGCCTTATATAACATGGGATTTCCGGCCACGAGCCAATTCAATACACGTAGTGGCCTTTGACACCTTTTCAAGAGCACCGAAGGGATAACTTTCATTTGAGACGCAGATTGATAGCGCAGTAATTTTTACACAGCTTCATACGTGGAATGAGATCAGAAAATAAGAGAATATTTTTAGAATGAAGTTACTATAGGCTAAATTAAGATAAAATCTTGAAAATTAATTAAATTGAAATTAGAATTAAAATATCATTATAATTTCCCCCCACCGCAAGACGTGGAAGTGCATCAGGGGCCCTTTGACACACAGCCATACCTTGCAGTGGTGTCTGAGTAAGTTTAATTTAAAGTATATTGAAACCTTCACGTTATACAAACATTATTCAGAAATCCCACTCATCATTTTATATTAGAAGCATAAAGACTTAGAATCGTATTTGTGAAAATAATATATAAAAACCTTAATAATCAACAATAACAAAATTTTAATATTTAAAGGATATTGAGCACAAAGTTATTTTGACCATTTTTCTGTAAAAACTGAATTGATGAACTTAATTTAATAAAGATAGTCTATGGTATTATTGACTATGTTATTCTTAAATGCCATAAAATCTGACTCAACAAAGTTATTAAGATTAGAAATGAAATATTAAATTATTAAATATAATATCAATATTGCGTTTATTTCCCCAAATGTATTAACAGTTTAGTTTTGTTTTTAGATAAAGTATATTAGCTGTAAATAAAAACACAAGGTTCAAAACTTCAGATAAAAAAATTGAATATGAAAATAATACTTGCAAAATTGAAATATTTCATATTAAACACTTGGAACTGAAACCATAAATATAAAATTCAAAAATATCTAATGAAAATATTGGAAATGAAAATAATACTTGTAAAATTGAATGGTTTCATTTAAAACTTTTGAAATGTGAATAAATGTAAGATTCATGTATTTCAGATAAATCATTTGTAAATGATAATAGTTGCAAAATTCAACAATATACTATGGGCTAAATTAAGATAAAATCTTGGAAATTAATTAAATTGAAATTAGAATTAAAATATTATCATATATATATATACTAGCCCAGGTCTGAACTCTTGTCTCGTTAATGCTATGCCAGCGCTTTACCCTCTATACTATTCGGGTCACAGCAAAGGCGTTACTTTTTTTTAATATACCAGTTTGCCAGTCTTAATTCTCGTTAAAATTTTAATAATTAAATATTTTATGTAACTCCTAATTTAAGGATTCTATATTTCGCTTCTTCATCAAAATATTTTAAAGCTTCAAATTTTGATAGTCATATAATTCACTCATAATATTATAAAGGTCTTCAGCCGTAATGTAATATGTATCTCTCTAATTTTCTGTTAGCTTCCGTAGAATTTATGCTTTAAGTTAAAGTGGAAAGATTAAAGTGCAGTTGATATAAGAACATTTTTTTAAACTAAAACGAAGCATTTTTTTAAATATGAATGCTGAAAACAGAGTCGCTGAGCATTTAAACCTTATGGGCACTAAAGAATATATTTCTTAATTTATATAATATCTCAAAAAGTTTTCAACAAAATTTTCTCAGGCTCATCATGATTAATTAATAATGTTTAGTTTTAAATGCATCAAACACTAAGAAAGTAAGCAGAATAGTTTGAAATAATCTGTCGAAAACATGTTAAGCCTTCAAAATCAAGTCCGTATCCGTTGAAAATAGTTGTCAACAATCAGAACACAATGCGCATGCGTGAATTTTCAACGCCAATTATTGTAACGCAAATGGGTAAATTTTCTACGCCAGTTGGGCTAACGCTACGCAGATTAGAAATTTTTAATTTCCTTTATTCTGTTTTATTTCAATTCAAAAGTATTTCAGAATGAATCTAAAAGATCGATTAATTAATAATGTTTAATTTTAAATGCATCAAACATTAATAAAATAAACAGAATCGTTTGTAATAATCAGAAAAAAATTTCTTAAGTCTAACCTCTTTAGCGTGGGGGGAAAACACAGAAGCCCGACTCATTTGGCGATGGGGAAATACGAAAATTTTTGGCGGGAAAGTTACATTTTAATTAATAATTAAAATTCTAATTAAAAATTCAAAAAAGGGACCCCAGGTGCACATTCTCGACCACCAAGTTATGCATGTGCCAAATTTGGTAGCTGTAGGTCGAACGGTCTGGCCTGTAGAGCACCAACACACACACACATTGAGCTTTATTATAAGTATAGATAAGGTATGCTGAATATTTGAGGGCCATTTTCTCGAAATTGCCTGGCTATTGCGCTTTAATATTTTCATGAATAAGCATTTTCCAGCCTCTATTCGATATAATCGAATTACAGCTAATGTTCACTTTTTCTACTTTTGGATATCTGCAATGTACATGCATGTTTCGCACTTTTGCCACTAAAAAGGTCATCTAGTGGATAATGAAACTCATACATAGATACTTAAAACTTGTATCCAAAAATTATTCTATGTTGATAACTTAAAAGCAGAAACTACCAAATAACATTTCTTGTTCACGAAAATATATCGAGATTGGCGATTTACAATGCCAGATGCTACTTTTTCCAATGGTAAGATTACCATATCATTACATATTGATATTTTTCAACAGTAGCATTAAAATGCAATATAATTCTTTAAATTAGATTTTTTTTAAAAAAAAGCTACCTAGTATATTCTTCTTCCAGTTGAGCAGGATCAGGAGTATAAAATTTAACACAAAAACTCATAATAGGGTTTATCATAGATAAGCCCATTTGACGGCACATAGGCTTTTCATAATCCAACCAAAACTGAAATAAAAGGAAATTGATGAGTAAAAAAATTTACGATGTGAAGCAAGTAGACTCTGTTTTAATAAAAAACATATTTTAATGCATAAAATGAAAAATACAATAAAAAATAAAGAAATCTAGAAAAAATATTGACTATTATGTATTTAAAATAATAAGAAATACCAATGAACCAATCACTCAGCCTCAACCTAGGATCTGATTCCGCCAATTTTTTGTTTCACTAGAAAGCTCACGACCTCTAGATATATCATCGAGAGTCGATCATCTTCCACTGTCCTCTAATTTCGAGGGAAATCGAAAAACAAAATGTCATAATACATTCGCCATGGGGGAAATCTTGCAAGTCCCAACCACTGAATCGACTTATAAAATTTTCATTCCATATGAAAGCTCATGACTTTTAGATATCATCAAGGGCCGTTTGCCTTTTACCACCCTCCATTATCATTCCTTCTTTTTTTTTTTTCAATTTCATTCGAAAAAAATTTAATGTGCATTCTCTATTAGGAAATCCTGCAGCAGAGTTCGCCAGCCCCAACCACTAAGTCGATTTCCAAAAAATATCTTCCATATGAATGCTTGACACCTCTTTATGTCATCAATGGTCATCTGCCTTCTTTCACACCATTTCAAGAGAATTTGTGAAATCAAATTTTGACATAGCCCTCAACCTTAATAACTGGAAAAATTTTGTCAATTTTGACCGCCAACTTGAAGATTTTCGCATTTTGAAATATTACTAAAAGTCAGGATGCTCTATCACTTTTGTGCAACTGTTAATTATATTTACTACTAGCCGCCTTTGGCGACCAGCCGGTTCGCCAGTATTACCGCTCACTACAATTTTCAATTAAATATTTTAAGTAACTGGTCTCTTAATAGAT